>VYXD01012041.1:303657-338657 GCA_013397195.1 Hylia prasina | reverse complement strand
TAATAAACTGACAGGTTAATTTAGAGCACAGAATAGTGTGAACAGGGAGAGCTCTGTTTTCCCAATCTGTATGAACGGTGCCACCTATCTGCAGATCAGCAGAAAACCTCATACAGACTAATTCAGAAATCGGGATAAACACATGTAATGTTGCTTAGTTTTGTAAATATCAGAGGAATGGAATTGATGATAAAGGAAAATGTGAGATTAGACACACACAGTTGCTTTCGAACCTAAAAAACAAGATTTCCAACAAAGAACTGCTGTATCAAACAGTAATAAAGAGCCTCAAGCAGTTGTCTGTGCTCATGCCAGTTTTCATGCTTTAATTCTGCTGCCCTGTGGTTCTTAGCTTTGACATTGAGATCTGCACGGCCACCAGAGATAATTATTTCAACCTTCAGGCCATCAGGCACTCATTTTTGATCATGGATATGTAAGATTTTTTTTCTCTTTTTTTTTTTTCTTTTTGCTTCCCAGGCTTGCCGACTGGATATCAATAGAAGGTAAAGTAAGTAAAAATGGTAAGCATTCTAAGAGAAATTAAGATGCCGTGCTGCATGGTAGATTTTCTACTAGTTATTCAGGCCTTATTATTGTTTAACATTATGTAGGACACACGGTAAATACTGGCAGAAATATCTGAAATCACCTGAATCTTCCATTAAGGCATTGTTAGAATTAAAAAAAAATAGCTTTGACTTTATAATACTGCTGTATTAAACTGTAGTGCAGTTCCAATACCCTCTAATCCTCTGATTATTTGCACACCATTTGACACACTTCTTAAAGTAACTCATAGAAATTACAGTAATTTTTCACACCTGCACCTAACACAAGTTGAATTAAAAACATTTGTTTTGTAACTACTCTATGGTAAAGTAATTTCTGAAGAATACCAATTTCAAGAGTTGCATTATTAAAACTGAATCTGCATTGCAACCTCTATAATGTATCAATTATATATCAAATCTGTCTGTTTGGAATTTCAGAATTGGTGTATGCCAGATGTTAAACATATTCACAATACAAAACTGTCATGCCATTTAAATAGGACACAAACCAAATGTTATTTGCCACTAACATTCTCCAGTACATGACATTTATTTCAGATCAATGCTATTTTCCACTTGATTAAAATATCTGTGGATTTCTACAATAACCAGCACCAGATAAAAAGATAAAATATTATTTTAAAAGACTGCTAAATTACACTGTTTATTATTTAAATCACCTATGTGCTACTACACTCATTTTACAGGTGTATAATCAAAACTTTTGCACCTAAGTGATCAAACACAACAAAACACTAGACTGATCTAAAATGTATGTCAGGCTGCATTATTTGTCTCATATGCAATACTTAAAGAAAAAAAACCCACAAGCAATAGCAGGAAAAATATATCAAACATTTCTATGAAACAGATTTATAGCTAGGAATGTCTCTGCTGGGTTTTATACTACTTCAAAGTAAGTTTGCAACTAAAAAGCTAAATACATACATTTTCTAAGAAACAATATTTTGCCATAAAAGAAACTGATAAAGCAGAGTGTCTGGTTTTGCACCAGAGTGCTCAAAAAAAGCACTAGAAATGTTCCTTCTAAAAAGTTATTGGGGTATTTTTGCCATAAGTATATTTCACTTACTCTTGCAATTAGGTCTGCAAAGACAGGCCACAGTTCAAAGAGACACGGATAAGCACTTCAGAAGGTGCAAATTTCCATGCAAATACTAGATTGTATGACTCTTTTTTCCTTACTTTTCCATTTTTCTAAGGAACCAAACGCAAGTATAACAACTGTACAAAAGACAAATATGAAACAATCTCCTTGGACAAAGGTGCAAACAAAATACTTCGTCTGCGTTAATTGTACCTATATTAACAGAAAGAATGGGGAAGACAAAATACATTTGGAACATTTTTCCATAACATACTTAAAATTCAATTTTTGTAAGTAAAATTTCTCATATAATTTCAAGAAATATATCTAAGAAAATGAGCTAGATTTTGGAGACACTGTATTTGATGGTTTCTGCAACTGCTCTAGTGTGCATTCATTTTCCTTTATTAAACAGCAGGAGTCAAAATTAATGCCACTCCAGGGCAAAGTAAACTTTCATATTTTCAATTTTGTAAAACATTAATTTCATAAAAGTATGACCTCCCCATATCTGAGCACAAGCCACTTTTCAACTCCAAAAGCCTGTTATGCCTTTTGCACTCCTTGGATTTCATACCGCTTTAGAAATGTCACTGAGAAAGGGAATGTTCTCTGATAAATGGATATTTTTAAGAGTCTGCAGTACTAGTGAACATCAAAGCAGTTCACTCCAAGTTGAGAATGGACATTTATATGCATTACCTACAAAACTCACAAAGAACTAGCAGTGATGTCTAGTAATGGAAGAAATAAGAAAGGTTGAGATCCCCAAATGCCTTCGCTGCAATAAGAAAACTAAGCCCTAGCTAGTGTTATGTAATAAAATAATAAATTAAAAGAAAAATTATTTCACACCATTTTGTGTCCTTTCTATTACCAGCAGCACTGAAAGGCAGGTCTTCACGTTAGCAACCGTGACTATGGCAAGTAGATGGATATTCCAGGGTTTCAGAGAATGAGGCAAATCATTTTGGGTATAGATGCAACCTTGGCCATCCCAACAGCTTTCCCAGATCTGCTTTTCTTTGCCGTTCTCCTCTTTATCACAGCCTGCACAGTCCCACGTTTTCTGCTAGTCCAATATGGCATAATCAGCAGTTGCTGCTTTTCTCTCCTTTCCAAGTGGGCACTATCCCGAGAAGTATGGATAGTGCTAAAGACAGTTTTCATGTCCTCAGCGCTGGCTCTCGGGAATGATGAGCAGTCGGCATGGAAAATTATTCACAGACCTTTGCAAGCAGCATGTTAAAGTAGAGCTGTGAGTATGAGGGGAACAGAGAAACTTTTGAATGTTCTGCCCACCAGAAGACAGCTGGCACACAATTATCATTCCTCCTATTCTACAGATGGAAAACATGAAGCTTTAGAGAATTACCTTTGTAAGAATTGTATGACAGAGGTCTAAACACAGTCCAGATCTCCCAATCCTATTCTTCAAGTAACTACTTGGAGAATATGAACAACAAGACAAGTAGGAAGGTATAACTGGATTTCACTGTCAATAAATCCAAAAGCCACCTGCCAATAGATAGACTGGATAAAATGTTTATGGTACAAAAAGGATCCAGTGGTACTGTAAATAAATAAGACTTGCATATGCTCGTCTATTACAGAAATTCTGAAGCTCAGTATAGGAAAAAAAAGAAGAGTGACTCTGATCATTCTGTGCCACTTGGGAAGGATGGGCAGAAAACTCACAAGCGATAATGCAGCCACATTTGACTTAAAACTTTTGATATTGACATACTCAAGCAAACAGCATGGAAATAATGAGCTAAGAGAAAGCAAGGATGTAGGTTCTATGGAAATACACATCTTAGTATGCAGTATGAAAGAGCACCCTCTGTTGTTCCTGGTTAACAGACGCAAGTCTCCCGATACCTCAAAACAGTATTTCAGTTACAGAAAAGACAGAGAAATCATCAGTACTGACATACAGATATCTGCAAACACTTTCCAGGCAGTTCAGGCACAGCAGTTTGTTTGGGAAGGATGATTACGATCCTGAGAGTTACTGGGTTATGGAATGAAGAATATGTTGTGCCCTAGCAAATTCTAGCTATCCTAGACTAGAACCATTTTTGCAACAAAATATTAATCTCTGTATGCAAAATTAGAAAAAAACCCATGAAGATCCAAAACTGATATGCTGGTTGATTTTTATTTATGATTTATATAAGGCAAGAGGTTCAGATAAGGGGACACATCATCAATAAACAGAGGAGTTATCAATACTATTTAAATCAAAGCACAGAATATCTGATAAGAGATGAGCTATTCCAAACAGTTAAAAAGATGTGAGGTGTGGCTGCATTCCAATAGAATATCTTGAAAATATCAATGGCATCAGGGGAGCTTTTAAAAACATGCAATTTCTGCAACTGGAAATATGTTTTCCTTATTTAGAGCTAAAAGTCTCACATTTTCAACTTTTTGTTCATTTATTTCCTGCAACCAGAAATTACTGATTACCTCAGGGACCAAGAAGTTACAGAGACGATGATCCACATGATTTACTTCCAGTGGTATACCAGTGGTGATGCAATAAAATGAAAATAAACTGTGACGTTACAGTGAAAAAAGGAGGATGTATGAGGTGCCTTAAGCACTGATAGTACTGCTCAGAGTAGAATATGAACAAAATTTAAAAATGTACTCTTCCCTTTAGGGTCCGTACCTTAATGGTTTTCAAAATTACACCATTGGCAAACAGAACAAAATGAGAACCTTAGAAAGAGCTAATAAAGTTTAGATAGATTATAAGGAATATTATACTGCAAAGGTAAGAAGTCTGCATTTTATTTCAGCGTCTCTGAAGAAATATACTGCTCTGCTCACTTTCTGGAAAAACTAGTCTCAATTTGACTGAGCACTGACCTAATGTCAAATCCTCCATGATGCATTTTACAGTTTTCATGAAAAATTGTGAAATTCTGTAAATACAGAAAACCACATTGCATATCCCTTCAGAACCATGCAGCTTAACAGTCAACACTTTCATGATTAAACTTTCCTTTACATAATGCATGGGGAAGAAAACTAAAATTGCAAAGAAAAAGAATTCTTTCCTGCAGATTTCAAAGATACTAAAGCAAAGAATTCCTCTAATGCATCTCCTGTTGACTGAATGCGACTTTTTTCACTGGAATTAGTATGAAAATATCAAGTACAGGAACATTTAGCAGTCCTACCTTGAAAGAAGTTGCTTGTCACAAGACCTGACAATGTACAATCTTGGTTGCACAGATTTCTGAATATTGAGGACCAAATTTGAAAGAGACACAGAGGAATAACTATAATAATAATAACAATAATGGGTTTTCCTTTTAATAGCTACTTTTGTCAGTCAAATATTTCTAGAAAATTCTGCCCATGAATAGTATTAAAGATATATTTTGCACAGTAAATACTAAAAACCATGGAAATAAAACTTATCAAATTGCAACATCTGAATTGTGGTAGCAAGCTTAGCACCAGCCCCCATGGGACACTATAGTGTAACAGTAAATTACAAGTCTGCAACAAGGTGGCAGTGAGTGTGGATCTGCTGGAGGGTAGGAGGGCTCTGGAGGGACCTGGACAGGTGGGACAGATGGGCAAAATCCAGTGATAGGAGATTTAACAAGCCCAAGTGCTGAGTCGCGCACTTCGGCCACCACAACCCCCTGAAGTGCTACAGGCTAGGGACAGAGTAGCTGCACAGTGCCCAGGCAGAAAGGGAGAGCGCCAGACTGAACATGGCCAAAAAGGCCAAAGGCATCCTGGCCTGGATCAGGAACAATGTGGCCAGCAGGAGCAGGGAGGTCATTCTTCCCCTGTTCTCAGCACTGGTGAGGGCACACCTTGAGTGCTGTGTCCAGTCCTGGGCCCCTGAGTTTAGGAAGGAGGTGCTGGAGCATGTCCAGAAAATGGCAACAGATCTGGTGAGGATTCTGGAGCACAAGTCCTGTGAGGAGCAACTGAGGGAGCTGGGGATGTTTAGCCTGGAGAAAAGGAGGCTCAGGGGAGACCTCATCACTCTCTACAATGAGGAGGGTGTAGCCAGTTGGGGTCAGTCTCTTCTCCCAGGCAACTATGACTGAACAAGAGAATACAGTCTCAGGCTGCACTGTGTGTGGGGTGGTTAGGCTGGATATTAGGAGGAATTTCTTCACAGAAAAAGTGATGGGACACTGGAATGGGCTGGCCAGGGAGGTGGTGGAGTCACCGTCCCTTGAAGGTGTTTAAGGAAAGACTGGATGTGGCACTCAGTGCCATGATGTAGCTGACAGGGTGGTGTTAGGTCACATTTTGGGCTCAGTGATCATAAATGTCTTCTCCAATCCAGCTGATCCTATGATTCTCAAACTAGGCGAAAACACAATATTATTAACTAGTAAAAATACTATTCAGAAAACAAATCTTAAGTAATTCTATGGATGCCAGGAAAGGTCCACCAAACTACAGCATCTAACAACAGAAACAATTTTAAGTGTTTAAACAGGACCTAGTATTTCTACCATTTTTTTCATCGTGTTGTACATGACATCCAGCTTTACTCAAACTGCAAGATACTGGAGAAAAACACATTCCTCAGTTTCCCACCTCATTTTTCTAATAGTTTTTTTTCTGCGGCTTGACATCTCTCTATGCTATGCATAATTCATTTCTCTGACTCCCTTCATAAATATTCAGGCTCCAATGCAACAGGTATGTAGGCAAATGCCTAACTTTATACACAAAATTATATGCAGAGAAGTACCACAGCATTTGAACACTTGCATGATCAGATTCACTGAGATTTTGAAGAGATGGGGCAAAACCCACATTCATTAGAAAATAAACTAGAGAGCCACTAAAATCAGTGAGCACAGTGTGAGTTTTCTATAAACATATACATGTTTCTTTGTGAACTGCCTGTAGTCCAAGCTGGCAGTCTCCCTTTAAATAAATAGAGAAAACTACATTAACCACTTAGGTGTGCAGCTTCATTAACTTCATAGTTATCATAGCTATCTGTCCCTTTCCCCAAACCACACCTAAAAAAACCTGCACTGCACATTCATGCATTAGCTTCAGAATCAGTCATTGCATCTTCCAAAATGCCCTAAAGAAATATTGTTCTAGCTGGAAAAAATGCCTGCATACTGCACGTTCTCAATCCCCTTTTTGAAATTGTCCCTTTTTATCATCAGCAATATAAATTACAAAGTTATGAGACGTGAAATCCTTTTAATTATTTGTCCCTTATTTTTGTCTGGCATTTCACAAACTTGTTCCACTCTTAACTCTCCTGCAGCATAGTTAAAATCACCTATTTTGCCCAGTTAAAATGGGAAGAGGGGACCTGATGTATAAATACTTTTTATGGTATGTTACTACTACTACTAGGTTAGGTATTGGCTTGAAAATAGGTGTAAACATGACATACTCCTTTTCTGCCTGCAGGAAACAATCAGGCACAGCCTCACAGGCTGCAATCACACTAAACTGTGCATGGACAGTTTAAACCAGCTCAAACTCTGGCATATTGCCACGTCCCCTACCTCACTGTCAATCCATGCTCTCCAAACAGAGCAAAGGCATTCATAGCAGAATCTCAGACTGTCCTCAGCAGGCAGCACACAGCAGGCAGCCTCCCACTGTTTTGGAGAACAGGAGAGGGAGGAAAAAGTTTACCTGCACGCGTAACAGTCATAGCATGCCACCTGCCCTCAGGGTTAGAGAATGTGTTCTGGCTGTCTTTAATTCAAAACTAAGACACACAGGGAGACTGCTTCATAAAACATAAACTGGTTGTGCCCTGTTCATGCAGTAAAAGGGAACCTCAGACTTGTGTTAAGGTATTACACCCAAGAGTAGGGTATCTCAGGTGAGGCTTTTCCCTCCACCGCTACAGCTGTATGTGTTCTTGCCTGCAAGCACAGGAAAGCAGAGGCTAGTCTGATACAAGCTCATACCAGCGTCTGACAGGTGACACAAGCTCGCCCTGAAACTGTATTTTTGAGATACTAGTCAGAAAAACAGAAGCCAAACCGTCATTCATCAAAGAGCTGACTAGTTTTGGCCTCAGTATTTTCTTAAGCATACAAAAGACCTGAATGTCCAGTTCCTCCATATGGCTTCAAGGTCATAGTTTTGAAACCGTATTGTTACAATCTGGTTTGCAGTTCTGTAACAATAAGTCAAAGCTCATGGCAACATGAACATGAGTGCAGCAAGCATAACATTATCAGGCCACGTGGAAAAGATGAGTAGTTCTACCCTAAAACTGATAACTGACAAAAATCCTAATAATGAAAAAATATTTAAACACTGTGCTCCCACTCTGAAAGCTGCTATGAAAATCTAAACACTTTCTTTGCATCCCTTGAGGAAATCTTCTGCATTTGCTGCCACGTGAAACATTAATGCATCTATGTCATCAATGAAGAGTTTCAATACTTTCAACAACACATTTATTATGTGGCTCTATGCTGCTAGTTTGCAACAAAAAAAAAAAATTGAAAAGGAAAAATGAGTCAGGGAGAAGATATTAAAAGCAGCGTATGTTCTTCTTCACTTTATGTACAAGTTTAATACAATATTCATATACAATGCAATTGTAATTGTATCAAGAAATATTAACTTTCCTATGAAATAACTAACACACAGGTAACTACATTTGAAATTTCCTATTTTTTGAATCCCTTTTAAAGACACCCTAATTGCAATTCTTCTAAATATGAACTTGAAGCTTAGCAAGAAAAGTAGCATTACCAGATATAACGGTTGCTATACAAAGTTTTAACAATTTCCTGCTTGGCAATCTTGTATTTCACACCACACTCCTAATAATAGGAGAGATTCTCTATTTTTTCTGCTTTACATCACTGACTTCTTTTACTAGCAAAAATAACTTCTTGTTAATGTTCTTCCACAGCCTGCTCTGGCATTAACATATTTGTATTTATTTTTGCACAGCTATGTCCTCTTCTTGCCAGGTGCAATTCAGTGAAGTCAACAAAGCTAACAAACCACAAACAACACTTGACCCACCACAGATCTGGTCACGTGATGACAGTTCTCACTAGCCGCTTGGCATTAAGCAACCATTGCAGCCCAGTGCCAGGGTCTTGTAGAGCAAAACTGTCAATGCTGAGGATACAATATCCACCACACTACACAAATTCAAGTAACGTGAACCTTCTGGCTAGATTTCATATGCAAGAAATCCACTTTGCCTACTCTTTAAGTGCTCTGAGATGATAGTGAAAACATGGTAAGGACAATTGGGAGATTTTCTGCTGAATCACACTGCTGAACCTAACACCAATTAGGTGTACTTATTAGCTCTACTTCTCTAGATATAATTCAGATCCCAAAGAACTAATGCCCTGAACAGATTTCCACAAACTGATGAGAACCACTGGAATAAATGACAATGCTGAAGATGACTGCTCCACCTCGTTTTCAAGGTTGTGGATGCCCAGTGGATGTGGTTCTATTTGCCCTCAGAGGCCCAGTGCTCTGCAGTGAAGAAGGGAGACAAAGAGGAAAGTAAAAAACACCCCAATGTGGAAATGCAAGAGAAGAAAATGGGAGTGCATAAGGTAACCATAAAGGATGGAGGTAAGAATAACAGAGAGAGAATGCTAAGTGAATTAAAAAATGTAGAACATGTAGAACATGTTTTTAAGATCTGGTGATAAAAAACCCTGCACATTTCTGACCTTCACTTACTGATTTGTAACTGATTTTTGATGTTGTTTTTCAAGAAACACACAGCTGGGGATCGTTTGGATTTGATTCTTTCAAACTATGAAGAAAATAATTCCAAATGATTTTAAAAGAACTTGTGAACACACTACACCTATCAAAACCAGATCCAACATGCAAAGATCAGCATTCACAAACACAGAATCTCTGACTCAACAGTGTCTCTGATAAAATTTTACCTTTACCTCTGTACCAGAGGTAAGAGCCTCCAAAAACCAAACTAATATATTGTTAAACAATAAAAGAATTTAGTGAATAAGTGTACACAATCTTCCAAAAGGTGGCTGTGATATATATACTTTGGTACTGAGGGCAGTCAGCAGGCCAACAGTAAAAGCAATAGTAACTATGCACAACGGCATTGCAGCAGAATGCTGGTAGGTCATTGTACGCTGCTTTCAACCTTACAAAGACAATGATCAGCTAAATGTAGCACCCTGAGGCTTTCATTTAAAAAAATCAACTAAATTCACACTTTTTACAGAAATCCCACCCTGCTTTCATGCAATCACTAGACAGAACAGGCCTAAATAATTACACTTTTCTGGTACTCCATGAAATTGCAATCATGTTAATGTTACATCATTTAAGATAATACTTCCACAGCTAACAGAACTGATAAATAAAGTTGAAAGTACATTTTAAGGTAAAAAAAACCAAAATATTCTGTAATAATTCCTGTCTGTATTAATTTACAAACCAACCTATACTACAAAGTTAAAACATGAAGAGAAATACTTCTGTTGATGACACTTAAACTTCTCTATATCTTATTTAAAAATATTTTCATTTTTCCTTCCTCTATTCTGAACTGACGTAAGAAGCAAAAAGAGATATATAACAATAAATCGTCTTGAGGATGTGTATTATTGCATGCTTTGACTTTCTAATTACGTATATACATATCAAAGAACACTTTACATACAAGGAAGCTTACAATCTGAGCACAGAGACGTTCAGTATGAGTGACGAGAAAAGATGCCTGAAGAGTCCTTTAACATGGGTATTCTTCATTTTGGAGGTCTTTAACTCCTGTCAAGTATTCATTGGAAGATAACCCTTTATGATGGATGGATACCACTTGCTTGGGAACTTGTGTTCTGTGACAGAAACTGAGCTTTAAGGAAATGAAGGCAGGAAGAACTTAGAAAAGCACCATTTCTGACTCACCTCAGGTATCTCAGCACCAAGGAACCATACTACTCATAAATCTCATCTTTTTCCCCCACATTTTCAACATGACCTGAAGCTTCCACATGGGGGAGAAATACATGCAATATTAGAATCACAAATAAAATGTGGAGCAGATTTATGAAAACTTACAAACAAATAAATAAATATAAGAAACACGGGAAAAAAAAATCCTCAGCTGAATTCCTATAGAGACATCTTACAATACCATACTGTAAAAAAGTATTTTTTTTACCAAATCATGAGTTACCATTGTTACAAACTGGAAAAGGTTAATGATCATATTAATAGAATCAAAGATGTAAAATCCTGAATTGGCCATACATGTAAATACTGAAGAAAACAGACAAATAGTACAACGGAATCTATTGGGCTTTCAGATTCAGATCTCTATGAAGAAAAAGGTAAGAAAAAATTGTATTATCATCATAAAAATGATACTGAATAAAACAGGGAAAATAGGTCAAAGACCATACATTTAATAAGAGGAGCAAATGTAAAAGGCAATAAGTGACCTAGAGATTATATCACTTGCTAAACTTATATTAAGTTTCCTCAATAATATTGAGCATTTGCAGAATAACAATGCCAGAAGTGAGAAATAAGAAAAGCTTGGGAAATCACAGGTTATAACCCTTTCTTATACTTAGGTCTGTAATTTTCCCTATAATTTTCAATATAATTTCAATAAGATACTGAAATAACAGAGGCTTAGGAAAAAAACACACATAAAAAAATTAAATGCTGAATGCCAGGATAATTTAGCCTCAGCTATGGTACTAGTAAGAAAGTAGCCATGCAGGGAAGCCTGTAAAATCTAAGCACATGGCAAGAAAGAGAAATACTGGAATGACAGGAAAATATAACTACGAATAGTCAGATTAAATGAAAAAAAGGAAAAAATGCATGCCGCATATCAGGAAAATCTTTCTGACAGTGAAATTGTGGAATGGTTTCTCAACAAACTACAAGAAACACTTGGTGGCATAATGAAGGGAACAATGATGGACTAGCAGGGAGGCAGACCAAAAGATCTAAAATGTATTTTCTCCGTCTAATTCTAACAGACTATTAAAGGAGACAATCAATAGCCAGGGAGGTAAGTTATTTTGATAAGCTCCATGGTTTTCATTCTTTCAGAGGAAAGACCACAGCTGAAGTTGGGAGGGGAAAAAAAAAGGGAACACCAAGCTGTGTGCTTTCTTACAGTTACTGTTTCCCATTGTGGATGTTACCATTATCTTTACATATGAAGAGAGATTGAAATGATCTAGAGAGATCCCCCATACTACAACACTGTGATAAAGAAGAACTTAAAAGAAAGACTACACGGTCTGGCACCAAATTAAATGGGGAAGAACAGAGCCATGTTTCCTGGGGGAAAGAGACAGAAGATTATGAGGTTAGTCACACTATTAGTGAGGCCAATAATGCCACTTAAAAGAAAAGTAAGTGTGATATATAACTAAATTTGTCATAGCATTTCAGTTTGGCGGAGAGGCATACTGCTGTACTGAAGTTATAGAGCAACTACACAATTCCATCAGGTGAAAGGAAATCACCTACTTAGCTTTTTTCCAACAATTCAGTAAAACATCCAAACAATAGATGAAATTTGAATGTAAAATGTAACTGTTGTAATTAAAATAAGCAAAACCAGCATTTAATACTTACTTTAAAGTACAATAAAATATCAGAATATACTTTTATTTTAATATTCTATCACTCACATATATTTTACTCCCTTTTTCCCCCACACTCAAGAGCCCTAACAACTTAAGACAGAATGGTTCAGAAAACAGCAGGTTTTTTTATTACAGATGTTCTTAGCACAGTTAATATAATCAGCTGCTTCAGAAATAGCATTAAGATGCATGAGCACATTTCTAAACTACTGGTAAGTAGTTCAGAAACAGGCTGGCTAAAATATTGCCTACCAGAAGACAGAAAAACAAACATGGTCAAATGGCTTATGCACAGAACTATTGAAAACAAAATCCTAAATTGCAAACCAGTTCTGCTACTGAATTAGCATCTGTATTTCCAAGAGTCTTGTGCCTCAATATCTATAGTTATGAAAAGAAAATAGATAGTATTTATCTGTCTTTGGACTGGTTTATGGGTCTCTCTCCTACTCTTCTAAAGATTGAGCAAATCACAACACAAAAAAATTTTACTAATTACAATGCTGCAAGAAGAAAAAACATTTGGGCAATGAAGTTCTAGTTACATGTCTAAAATCTAACACAATACTGTTGTACTGAACACTAATTTTCTTTATTGTTTTTGTTTCACATTAGTAAGCTAAGAATTAATGAAGGAACACTTCCTGAACTCTCATAAATGCTCTGTAAGGGTTAAGTAAGTTCTGTGCAGACTAATGAAGAGTACCAGTTTCAAGACACTGAATATTATGTGAGCAGACAGGCTCAAGAAAGCAGTTTCTTAAAGAACAGCAATAAAATAAATTTCAGGGGGAAGAGAGGGGGGGAGGGGAGGGAGGCGCAGGGGAAAGGGGAAAGGCAAAAGGGGAAAGGGAAAAGGGGAATTTCTTGTGAGAATAGTGAGGCTGTTTCACAATGCCTTCCAAAGCACCTCACCCAGGATGAATTTTGCTGTACGTCTGCATATACAACAGGTCAAGTACCTTTACAAAGGTGACATATATCTCCACCTTGTCATGCTAGGAAAAGAAAGATCCCTCTCTTGACTCCTTGCAGTTTAACACTCATTTTGAGAAGCATGGGAAAAGGGCTGTTTTGTGGACTGCCATGTTTTTGATGTCTTGAAGAACCACAGTTATAGAATGTAACTTTTCTACTTCATGCATGGGTTAGTACAAATTCCACCATAACTGGCATGGATTAGTACAAATTCCACCATAACTGGCAACTGCCTCTCGGCAACATCTGTACCATTTAAACAATCACTTGCTAGCCTGAACTTGGCATCAGAAGTAGCCCTCCTATCACAGGCATATTTCATAGAAGTCTGCAGGCTTGCTTTTCTTCATGCTTCACTGCCTTGGGTTATGGAACCAAAAATGTGTATTCTATTTTCATCTGCTGAAAGCAGTTGGAGAAATTTTTTTTTTTCTTTATCTCTTGTTACTCTGGGGGGAGGGGGGCAGATGCCTTTCTGATAATGGTTCATTAAAACAGAGTCNGAGGGTTTTCTGGGTTTTTTGTTTGTTTGTTGTTTACTTGTATTTTTGTACTATTACATTTGTATTTTTAATACTCCTAGTAAAAGAACTGTTATTCCTATTCCCAAATCTTTGTTTGAAAGTCCTTAATTGCAAAATTATAATAATTTGGACGGAGGGGGGTTTACATTCTCCATTCCAAGGAAACTCCAGCTTTCCCTAGCAGATACCTGTCTCCTAAACCAAGACATTCACAGACTTCCCATTTTGGCATGTTTCTGAAGAAAGTCAAAGACAATGCACATATTGGAGTATGCCTTAACATTTAGATGGAAAGGTTCACCTTCAAACTTGTAACAGAGGGAGACAATGCATAACCCACTGCATGATTCATTTAAAGGCTCTCTCACTACGCAACTTAGCCTTCCAATAATCAAAGTAGATTCTCACAGAGCTGGGAAGGATATGAACAGTTGGCTCTTTCCTACATAACAGTGACAGAGTCCATAAACAAGGTCAACAATAAAAGGTGATTTGGAAAAAATACCAGTTAGTTAATTAACTAATTCAGATAAAACTGTGATCTCACCCTTGAGATCAACTCAGACTGCCAAACACCAAGAAGGAAAAATGCTTTACGTTTACTGTGTTTAGCTAACATTCCCAAGAACCTCCAGAAACTCACAAGATCTATCACTGCTTTGACGGAATGCCTGGATGACGGAATGCAGAATACAGAAGACATCAGCTATCAATCCACACAGAAAGTTTGGCAAATGATGTCACATATGTGCACAACACTTACCTAGCAACTGCAGACACATGTACACCACTCATACTGGGTTCAAGCTTGTGGAGCCGGAAAGCGGTCAGAAAATAGATCCTCAGCCTCCAGGCAGTTGCTTGAGTTCCTGTGAGAAAACTAAGCATACAACGTTCTCATTCTGGCCTGGGAACTTTTAAGGAGGAACCCAAAACAATCCTTTATAGATGGCTTCCTCCTAACACCTGGTGTTTTTCCAACTTGTTTACTGGTAGAAATGTTTACAAGAAGGTGGTGTTCTGAACTACCAATCCTGTTCCTTGTAGTTCAGAAGGGGTCTGTCTTTCAATAAAGTTGCTATATGCCCTCCAAGAAGACTGGAGTTTGCCTATCATTGTGTGCGCCGTCCCAAATGGTAACAATACAAGCCCTTGTCAATAACTGAAGGTAGCAAAGCCTGTCTTTTGGAAGACAGGAGTTATCAAAGTTCCTATGAGCACTCGCATCTGACGTGCTGTTGAAAAATATTTCTTTGCTCATAAGGAATTCCAAATGAGAGGAAAATGAGTGGATAGTCCACACAAAGACAGACTGACAAATACGCCCCTGGTTAGTCACATACTACCACTGGTATCCTCAATTTTGTGAGTATCCCCATGGATGTGACAGTATTGAATGATGGTAACCTGCAGAAGCAGGACTCCACTGCATCTTCTCAGATACTTGATGTGGGTTAGAAATATCCAGATTTTAAATCCAAAGCAAAGAAACAGCTGAGTATACTGAATGGTGGAAGCAAACATGCTTAGAATACTGTTGAATTCATGCCTAGAATACAATGAAAACTTTCATGTTTGTTCTTTGGAAAACATCTTCCCCTGAATTATGAAGGCAACTCTAAAGTCTGAACAAAGCAACAAGATCTTGTTAAAGGTTCTCATGAGAATTGCCCAAGAGGAACATGGAAATGAGGTGGATGAGGGGCAAAAAGTGGATTTACAGTGTAACAATGGTAATGAATATTATACTACATCAAATAAATGGGGCCTTTAAAGACATAAAATCTCCTTTTGGAGATATTATCTCCTTCATGAGATTTCATGGCAAAAAAAAAGCCTTTTTGCCATAAAATCTCATAAAAAAGCACATATGTGTAGCTGAGGAGGAAGAAAGATTGTGACTTTTTTTTTACTTTGGCTTTTCTGAACCAATTTACCTGGAGAGATGATAACATTCTCTACTTCAGCAGAGTTCTTACTTTTTGATCAAGTGTCTGTCGGTACCCTTTAATTTGTATCAGAAACAAGCCTTTGTAATCCCTGGTCCTCAAGGCCTTCATGGCATCCACTTCCCTGGGGATGTCACTGAGCCATATGCACAACCAACTAGCAACCACTCATCTGAAAGTGGAGATATCCCTTGCCACTTCTACAACCATCTTTGCTACCAGCTGTTCCCTTTTATTTCCTAGAGTTTCTCCTTGATGCCACAAAAAATCCAGAGGCAAAATTCCCCTAATCCTAGACTAAAGAAAGAGAATTTGGTAGAGAAATTACCTTAGGAAAGGAATACAAACTCATTTGAAAGTATGTCCAGCTCTGTATGATTCCTGCAACTTACATGTTTTTGTGTATAAACTCAATAATGGAATATAAATTCTGATACATCTGAATTACACAGACAAAAATTATGATGCTTGATATATTCATCCAACGGTATTTGTCTCTTACTTTTTGTACCTCAGTTATGGGTCTGAGCTTTACAGGTCTAGACCATCTCAAAAATAAACACATTTCAAATTTTACTAATAAACTTAGAGGAAAATCCATGTAACTGCATCATTATTACAGTCTGAGATAAACCTTAATGCACAGTTAAGATAAAAAATGTTATACTTGCTGCTTCTCTAGTCAGAAATCCCACCATCTTTATCTCTTTAAAAGTATGTATTTTCATGTAAAAGACACATATCTCTTTAATAAAGCAAAGATGTTATTGTAAGTAAGCCCTTGTCAGCAAACCTTATCAACTATTTTATATAAACCTCTAATGCAGTAGCAACTATTTCAAAAAGAATACAAAAGCCACATCAAAATAAAAAGATTAAGACTTACAAACCTAAGGGGATTCATTCCAACTGGCCACAAAATATGGAATTATCTTTTTATTAAACTCACCACATTTTACCTAGGTAATGTGGCCCGAATAGCAAAGCACAGTTCTAAAATAATACATTTTTCAGAGATCCTTATCAGCAGCAAAGTCAAAGCTGGAGCAGGGCCATACCAGTTGCAGAGACACACAATACACAGTGAAGAGTGGACAGGACAGAGTTCAGTGTCTCTCCATTCTATTGCTGCTATTGCAAAACACCAATCTTTGAACTCCCAATCTGTTTATGAATATCAGTTTATTATTCAAATGGAACTATGGCATATTAGTACGCAAAAGACTGATACAGAAAAAAACCCCAGATATTCTGCTGCAGATTTTTTATCTTTTCAGGAAGGTTAATTTTTGAACAATTCAAGGTTCACGTTTAACGTTTAAGATTTCTACTAATATACAAAGATAAGAGAACATAAATATTCTCAGTACCATTTGTTAAGAAAACCTCCTCAAATTCAGAAGAATCAGCATAAATCCTTAACTTTCATTTAGAGACTGAACCAAATAAGCATGCACACCAAACAAGAATGCCTATAGCCCCAGATCCCCATTCCCTCCTCAGTGTCAATGAAAACTCAGCACCTCTAACGTATGTTTTTTTTCTTAAATAAGGAAGAACGATGTAAATGGTAACATCTAGACTAATCATTTGTACATGAAACCTCTCATTCATTTGAGAGGCTGAAATTCAAGCATATTGAAACAAAGCCCAAGCCTCAGCCAAACTGAATTCAAAATGGCTTAGGTATTAAGACCAAACTTCAAGACATGCAAGCCAATGATAAAATGGAACCATGATCTTTATTTTCCATTGCTCCAAAACCACGTGTAAAAGTATCACCATAAAAACAGATGTTAGAATGGTGTTTTGCATCATTAGATCTTTAAGGAATTTTACAAGCAGAAGTGGTAACTACCCCTCTGTAACAAGGAGATAGGTGCTGTGGTCTGACCTAGAGAGCCATCAAGAGAGGCATTAACAGATTTATTTTCTGCATCTCAATCTGGGCACACTGCAGTGACTTGGGATGCATTTTAATATACATAAAGCTGCTTTGCTAAACCCAGGCTTCAGTCCCCAAATTAAACCTAGAAATGTAGAGCTAATGCTGTTCAGAAATGTATGGAGACGGTTTTGTTTCAGAAATGGTTTTCAAACAGTAAATGTAGAGGTAAATGTATCTTTGTGAGGCAGAAGAAAAAGTTAGTCCCTCTAAGAAATGAGTCCTCCACATGTCCCAAACAGCTTTAAAACAAACATCTGCTTGAGGTAGATGCAAGATTTGGCTCAACTATTTTAAAGTGAAATTTAAAAATAACAATTTATTTACACGATTTTAAGCTGCCTGCATGTGAGCAATTTTCGGTAACATTACACAATTTTCTTATTAGCTTTAAGAAAGACACACCACTAGACTGAAATGACAAACTACACGATATTCATTACTTCACTGCCTAATACAAGACACCTATATATATATATTTAATATATTTGGCTGGTTTTGCCACAGCAACAATGAAGAGGTCAAGTTTAAAATCTCTCCTGACAAGAGGAAAAGTGCCAGTAAAACTTCAACTCTGGACATGCAGAGAACAGACTTCAGGCTGCTCAGGGAATTATTAAGATCCACTGGAAAAACATTTTTGCTGATGCTGGGGTCCATCAGTGCTGGTCACTTTTTAAACATCACCTGCAAAGGGCACAGGAGCAGCAATTGCTGAATGCTGGAAGTCAAGAGGGTGAGGCAGAAGACCGTCTTGACTGAGCAGGAATCTTTTCTCAGAAATAAAGCAAGAGGGGGGAGGTATATGCCCAATGGAAGCAAGGTCAGGTGACGTGGGAAGAATACAGAGATGCTGCTGCCACTGTAGGGAGAAAATTCATGCAGCCAAAACAGAACAGGAGTTGAAGCCAGCCAGAAATGTGGAAGACAGTAAAAAAGAGTTTTTCAAATATAATAGTGGAGAAATTACTTCAGCCCATTACCGGATGAGGATGGTCACGTCACAGGGACACGGACAAGGCAGAGGTGTTGAACCAAGGAGCTGTCAGTGCCCTGAGCTGGAGGTCCACAATTGCAATAATCAATTTCCAGCTGAGCCTAAAAGTGTGGGGGATCTGGATGCAGATCCAGATCCAGCTGTACCCTTATGAATCAGCTGGGCCAGATGGAATTAATCCAAGAACCCTCAGAGAGCTGGCTGATACCTTGGCAAAACCTCCTGATGATTTTTAGTGGTCTTGGGAACCTGAAGATATTTGAGCTGACTGGAAGCTGGCGAACATAGGCCCAGTTTTCAAGAAGGGCCAGAAGAAAAACCCCAGAAACTACAGGCCAGTCAGTCTCACTTCAGTGCCTGGTAACGTTATGGGGATTATTATGGAAGGTATTGAAAAACACCTGAAAGACAATGCAGTCATTGGTCACAACCAGCAGAGCTTCATAAGAGTAAAGTCCTGCTAATCAAACCTGA
This sequence comes from Hylia prasina, assembly GCA_013397195.1. NCBI lineage: Eukaryota > Metazoa > Chordata > Aves > Passeriformes > Sylviidae > Hylia > Hylia prasina. The sequence continues at coordinate 319,515 of VYXD01012041.1, read as the reverse complement.
TTTCCTTTTATGAAAGGTAACCCACCTAGCTGATCAAGGGAAGTCAGTGGATGTAATCCTTTTGGACTTCAGTAAAGCTTTCAATGCTCACTCTCACAGTATCCTTCTGGATAAAATATGCAGTATGCAGCTGAATAAACATCATGGGATGGGTGAACAACTGGCTCAGAGATTTNGGACACGGACAAGGCAGAGGTGTTGAACCAAGGAGCTGTCAGTGCCCTGAGCTGGAGGTCCACAATTGCAATAATCAATTTCCAGCTGAGCCTAAAAGTGTGGGGGATCTGGATGCAGATCCAGATCCAGCTGTACCCTTATGAATCAGCTGGGCCAGATGGAATTAATCCAAGAACCCTCAGAGAGCTGGCTGATACCTTGGCAAAACCTCCTGATGATTTTTAGTGGTCTTGGGAACCTGAAGATATTTGAGCTGACTGGAAGCTGGCGAACATAGGCCCAGTTTTCAAGAAGGGCCAGAAGAAAAACCCCAGAAACTACAGGCCAGTCAGTCTCACTTCAGTGCCTGGTAACGTTATGGGGATTATTATGGAAGGTATTGAAAAACACCTGAAAGACAATGCAGTCATTGGTCACAACCAGCAGAGCTTCATAAGAGTAAAGTCCTGCTAATCAAACCTGATTTCCTTTTATGAAAGGTAACCCACCTAGCTGATCAAGGGAAGTCAGTGGATGTAATCCTTTTGGACTTCAGTAAAGCTTTCAATGCTCACTCTCACAGTATCCTTCTGGATAAAATATGCAGTATGCAGCTGAATAAACATCATGGGATGGGTGAACAACTGGCTCAGAGATTTGGCATAAAGGTTAAAGTGAATGGTGTGACATCAGACTGGTGACCTGTCACCAGTGGGGCTCCACAGGGCTCTATCTCCGCCCTGTGCTCTTCAATATCTTCATAAATGACCTGGATATAGGACTGGAAGGGATACTAAGCAAGTTCACAAATTATACAAATGTGGGAGGATCTGTTGACTCCCTAGAAGGGAGGGAGGCCCTGCAGAGAGACCTCAGCAAAAATTAAAGGAATGGGCAATCACTGACCATGTGAAGTTCAACAAAGGAAAGTGTCAGATTCTGCTGCTGGGATGGGCAACCCTGGATGTATGGACAGTCTGGGGAATGAGATGCTGGAAAGCAGTGCCATGGAAAGTGAACTGGGGATTCTGGTCAGGGGCAAGTTGAACATGAGGCAGCAGTGCCCTGGCAGCCAGGAGGGCCATGCGTGTCCTGGGGGGCATCAGGCCCAGCAGTGCCAGCCAGGCAAGGGAGGGGATTGTCCTGCTCTGCTCTGAGCTGGGGCAGCCTCACCTAGAGGGATGGGGGAAGTGTTGGGGCACCAGAGTATAAGATAAAAAGCTATTGGAGATCATCTAAAACAGTAATGAAGATGGTAGAGGGCCTTGAGGAGAAGCTATATGTGGAGTGGCTGAGGTCACCTGCTCTAGCCTAGAAAAGAGGAGACTGAGGCAAGACCTCATTGCAGTTACAACTTCCTTGTGCAGGGAAGAGGAGGAATGGATACTGATCTCTTTTCTCTGGCATCCAGTGACAGGACACAAGGGAATGGCCTGAGGTTGTGTCAGGGAAGGTTTAGGCTGGATATCAGGAAAAGGTTCTTCACTCAGAAGGTGGCTGGGCTCCCCAGGGAAGCAGTCCCGCCACTTGAGCCTGATGGAGTTCAGCAAGCGTTTGGAGAGTGCTCTCAGCAGATGGTATGACTGTTGGGAATGGTGCTGTGCAGGGCCAGGAGTTGGACTTGATTGACCCTTGTGAGTCCCTTCCAACTTTGCACATTCTATGATTCTGTTAAAAATGGCTTTCCTGTAAAGAGATCCTTACTATCTGATGCCCTTTTTGAAGTTTGTGAGACTTCAGGAATAATGTATGTTCATCTGGGCACCTCAATGTGGATTTGCTGCCCAAGTTTACCACACACATCTGAAAATGCTAATGTAATTGGTTATGACAAGGCATAAACCTTTGCCTAAAAAAATCCTACTGGGTATATTCTGTATTTATTTTGCTCATTTAAGTTATAATTCAAGTTGCATATAATAAAAAGCAAATATGTACATGACTGGCAAAACTCCCCAGTACTTAGTGATAAATAATTAGTTTTAAAAGTAGAATTTGGGAAAATAAAAACACTTAAGATAACTGAATTGTTTTAGATGTTCAGTGTGTCTGAGCCACGCACTTTTAGAACAGCTTACAAAAGACAGCTTACAACCCCACGACAAACCCATGAACTTCAGAAAACCCTGGCAACCTCCTGGCAAAAGCAGTGCTATTAATGTGATGCATCTCCTCTGCTGTTTGATCCAGCTCGCCTTTCCCAGCACCACTGCCAACCAGGACTGCCACCTGCTGACCACCTTCTTGCTGGGTCTTAAACTGCAGAAGTAATTAATTAGCACAGGGGGTGGCAGATAGATTAGATGGACTGAGAATACCCACTTTGGAAACAATGCACCAGGTTTCTGTTCAAAGAAGAAAATTTTCATACCATGTTTTAAAGGAAAGGGAAAATTAAGAATGTTAACCTGTCCTGATGCATCACACCTAAATAATGGCTCTACCATTACTGAGCAATATTGCCAATTTATCTATAAATAACTATAAGATGCAGACCTAAACTGTGGAAATTTATATATTCAGGAAAAAATAATCCCCCTAACAGTAAAATATTTTATAATCACTAAAATAATCCACTATTTAAATATCCAATAAATGAACTGTGAAAAGAAAAAATATGTGTTTTATTATTTTACCAAATTACTGTTAGCCAGCGTTAAAAAAATATTCTGCTTTGTAGAAATGGAAATAGCATATTTCGGCCTCATATTCAGAAATAATGCATACAAGACTTCACTAATAAAATTTAAAATATACATTACCAATATCATAACAAACAAAAAGATAAATCCAAATAAATATTATAAAAACAAATTATTAAAGCATATTCTGAAATATATACATGCTCTCTACTTTCAAGTGACTCTTTAGTACTCAGTCTCTGGTAACAGTACATTTCCCTCAGGGACTGAATATGTGAATGTGTAATGTATAAAAAAAATGTATGAAGCACAGCTGAAAAAAAAAGACCAGAAATCAGATTCAAGTTTAATATAACGAGAAGTAAGTTATACCAACTGCCATCTTCCCTTCTTTCTTCAGCCTGTAATTATGTGACAACAAGAAAACCTACAAATGTAATTTCTGAAACTGTCTACACTTTCAGACTCTTAGAAGAACTGCAAATTGAAAGAGCAAACAAGTTCCCCTGCAATGAGCCATACTTTGCGATAATATTTTAGGAAGCAATATTTAATGGTAACAGACACGGGTCCTGATATTCTCATTGGAACCACAGTCATCACATACATCTTAATATTTAACATGCTGACAAACAGTCATGACAAATCTTTGTTCCTATCACACACAAAATTTTTGAAGACAATGGTCTCAGCATTCAAGTAAACCAGTAAAAATAACAACACAGTACCTCGCAGCCCATGTTCTTATGAAAATTTTTAGTAGTTTTAAGACTGCAGAAATACACATCAATCAAGTATTCCTAAAGTGTTTCCACCTTTCACACATCTAGAACTTGATAAATATGCTAATGTTGTTCGGCACCATGAATACACACATTCACAAAGACCTATCAAAAGTTAATACATCTGTTATTTGATTATTTTCTGTGTACAGAAGTGTGTTGATTTTCAACTCTTTAACATCATTTAGGTTCTTTACAGCCTGAATATAATTTTTATATATGGGATGGAAGCAGGGACTTGTTGCCAGAGATGATACAAAGAACAAAAAAGGAGTTCTTTCTCTCAAAAGATTTTTTTTTCCTTCATAGGGCATTTTGAGGCACGAACTTATTCAGTAAGCTGCTATCACTATTTCCTACATTGGAGAAAAGGTTGCTTGAAGTACTAACCTGATGATATGAGGAATTAAATCCATAAGCTTTTACACACAATGCAGGAAGTAGGCTATTTTTCTTTTATACCTCAAATAAAAAGAAAACTCTGTTTATCTTGAGAGATCTAAGAGATTTTCTTATCTGGAATTGCTACTCTGTATCTTATACATTTTAATAGATAATCGGGTACAAAAATACTTCCCAGTACCAACGTGATATAAAATGAATCAACTTCAGAACATACATGAACTGATGATTTTAACTTCTCATCGTCTTACTGTTTTGTCTTTCTAGGGAAGATCTCTCATTGTTTCAATAAATATTACACACCCAGAAGTGGATTATATAAACAAAGAAAGAGATAGCAATGCACTAGCCGCCCTAATGTACACAGAATCTGCTGCAATTTTCCTTTTCACTGAAAAGGCAGTAGGAAATTTCAAGTGGGAGATCTGACAAATTATTATCTCATTTTCTGCTGCTAAGAGTTTGTTATGATCCCTGAGAAGCAATGTGCCTCATAATTTACCCATTTGGTTGCAGCACTGGCGTTCCCCAATTAAGATAGTTTCCATATTCCCATTTCAGTGCTCTTCCCTACCATTGATCCTGCTTGGTACGCATCTGACTTTGACTATCCTGTGTGGTCTCCTGCCAGACCTCACTGAGCAGTGTCTCTCTCCACTGGTTGCCTTCTGGGGAGACTCCTATCAACTGTGCTGTTACATGCATCTGACAACTTTATTAGCTGACTCTGATAATGCTTCAGAACATCTTCACGGTGCACACACCCTTCCTCAAACAACCCCACCTTTGTAGTTGACTTAGAACAAATAATTCTATGAACACTTCAGCTTTTATACTCAATAAGAGGATTGAAATGAAGAGAAATTTCACATTATGTGCAAGCTGGGGGTTAGTTTTCATGTTTGGGCTCAAAAAAATCAATCCTGGATTGATTTTTGTGTATATATTGTTATTGTCAGAGGATTAATTGATGAATTTTTCATTTGATGAGTCAGGTGAAACAGGCTCCAAGACACACAGTGACAAGAATTTAAATTTATTCTACTTCTTATTGCAATGCAGCAACACTCTATTGTGGGATTTTGTTGGATTTTTCCTGCTCAAAAACAATGCTTAGAGTACCTTTGAGTGCAAAACTGAATTGCTGAGTATATGCACATCCCACACTGAAATTTGTCTGAGTTAGAAGTTTCTGAATGGATAATCATTTTGGTGGGGGTTTTGGTGGTTGTTTCTTTTTTTTGGTTGTAGTTTCTGTTGCATTCGTTTGTTTTATGGGAGTGCCCTTTAGTTTTAAATGTTCTGTGTAGATTTCCACACTTTTTATTATTAAAAAAATATTTGAAATTCAGACTTTGGAAATACAAGGATAGATTAACAGAAGAAATCTCAATTCAATTGAAAGTATAACCTCATGCTTCACTTATGCTGCACTAGAATTTCTTTCACCACACCTTTCAAATGCAAAAGTCACACTCTCACATGTAAAGTTTGCCTTTTTCTGTTCTTGACATTAGAAGTTGATATTTCAATCTCTAATACACTGCAGTGTCTTGGTGTAAAAACACACAGGTGATGGAATTGTTTAAGCTCAGAATTTAAACTCAGTTTATATGCTGAACACAACAGACCAAAATTGTTGTGTGCAAGTAAAAAACACAGTCTATTTGTAAATTGGTGCTATTAAACTCTCCCAGTTCTGGTTGCCTCCATATGAAATACTGGTTTCAAAGCAACAGAAGGGTGCACTGCTTGCTCTGAGTTTCAGATGGGTCTGCAAATATTTATTAAATAACCTGGCACGTCTGAAATACAGGAGGTGCAAATACACTTTCCCAGGCCAGAAAAGGAGGCAAAAAGATGGCCTCATGAAGTATCCTTATAATCCAACATAAGCCTCCTGCAAAGTTCAGGTAGTTTCCAATGCCTGAGCATTAGAAAGCAATCCGGGACAGGACAGGCTGCAATCACTGACAAACACCAGCAAAACAAAGGTGTTCAGTTACTTTGATGAAAGGACAACCAGAAGCAAGGATCATCTCACAGCTAAGAGAAAGAGCACATAAATATACACATCTTTTTCGAACAGTCACAAATTCTTCTGGACTGTGTTCTTCCATCACCCTTCTATAGAAAGACCCACATACCATAGGAGAGCCAACAGCAATTCTTAACTGCTACTTAAAATGGGCATTTTAGCAATACTTGGGAAGTCCCACAAGAATCAGTGCTGCTCCTTACACAGTGCTATAGAACACACCAGAAGTTCTGTTTCCTATAAAATCAACACCCAAATTCTTGCCAAGATCCACAGAGAAAGTATCACTAAATGAGGCAAACTAAGAATAATAAGGCAAACAAATGAACAAAAGAAAGAGGGATTAAAGACAAATGAGATGGTCTAGAAGTAAAACCAGAGCTTAAAGATCAAGCTTAGACCTAGTCTGCAAGTCATTATATCCACGCTCCATGGTATCTGAAAATTCATGGCAGAGGAACGCCCAGCTGACTGGAAAAGGAGAATCACTGTGCCTATCATTAACAATGGTAGAAAGGAGAATCCTGGGAACTCCAAACCAGTCAGCCTCACCTCTCTGCCTGGGAAGATCACGGATTCTCCTAGCAGCTGCCTTAAGGCGCATGGAAGACAGGGAGGAGACTGGAGAGAGCCAGCACAGCTTCAACAAGAGAAAATCCAGTTTGACCAAACTAGTGGGCTTCTATGACGGGTAACTACATCAGTGTAAAAGGGAAGAGCTAAAGATGTCATTTATCTGGACTTCTGTAAAGCCTTTGGCACAGTCCCCCCAAAACATCCTCCTCTCCAAATTGCAGAGAGACAGCTTTGATGAGAGAACTTTTAGATGAGAGTGGTTGGACAGTCATATCCAGAGGAATGTAGTCAATGGCTCAGAGTCCTGATGGCTATCAGTGACAAATGGTGACTTTCAGAGGTCTGTACTGGGACCACTGCTGTTGAATGCCTTCATTCATGGCATATATGAAGTGATCAAATGCACCTTCAGCAAATTTGCAGACGACACCAAGTTGAGGGGTGAAGTTGACACTCCTGAAGGATGGGATGCCATACAGACGGATCCAGACAAGCTCAGGATGTGGGCTCCTGGGAATCTCATGAAGTAATGTCTTTTTGATGCCCACCACCACTGCACTGCAACAGTCAGGTTATTTCACCTTCCTCATATATTTCCTGATTACAACAAACTTCAGTCATACACCCACCTAAGTATGAAAATTACTTTAAGTAATATTTCACAGTCAAGTACTGTGTATATAAAGTAATCAGATCTATGTATACAGTCAACACACATTTCCATTGTGTGATTGTTTCCATTATTTCCCCCTATAATAATAGTGCAGGTACTTTTCCAATGAGAAACCTGTATTTATAAAGTTACTGATGTATCTAAATAAATCTTGGCATCTTAGTAAGTAAATCATTATGAAAACTGGAGATCCATTTTCTGGACAGAGGTACACTTAATGTATTTTTAAGGGGGTCTAATAGTTACTTTTACTTTTTTATTGGGTTTTGGCTTGTTTTTCAGTTGTTATTGTCTGTAACAACACATACTAAAACAAAAAACAGGAAATTACAGAAAAAAAACAGATGTGTAAGATGGATACAAATACATATTTTGCCCGTGAGAAGTTTTTACACAATGTGCTGATGGAGACTGAAAACCTCTTAACAGCTACAGTCTGGAAAAGAACTACACAAGACTCTCAATTGCTTTTTTAGATCTGGAATGACCACATGGAGGCATAATTAAGACAATTCAGTCTTCATAATAATTCAACACTTTGTAATAAAACTGTTACCAAGAGAGTTATTCAGGGAAGCCCAGTCCACTGTTCCCTTTACAGTCAATGATGGAAAAAGTGAATATCTGGAAGGTGATTCTCATTGAGCAGATATTCTGAAGAGCCTAAGTTTCCACAACAGCAGCCATGCATGTGTTAAAATGGATGCAATTTCTATTCTTATTCCTGGCTATTCCTTTCCTTTATGCCTGCTTTAGCATCCATCAAGCATGAACAAAGTTATCTGATACAGTGCAAACACCTGAGAAGAAGGTACTACCAGAGTGAGGGAGGAGAGAACTGGTATCTCTTCATGTCTGCCATCACAAGCTGCTAATTTAAAATGTAAGCAGAAATGTCTCTGGAAAACCTTAGGTAAACCTTCCAAGGAAGGGATCTGGATACCTTTCTCTGCATCCACTGATAGTGCAGATTTCTGGGATCAGTCCTTTATGGTGTGTGTTAAATATTATACAATGCATCTACATGGATATCATCAGGAATACTACAAACAAAGTCAAAGATGATTCAGTTCCCGAAACTAGAGACTGTAAAATATTAATAAGAATCACTTCAGAAATACAAACTTCTAGAATTTAGTTTTCTACACCAGATATTTTGTAATTATGAATATTACTGTGAGGAACCCAAAAGTAGGACAAATATTACTGTACTTCTCACAAAAGAGAACCGAAGCGATTGAAAATATACTTTGTCAAAAATGTCACTGAATGTTCATACATAATACAAATACTAGCAGTGAAGTTGCAACCTGATAAAACTGAGATTTTAAATGAAAGTACTACCCTGCTACTTATAAATCAAAAGAGAGTGACTTCTTGAAGTTAAGCTGCTTGTTACATAAAATTGAATCTGACCAGCATGAGATTTCATGCAGAATTTTCTGGAGCCTAGCTGTGTAACTTTAAAATACACTATAATACTATAACTATGGAAACTTAACTGATAGTAACAACCTGATAAAATTTCAAGAGGCTGTGTGGGGTTAATGCTTTCAGAGACATAAACCGATTTTAATACCAGACATTCATTTAATGTGCCACCTTCTCCTGAACAGGACATTTATTTGGAGACAAGTTTGTCTTTGCACTATATTCAGCTGAGGGTTTCATTTGAGTTCTAGCCTGGGCTGCTAATTTTGATCTGTGAGCACAACTTATCATCAGTTAGAAATTGTGTAAAGAGATGAAAATGCTCATGGTAGGAGGAGAAGAGAAAGAATATGTACTTCTTAAAGACCGAAGATCAAGGTAAAAAGAATTACCACCTGGGAGAAAACTATAATGTTTTGTCAAAAATGTCACTGAACTTTCATACATAATACAAATACTAGCAGTGAAGCTGCAGCTCTGGTTTGTATGTCAAATGCCACAAATCATCCTGAATGCATTTCCACACAAAAGTTCCATCTGCTCTTCTCAGACGCACAGGTGCCCTGTGGTTGTGTGCCTTCACCAGTTCTGAATGCAAACCTATTACTACTCCAATAGAGACACCAAATATGAAAACGCTGAAAGAAATGTACCATTTTACAAATTAGCACGCCACAGTTGAAGCTTCAGTGCCTTATCCTTCATCCACTAAAACCTAAACTTCCTAAGAAATGCCCAGATTTGTAACTACACTTAAAGCAACGATACAAAGGAAAGTAAGTAACATAGATCATAAAAATGTCTCAATAGAACCAAGACATGACCATCACAAACACTAACTGTGAGGACTGGAATATGCAGGAACATTGTACTCATCCATTCATATTGGGAAGAAAGAAAAAAATGAATTGACACTAGATGTGGACACTTGGAAGAATAAAAGCATCTTTATTTCCTTCCAACACTGCTACTTCAGATGATATTATGAGAGAATCATCCTTGGTAACCACCTTTGTCAAAAATTCCTTTCCTAAGCCCCCACTCAGTACAGGATTGCACACATAATTCGTTTCCTGAGATCCAGCCCAGAGCTCCCTTCAAGACCAGGTAAGGGCAAAACCATCAAGAGACAATAAAAGACAAACAAGGTGAGGGAAAACAAGTCAACAAACAATGAAAGACTGGGAAAAGAGCATTCAAAAAAGCATTCAGACAAAATAAAGCTTTACAAAGTTTGAAAAATATATTATTTCATTGATAAAATTATGAAAGGGGGGGGGATGGGACAGGACCTTAAACTTTTCCAAGTTCATTATCACATGTAGCTCAAATTGCCTAAGTATCAGAAATCTTGATTTTTGTAAAATTATTCAATTGTTATTAAAAACCCACCCTAACAGGGAAACTATATTATTCCCATATAAGCAAAGTAAGAATATTTCATATTTGCTTTTTGATACTTTTCTCAAGATATCCATTTGTAATTATGCCATTATTGTGTTATTAGTAGTCTTGCAGTCACTGGATTTTACTTAACAAGCCTCAAGCCCTTCAGAAGAAAAACAGTATTTCTGATCATTAGCATTATCAGTTACCCATTAAATTTCGTAATTTAATTGAGAAGAACATTGATATTTCCAAATAACCAAATTGCCACTCTGCATTCTCACAAAGTAACTTCTGCTGCTTTCAGCAATCATGTTTCAACATGCCAAAAAAAGGGATTCTTTTCCAGAAGCATCAATAACTGCTTTCATTCTTTTATTGCACAATCTGTTGTGAGGCAGACATCCAAAGTCTTCTCAAAACACTGCAAAAGTGTTGATTTAAAGGTTAACTAGTAATCTCTCTCTCTCTCTCTCTTTTTTTTTTTTTTTTTTTTTTTTTTNTTTTTTTTTTTTTTTGTAAACTCCTTTCCCATGTTTCCTGGTGGAATTGCTCAATTATCTTTCAAGTATCATCTCATACACAGACTTGGAGTCAGCTTAGAAAATAAAATATGCAACTGCATCCACAGTATCAGTTTGGATTCCCCGGCCTCTGAACTCAACCTCTGCCAGAATGCAACTGCAGGCTGAGGTACTGGGCAAAGAATACCTCAAAAGGCACATCTGCAACAGTTCTACCCAGGCTGACCTGGTCAGATGCTTTGTAAAGCTCCACTAGCCCAAGCACAGAAGACCACCCGTCACTAGCTTTGCTCACGGCAGAGCAGCATCTATCTACACTGATCAATCCACAGGCCTCTTCAGTCTGATCTTTAAATTACCGGATTTTTTCTCCCACACAAGACTTCCTGTCCCATATGCACCTCGCCATATACACCAGCCATGCTCTGAACCCATACCTAAAATTGCATCTCAGTGGGAAAGTTCCCATTGCATGGTACATTCCCACCAAATAGAGAAACTGCCCAGACCCATGACGCAGTACTAAAATATTCACTGATAACAACATGTTACTTTTCTCCTCTATGTTTTTTATTTCCTCAGTTTCTTTCTGATCCTTCCCAACAGAATTTTACCTAGCAGAAATGTTACCTAGCAGATCTCTTTCATTCATTTATTACTTACCAAATTAAGTGAGAAAAGGCATAATTATTCCTATTGGCTATAGTTACATAATCCTGTTAACAAGTTTTCCTAAAAATACTGTAAAGACTTGGCTCTGAACTATATTTACAGAATCATGGAATCATTTAGGTTAGAAAAGACCCATGAGATTACTGAGTCCAGCTGTTAACCCAGCACTGCCAAACCCACCACTAAACCATATCCCAGAGTACCACATCCATACATATTTTAAATCCCTCCAGTGCTGGTGACTCTACCACTGCTGTAAGCAGCCTGTGCTAGCACTTGATAATTGTTCAGGACAAGAAATTCTTCCTAATATTTAAACTAAACCTATCCTAGCACCACTTAAGTGATTTCCTTTCATCTTATTGCTTGTTATCAGGAAGAAGTGACAAACGCCCACCTGGCTACAACCTCCTTTCAAGGCAGTTGGAGAGAGCAGTAAGGTCTCTCCTGAATCTTTTATTCTCCGGGCTAAACAGCACCAGATCCCCCAGTCACTCCTCATCAGACTTGTGCTCCAGCTCCATTTCCCTTCTCTGGACTTGGTCCAGCACCTAATTGTCTTTTTCTGTGATGAGGGGTCCAAAACTGAATGCAGGATTCAAAGTGCAGCCTTACCAGGGCTGCATACAGAGGGACAATCACTGCCCTGGTCCTGCTGGCACACTATTCCTGATACAAGCCAGGATGTCATCAGCTTTCTTGGCCACTTGATCACACTGCTAGCCCATGTTCAGCCACTGTTGATCTGCACCCTCAGGCCCTTTTCTGGAAAAGGGCAGCTTTCCAGGCACTTTGCTCCCAGTATGTACCTCTGTATGGGATTGTTGTGGCCAAGCATAGGCCCTGTACTTAACCTTACCAAAGCTGATATTGTTAGCCTCTGTCTATTGGTCCAGATGTGAATTTACTCCTTTATTCACTGCCTTATGGAAAAGCTGGTTTTCCTCATTTCTCTCTTGTCCTTGGAATCACCAATGAAAAACTACTTTGCTGCTATTACAGATTTAATTTTCCTTTCTTCGCTATTTAATACAATTTGCTTTAACGGAGTTTTTAAAATTTATTAATTAGAAGCTAGTTGTATTTCCTCCTTTCATGAGCTTCTTGAGAAGATATTTGAATATTATGTGTGATTACAAAATCATTGTTCATTTATCTATTACAACATATACATATTCAGTAGTTAATCAGAAGCCCAAACATACACAATTCTGAACACACTGTGGCTAATCAGTTATAAGTTAAGCTTACATACTGGAACAAGCTTTAGTTTGTCTTCCTTGAACTTGTCTCCAGTCCTTCTGTCCAAAAGTAAGAACATCAAGAGCATCCATAACCATCAAAGCAGGAATGTTTTGCCAACATACATAATAGAAATACTAGCAGTGAAGCTGCAGCTCTAATTTGTATGTCAAATGCTATACAGGTAGTTTTCTCCTAGGATTTCCATAATAATTTTCAAAACCACTAGCACATATCTTTTCGCCTTTCTCATCTATTATATCTCCAAAATATTTTTACATATAACCAATATTATTTTTATTATCTAACTATCTAACTTTATTATCTAGCTTACAATGCAGTAAACAACAGGAGTAAAAGAGAGGGGAGGAGCGGAAGAATTTTAGTCCTTGGTACTGGGCTCTCCCTCATTTCTGCTCCATGCCTCACCCAAACTCCTACAGAACTGGTAAATTCAGGCTTTTAATTTTCTCAGACAAGCTGCATCAAACTATTCTTTAAATTCAGTTTGGAATTTATTATAAATAGCTACAGAAAAGGAAAACAGACTTTTTGAAGAATACAGCTCCTAATCATCCAACATATTTACTAGTCTTTATTTATGTGGACTTTAAACAAAACATAACTTCCTTTATTCACAGTGAGCAGTATTTCTCCATGAAAATGGCTGCTGAATACAGCATTTCTCTAACAACATTTGGTTTGAGGTTTGGAGATTTCTGCCGATCAGCTCAACTAAACTCTGGCTTTAGGAGGACACATTCTACCGTTCAGAATTTCTGTATCTAAGAGATGAACCATTTTTGCACAGTAAATTGGCTGTAAAATCAGTAGTTGATGTCCAGGAACAGAACAGAGCAGCAATTTTTGCAGTAATTTTTAAGCTATAGAAGAATACATCACCAAGTGAGTGAAATTCAAAGGATGGCAACTGCTGATCTAGCTTGTCCTCTATCTAGAATACAAAAACTGAATGACAAAGTCCTGTACTAAAGGAACTTAAAGGGATACTGTGCATTTGATTTCAGTAATTTATTTAGTCTGATTACAGATTTGCAAGAGTGGTAGTTAAAGTCCAATCTACCACTAAGTTATCTGCTCTAATAATATTACTACACATTTGTAGGGACTGCAAACATATCTTCCCTCTAAATGATTTTTAAAACCTCAGTCTTTCTTAATTATTAGAAATAACCTCAGCTCAAAAAGAAAAGAAAGAACTTTATGGGGAGGAAACATCAGATACACATACTGAGGGGAAAAAAGAAAAAAAAAAGACAACCAGCACCTATATTTTTACGATTTAGGTTACAGCCATAAGCAATTGAAAATGTGAAAATAAATTCTTTCTGAATTTTGCTAAAGGTGTAAGATCATTATTTAAAAAGCCAAATGCTTGAATGCTATACGTAATGTTAAAAAAGGGAAAACGATTGATGTAAAAGATAAGCCTCTCCTTTGAACTGTAGCCAGATGCAAATAGCAGCATTGTGTGCACAGTCTTTTGTTCATTTGACTTTCCAGCACTTCTGAAAATTTTACTGAATTTTTCAGCTGTTTTGGCTCTGCTGAAAGCAGCAGCATGCAAACGTAACTCCATTGCATTTCACATACAGAATCCACACATCTCTCTAAAACTAATTTTAGTTACTAAATGCAAATCATATAAAAACCCCCAAAATTATACAGTGACTTTAAGCTGTTAAAGAATGGAATTTGATAAACCATGGTCCAATGCTGCTAGAAGAATCACTTTGCATGGTTACAATGAGAAAAATGGGGTAGTCAGAAAGGTGTATCTCATTTTACATGAGCAGCAGCCATTAGAGATATTTATACCAGGATTATACCTGATTCAACCAACAATTGTTGAGGCAGTCCAGACACAGCCTCTCAATGCCATTGGCTATTTCAAAAGAAGTTAGAACTTCCAAAGAACTTATTATTTTCAAAGCAACCTTTTCACTGATCAAATATATATCTGTATCTGTATCTCTATCAGCATCCCATAATTCTGAACCAGCTACCTGAAAAATTACCAGGCTTTAATTATTTTGATTTTAAATTGAAAATTTTCAATCTGATGTGTTTTCAAACAGATGATTCATTCTTGAAAGCTTTTCTAATAAAGTGGAAGTTTTATTCACCTGAATGAAACCTGCATTTTCTGGGACATAATAGAGGCTCCCTACATTTTCTAATAATTTCCTGATATTTGATTCACAAAATACTAACTTGTAATCAGAAAACCAATGTTAAAGACAACTCCTCATAAACCCAGGAACACTACACACAAAACCAGAAGTCATGAAGAAGAAAGGATATACATCCTTTTTTTTATTTAATAACAAGTCTTTTCTGGAGATTTCAAAGAGATCAACACCTATCCTATGAAGTCCAGCCTGCTGTTCACTGGCCATGAAAATCCTAGATAATACACTAAAATAAAATTCATTTTGTACAGAATGTTACAACAAACCACTTTTTTACTAAATATATTAAACACAAGTGAAAAACAAAGATAGTCATTCCAACATTTGCTGAAGGGATGCCAAAACCATTTGCAGTGCTAGGTAAAAGAACCCAAAAATCCCCTATTCTGCTAAAAAAAATCTACTGCCAGTCTTTCTCCTGAAACACTGCTGAGCTGAGCTACAAGTTCATTCTTTCACTTGTGGACAGGATGAATATTCTAAAACTCAATTATTTAGCTTGAATATAGATATGTATACAAGTAGTTGAACTGCAGAGGTGTGCTAATATTTGGCAAATAATTGCATATTAATTTCCACCTCAACAACAATTATGAGATTTTAGAAGAAAGAACACTTAACACTTCATAGTGAAAATGGAAAACCACAATATTATGATTAATTTTGTACAAAGAACTGACAACATGCTATGCCATTTAACAGTAACAAGAAACATGATCAGTACGCAAAATTAGAAAGTCCTCAGGCCAGATATGCAAACACCTACATTTATGACGAAGTATCACTGCACTGCCCACAGTCAAGTCAGCCACACTGACACCTTCCTAACCAGCGCATAAAAGCGAATTAAGGGCAATGTTCCTGACAAACTACCACTTTTGAGAAGAATTATTAAAGTTCCCTCTCAGGCATTTTCTTAGCATTCAATCCTCTGTTCTAACTATGGGCTCCAAGGGGAAAGATGCAGAAAAGGCAGGGTCCATTAGCTACTTCTATAAAATCTATCATAATAGTCAAGATGTAAACAAAGACAGGTGTTCAAAATGAAGATTTAAAGTGCTAATAGAAGACTGAGATTAATAATAATAATCAATAATAATTACAAAGACTGAGGTGATGAT
>VYXD01012041.1:265765-303637 GCA_013397195.1 Hylia prasina | reverse complement strand
TGCAAGAAAATTATTTTGACACAGTAAGGATTTACACAGTAAAGATTTGACCAAATGCATACACCCTTCTTCATCCTTTTTACTGCTAGGGCTTTTTCTGTTTTATTTTTTTCTGGCACATTTGCACTGAGTGAAATAATCCACATTTAATTTAATACAAATTTGGTGCTGCTGTTTAATTTTCTAAGTGAAGTGTCAAAAGCTAACATTTGTAAAAAAATAAAACTTACCACGCTTGAGCTTAGCTGGGTTTACAACAACAAACAAACATTCCACTCTGGAAAAAAAAAAACCCTAAGCAAAAAGAGTAGTGGTACAAAGCATTTTGGGAATCCTAATGGGACAAAAGCTGCCTTTGTAATTGGACTGCAAAGGCTGGAAGTATTCAAGGTGACACAGTTGTGGAGGGAAGGGGGAAGCACCATATCATTGGCAGGTGCAGAATCTTTAATCTAGCGTTAAAGGCCACCATTCCCAGAATGTGGCAATTGGGCTAACAGGATTGACACTGGGGAACTCGTTCAGCAAGTACACCAACCTCTGAATGGTGGGGATTTCTCTCAGCAGCTGCCTGAACGTCAATCAGCTGAAGGGGAATGTTACAGAGGTCACAGTTTGGGGCTGTTCACTATGCCTGACATTTCTATCCGTTAGTCAGAAAGACAATGAGAGAGGGACAAAGCCCAAGCATTACCATAGTCCCATTCAGCGGTAAAACAAAATTGAGGGGAGTGGGAAAGGCCTCCAGATACAAAATGATCAACAGAAGAACAACTCAACCTACCCTCCTCAAGGGAAAAATCAGGAGAGCACCAGAGCAATGAACAGTCCCAGGCTACAGGAACAGCAACAGCTCTGAGAGGGAAGGTTAATCCCACACAAAGATGTCACTTTTCAGTTCAACACTAAAGTTTAGTAAAGCTTATTTCTAAACAAAACTCAATGTCTGTGTTTGACCTTGTGGGCAAGGCCTTTCAATGTGAATAACCTAGGTTTAAAAAAAAATCCAAAAGGCAATTACAAATCAGAGAAACAGTGGTAGAACATTATAAATTAAGAAATGAGTAATTCAGCTACATAAAATAATTAATATGATAATATTAGAATATCTATTTACTCATAAATCTATGGCACAAGGAAATAGAGGCTAATCTAGCAGATAAACTCTAATATCCAGGGAATAAGTTTCTGATAAAACCACAGCTAAAGCAGCCTTGTCTATCACTTAGGTTGACAGTCTTCATCTCTGTACAACAGGCAAGTTAAAACCAGTGACATTTTTCAAACATAAAATCCCAACTTTCAGAGGGGGAACTTGGGTTAAGTAACCTACACAGAGCAAAATTATTTGAAATTTACTTTTGACTTTGATACTTCTCCAGTGTTAAACTAATTACTTAACTTACTTTGCCCCTACAATTTAACTTCAAGAAAGGATTAATAATTTTTACTAAAACACTCACATATACTAGAGGACAAAGCACCACACATGGCACACCTTAGTGCAAACCCCATGGTTAATATGGGCATGTAGTTTAAGAATAACTCTTCAGGAATAAATTTAGTACAAACTGACACAAAAAAAATTTAATAATCTACAGAGACAGGAAATCAGGATCTAAAAATAATAAGGAGATACTTGTGAAAAGATGAGAAAGGCTAAACACTGACAACATGATTTGTCAGGAGCTGGAATTCCAGTAACTTCAGCTCTTCACTTAAAGGAAGGTAGGATCATGCAGGTCAGTGCCACTTAGTAACACTCATCACCAGGTCACCATGCATAGACAAGGGGAAAAAGGAAAAAAAAAAAAAAAAAATTAAAAAATATACATATTCACCTGAAAGAACTGAGCCTCCAGATCTGTATCTCCTTGCACGTAATGAATACAATATATACATGTGAACAGTGGTTTATTTCTGTAATCATAGGTTTTTGTTCTGTCACTCACTAGTGATTTTTACCCTTCAATCTCTCCTTTGCATTAAGAAAAGGGCCTTGAAACTCATGGCACATAAACAGGCTTTTAACCAACCTGGAAGGTAAATGAAGTAAAAACGTTTGTAAACCAAACACAAGAGATACTACATACCAGACTGCCAACATTTTGTGGAGACATTTCTCAGAGAAACTGAAATTAGATTTCTTAACTTTTCAATCTAAAATTCATAACAAACACCTTAAAACTAAAACAGGTGAAAGAAAAAAATCTCTTTTTTCTCTAAACAGTTCATTGACACAAACTAACACAAATAGCATATTTTGTGTAAACAAATGAGAAAAACCCCCAGTCATTCAACTGCTACAAACTTGCTCTCTTTGTAAGACTTCTGCCTGTGCACTGGAAAACACAGCTTTAAAGGTGTGTATGCAAGGCACAAGTGACATGCTAGAAAAGCATAGGATTTGAAAGGTAAAGGTTTCTGCATGGTTGCATGGCCAGATTTTTTTTCAGGAAGGAGTATTCTCCCACTGTTTCAAGAAATGTAAGGAAAGCAGAAGTTTGCAGAGCCTTACACACCAGGGCTGTAGACTTTAACAGTCAAAAAAATTTCCTCAAAACTTTTAATATTGAGTATTTGCATCCAACACATATACACTAATGCTAAGTTTTATAACAAATGAAGTCATTAGAAGGTGTTTTTTCATCTGTGATGGATGATACAGGAGGTCACAAGTCAAAGAGTTAAAAAGAGTTTAAAAATAAATAAGCTTATATTGCACAGAACTGGTGCACCACACATTTACAAGAATATATACAAGTTCCATCTGTGCACCACTGGTCTGTAATCAGTCATGACATACAGACATGGTTAAAACAAAAAGAGGGCAAGTTGCATTGCAATGAACCTTGTATACGGAAGAAATTTGTCCAGCATGCTTCAATTTCTCACTATCAATAACTATAAAAGGTTAGGCTCTTCACTTTCAAAAACAAAATAGCCATGAAATGTATCCATTTATTTGCTTGGGGTCTTATCTTTCCCTAAAGAGACTATCATACTAATTTTTTGGTAACTCCTTTCTGAAAAACTATTCCCAACTTACTTACAATAAAAAATATTTTTCAATAATGTGGATGTAAACCCATTCTAAATGAGAAATTCTTGATCCTAAGGGGAAAAAAAATATCTCTTAATGTTATAAATGTTACTCAAAACTGTTTTATTAGTTATTATTAGCATCTATCATTCACAAGTACTAGGAATTTTCAGGGTGCAACTTAAAATGGTTCAAGTTGAACTGAAAGGAGAAAGTAAGCACTATAAATGCGTACCATACTATTTCATAAATAGTCTGTATCTGGACATGAAATAAAGCAGGACTAGACTCTTAAATTACACTGTTAATTTTTTACAGTTGAACTTCAGTATGCTTAAATATATAACACCACCATAGTCTATCCATTTCCCTGTAAAAGCAGATTTTTCAAGAAAAAGCTTTACATCTCTGAAAAAAAGTAAATATTCTTAAGCTAAGCACTGGGCAATAGAAAAAATATTCAAAAGATCACTTATAAAGGATGAAATCAAAGTGTGAAAAATGAATGGCTACAAACTAAAGCAAACCTATATTCAGAAATTGCACACATAAAAGTGTAAAAGAAAAACAGAACTTTAGTCCTCGTCTTTGATAACTCTTGAATACTATTGCTGTTTCCTCTACTGTACCCTCTTCCCCAAAACTGGGCATTACAAATCTTCAAACCATTTGAGAGCTACCCTATTTCACAGAAATGGCAGATAGCCACCTGCAGATGGACTGTTCCACTTTCAGTGCCAATCCATTTCAGTGTCCCCTGAATGTTTAGGGTTACCTTGACAAAAAGATGATGTTCTTCAGGGATGGAAAGCCATTTCACAGCTTTATCTAAATTCAAAAAAGTATTACATTACTTTTAATCAATCTTGTCTGGTTGTAAAATTAACATCCTAGGATATGAAATCTTGCCCAGAAGTTCAGTGGAAAACTTTTTTTTTCCATACTGTTTTTCATAATGCATGCTAGAAATTTCACCTTCTGCTTTAATAAGAATAGAAAAAAAGGAAAAAAAAAAGAAGAAAATTGGACTTTTTCAGATATCTTTAATACTCAGTGTTCTTTTCCATGAGATAAAGCAGACTCTGAAACGTTACTGAGGGTTGAACTAAAGATTCCTGAGAGTAAAATGCAAAAAACTCCATCAAAATAATAGAAAAATAACAAAACAAGAATAAAAAAGTTGTCTCCCACCAACACCCACAGTTCTTCTTTAAATACATTAGTGTATTGAAAATAATGTCTACATTAAGATATTGGCCATGACACCAGGAGAAAGGAGTGTCATTTTTAGGCTTGTCAGAAATTTTCTGAATAGCTGGTTTTAGAGGATTAATTTTCCTGCACCTGTTACTGCACAATATGTACCTTTGTTACAATATCTGTAACAATAATAGACTCTGTCTTTACAGACTATGACCTCTGCCAGTTCAAAAAGTTGTTTCAACATCTACAGCTTGGATGTCATCCACAAAAAATAGTACCAAGTACTGCAAAGGCTTCTAAACACAATTCCTTGCTGGGTCTGCGGGTGTCTGAAGGATCTGTTCATGTCACTCAGCCAACCGGACATGGCCCCTCTTATCTCCCTTCTTCTCCTTCCAGAGCTCTGTCTTTCTTCCTGCTCCTTCCAACAAATAATGCCAGCAATTGGGCAGCAACAGTCAAAGTCCTCTAAGAAGGCAGCACAGTTCTCAGTGCTGACTGGTCAATCAAGGATCGCAGTTCTTAACATTCTGTCTGTGCTGATAAGAAAAGCACTGCTTTTAACTCTGCACCTGGACAGGCTGCATTAAATTCTCCTTCAAACGTAAGGATTTCTTGGCCTCCTCCAGTGACTTTTTCCTAGGCTCTGCTGTTCTGTCACTTTCACTATCATCTCCTCTTTCTTCTTCTTTTATATTACTATCACAAACAAAATGGTGTCCTGTATTTTCCTCAAATACAAGGGGTAGCAGCCATACCATTCATACACTTTCTAATGAGTGAAAAAATACACTCTTTGGTTTCAAACTTTTTAAACTTGTCCTATATTTGAGCAACCTTTTACCTCTGGAGAAGCAACTTCATTGACAAGCTGATTCTTTATGTCTCTATATATCCCACGATAGCTATGAGGTATTACACAATGCTATCTGCTTTCCTACTGATCTTTATTACAATGTCTTCACCATCCCTCTCTGCAAGTATCTATACAGCACTCAGTATATGACAGCTCGTAGTTTGTAAATCCCATTATACCTGAGAGGTCCAGAGGCATGTGCTGCCCTGCTATTAGCACACCATAATCACTTAATGTAACAGCTTTAATTGTCCCTCAAAAAAGAGACATCCTCATTTGGGAATTGTGGTTAAATAGGTCAGCACTGAACTATTTCAGGATAAAATTCTGGCTGTGTCTAGGAGTTGCGAGTCCAAACTGAATCTGAGCATCTTGTCTCACATGATCCCAGCTAAGATTATCCAAGAACTGGACCACAATCAATTTGTGAAGGCTCTGCATAGTGTTATGTCCCAAATGGTAAGCCACAGCACATGAGGTACTGCACAGCTAAAGAACAACTGACTCTCAACTCATCCTCAATAATCCAGCTACTTCAGTGATCATCTCCTGATGTCACACTTTAATGCTGAGTTACCATCCTCAGACCTGTGGGTGTTTCAGCAATTCTCAGTCTACAGAATATCAAGATATATGCATATCGGGGGGGTAAAGAAGTATGAAAATATATACAAAATTCCAGAACAGATTTATTAAATCCAGAACCTGGACAACAGAAAATAAAAATAGCTCAATTGTGTTATTCATAAATTGACATAAGCTTCTGATCAAAAAAACAAACAGTGAGAACCTCACTCAGAACTTTTATGGTTAAAAGTAGAATTTCTTAATGCTGGTCTCCAAATCTGTTGATTAAGGAACCTTTGCACTGCAGTGTATGATGGCTGGAAATCAATTAATCTGCCTATCTTAAAGGCTCACAAAATGCCACTTACTTTCTTCTGACTTACTCAGAACTTTACCAAACTTAAGCTAGATTTCACAGCTGATTTTGCCTCAGGCTGAACTCTGTTGAAAATTTCACAGTAAATCATTAATCCATATTCAGGAGAAAGTCACAACAGAACAGTTCGCTTTGCCTGCTTACAAAAATCTAGTGAATTTTACTATAAAACACTTTATGGCACTTGTGTTTTTTATCAGGAGCTTAAATTCTGGCTGGAGCGGCCTCCTGTTCCCATTTACTACTCAAATTTGGACAACTTAGAAAATTTGGAAAATACATGGATTCTCAGCAGACACATCTTAAATTTCAGCAGCTGAAATTTATGAAGACCTAATGAAGTAAATGCTTGCTACCAGATGAAGATTTCCATTTCTTACATTCATGTCTGGACATGTAAATAAGAAATATGGAGATCATTCTGCTATGTGATCAGAGTGCCCCTGTGCACCAAGGAATACGAAGCTATTTGATACAAACTAACAAGGAGAGGAAATAAGAGTACTAGTAAAACTAGTATATTTGCATGTAAATATTTGAACACAAAACAAAGGTCAGGAAACTACCTAGAGGGACTGAAAGGAGACTTGGGGGACTTACTACTACTAAATCACTATTAGAATGTCCAGAAACAAAAGTAAGAGACACTACACCTCCACAAACTGAGCAGTCACTTTCTGGCAAGAGCAGCGATGGTCCAACTTCATTCTCAATCCAAAATGCTGACTTTATAGACATTCACAAATGTCTATAAACAAATATACAAAGTTTTTAAACAGAAGCAGCACTGAGACCCTTCCTAGACAAATAACACGTTCTACTGCAAGCGATTATATGCAGTTCAAAAAATGGCCAAGAAAAGGCCTACCATGAGAAGTGTTTGAAAAGTTACTGCTATCTCATAATCCACTTCATAAGAACAGCCAGGAGTACCACAGACTGAATCATCCTTGAGACAAAATACTCTAATTAAAATAAATAATATTAATAATATTTAATTAGCAGGTCAGATTGTGGATAAACACTGTATTAATTACTCTAGGACCTTCCCTGCTCTACAGCAAAGTAAGCTGTATCATTCAAAGTACACTCTTAATTTTTTACTGTATACAAAACTAGTGAGAAAAACCACCATATTTACATAAAAACTTCAGTAAAGGCTTACACACAAAGTGGTATGTCAGAACATCCCAAAACAGATGCAAGCTCTGATTACATGTTGTTCTTTATAATTTTTAGTACTTTCTTTTGCTACCTGAACATTCATTATGCTATTACATCTGGCATTACTTTAAAGTCTAATTTTCAAAACAAAATACATTTGACCTATATAAGATAGAGTTATTTTTAAACAACCCCACAGCATGTACAAAACACACTTGAGGACTGATGTGAAGTCTGCCACAGAACCCTTATCATTTTCCACTTATGACACCTAGAGGCACACCATTCCTAAATCTTGGATCACAATTATTGCAAGACATGATAGAAAGAAAAAACAAAGAATCAAAAAGTCAATTCCAAATCTGAAAAAAATCAAACAAAACCACCACATAAACATCTTTTCTACACCTCAAAATTTTTTACAGCCAATCAAACAGAGTCTTCTTTTATTCCTTCCTAGAAGGCTTGAACCCTCATCTTTCTAGTTCAAAAAATTAAAAACAGCAAGAAAAACCTCCCATTTAATCTGTTGCTGAACTGGATTTTAATTATGCATTACTAGTTTAATTTTTCCAGAAAGAGCTCCCACTACCTGTGTGCACACACCTGTTTGCAGGGATTCTCTCCCCAGGGTTGACAGTCTACACACTTTTTGCAAGTAAAAAGTTTGATTAAAATAGGATTGAAAATAGGTCTACTGCTAAAACCAGTGTATATAGCTGTGCCTCAACATCAGCTTCATGACAAAAAAACTAAATGGCGTACATTTCAATGTCACTACTAGTGTAAATGTCTTGTGACTGCCAAGACACTTGTAAAATTGGTAATTGCTGCCCTCTCTTTAAATTTTCTTTTTCTGTGATCATACTGCATTAAAAACCCCAGACTTATGAGTAGTAACTCAAGAGATATAGATGCTGAATGTTACCACAGTAAATATATCATAACTTTGACACTGATCCAGTACTCTGTTATATAGGAGAAAAAGACAGATTTCATTTAACTGAGGATATGGTACAGCAAAAGTATTTGTTCAGATTAAAAAGCTGTAAAGTTTTTATAAGAATGTCAACCGTCACTCCTAAGAATCTTTAGGTTTTACAGAATTATTATCTATTTCTACAAGTTGTATGAGTTCGCTATTTAAAAGTTAATAAGGACGCCCAGAGAATAAAACGCAATGTACAACATCTATATCAAATTGAATCACAAAGCAAGTTAACCTGTATGACATTTGAAACATTATTAGCTTTGAGAAATAGTCAGTACAACTCCTTTGTAATATATCACAAATTACTAGGCTCAAAGAAAATCGTAACATGAAATAGTCCTTTCCCCGTGCTGTAAAATACAATCAGCATTTCCAAAAACACAAAAGTCACAGGCAGCTTCCAAACCCAAATGACCTAAGAAATTAACTATGATTTTTCCTGAATGTTCCACATCTAGTATTATCATTTATAAACCAGAAAGTTACAAGTAACTAAACAATTAGGATGCACTGTACCTTTCTTTACATATACATACTTGCATACATGCACACATGTAGAGGCACTTGAAAATGCAATGCTTTTAAATTGAAAAAAATGTAAATTAGAGAAAAAAAATGCAACAGAAGTACTTGCCTACCTGCAAATGTAAAATGATCACCCCATAAAACCAGCACCATAAAGTAAAAAAGAGTGTTGATTACATTTTAAAATAATCTCTCAAAGAGAAACACAAGGACTTGAGAGAGAAATGAGTAACACTTTCAAAATACAAGTAACATGGAATTGGTAAGAAGTCAAAGTAGCAAATACTTATTTTGATTGTCTTTGGTGCTTATAGATGATTTTTCTATTGGAGTCCTTGTGAAATACTAAACAACCTCCCCCAAAAGCTATTCTATAAATAAGGCAAGAAGACCTTCATTTCTACCAGAAAAACATTAAACCATTTCTTATTTATCTATGATGGAAGATATTGGAATGGCTCAGTCAGCTGTACAAACTTTTCATTTAAAATTTCCTCTACTCTCCTGTCCTGAAATGTTTCATACCTGCATGAAACTACTTTAAGAAAAATAAATTAAATGTACCAAAAATCTCACATATCTCAACATATGTAGACATGCAGTATGGAATGGGGGGTTAATGTGAATCAAAAATATCTGGATTGTATTATTTTAAGAAAGGTTTCAAAATGAAGCAAAAAACCCCACTAAACTAACACGGTGAATATAAATGCAACAAATAAAACAAAAAATGCCAACATTAACAAAAAAGATCAAATTGATTACATTCTTCTAACACACAATTAACAACAGCAATTGTTTGATTCAATGTGAGGTATTAATTAATAAACATTATTTTAATCAACTGTACTATTTTCAGTATTTGATCACAACACCACCACTGTAGCACTAAAATGGAATCTTGGAAGCACTTATTTTTATCATCAGCTGGTATCAGTTGAATATTAGCACTCAGATTGTCGTAATTTCAGAATAAATATCACTGTACATGAACCAGGGCTGTCAAGTATTGAACATCATGTATGTGATCTCAACCGTGCGTGATGTGGAAGGTGTATATTCCACATGAGTAGCTTCTGCACTTCGTGGAAAAGCCTCCTGTTATCAGCATTCCAGAACTCATTCCGGAAGACTCAATCACATTACTCTTAACACTTGAGGAAGAGCTGGGATTCAAAACACAAGCTCAGCTACTGAGGGTCAGAAGAAACTCAACCACCTGTGCACTGAAGCACCATGAATATTTTCCGCCTATATTTTTCAAATGATTTTTAGAAAAAAGATTTACTTACTAGCTAAGTATATCTACTCTTAAGGAAAGCTTAAAATAGCAGTGGGTAACATCTAGGAGGAAAGCTTTACAATAAATAATAATTAATGCAGTCACATTTTTTTAGGATTCTTTTAAGTATTTAGAAGCAAGCAACAATGTAAGACCATTACACTGTTAAGTGCAACTCTGTCTTTCACAGCTAAAAGGACAATTAAAATAAACAACTACCAAAAAAAAAAGAGAGAGAGAGAAAAAAGGAAAAAAATCAAGTTGTTTTCCCTCCATATACCAGCATATATTTACACCCAAGCCTCATTATCTGTTCTACCCTCCAAAGCAATCTGAAGTCTCACTGCCTTTGGCGTGACAGAGACAGAGGCTGCAATGTAGCGCACAATATAACAGGTTAAGTTATCTGTGCCAATCTCTCCTTCTCCTAAGAGGATTAGCACTGCAATATGCTAGAACAAATGGTTGTGAATACGCAAGATGGTACAGCTGGTCTTCCCCAAAAATAATCGTCCAGCTGAATAGCCTCAAAACAGGTTTACTCCTTGAATATTGCTGAGATGAAAGGAAACAAAATTTACAAGCCCAGAATTAAACAATCAAACAAACAATTTTCCTGTATCTTAATATATTTAAAAATTCTAGGTTTAAAAAGATTAATCAACATATAAGGAATTTTCACCATTCCATTTTTTTTCCTCTAAAGGAATCACTGAAAATTGAGTAATTCCATTTTCTTAATGACACATTTCATCCTATTATGTCTAATTTCTCTGTTTAACTCTACACCAAAACACACATTTTTTCAATAAACATGTCTTGTGCAACTCAGCTCTTCTCAAGAGGGAAACGAATTGCCTGGGATGGGCAAAATAAAAAAAGCAACACTATTTATTAATTTTGTATAAGTTATCTACCACCCTAGAGATTCCTTGAAGGGGAAGAACATGTCTGAATTTCACCACAGAGTGCCACCGGCACAAAGTGAGAGAAACTAAACAAGCACATCCTGAAGGGAGAGAAAACGCCTGCAGCAGTAAATGACCTACTACATACCTCACTCCCAGGTTTTTTGATGTTATAATTTGTTCATTTCAGGGAAAAGAAGACAATTACCCACAGTTTTAGTTTGTTTTAACAGAATTATTAAACTTTTAAAAGTTTTTGATCAAAAGAGACATATATCATTCCAAAGATCTTTGTATTTTCAAAAGGTTACAATCCTGTGCTAATTTGCATAACTAAGTCTTTGTCATATCTATTTTCTTATTACCTGAAGCTCAATGTGCATTATTAGAACAGTACTAAAGTAGTTAAGCGGAAAGCATATAAATTTTTTATTTTAATTCCTATGCGTAAAAGTTAGTATTTTCCAGCTCAATGCACAGTAAATAAGGGGTAATTACATTTAAATATGCATTTCATGATATGAATAAGGAAGTGCTTACCTCACCATTGAATTGTTAAGTCTTTTAAGTACTGATTCATTTGAAAACTCAACAAAATATTGGCAATTTAGTGTACTATTAAACACATACATATACCATACTTGTACTGACACATGTGTAATACTCCTTCTATGATATATGTTATAAAGAATTCAATTTACACTTCATAATGCATTAAGATTATCTAGGTGATAGCTTAGCCATGTATACATATAACAAGTCAAAAGAAATTTTTGCTTTTTAAAATAGGTATTAAATATTTTTAAATGATAGTGAGTTGACTTCTTAAAAAAATATTTAAAAATTGCAAACATATTTTTGATTCCTAAACTAATGTTCTCCTGAACGAGAATGGAAGTGCTGGCTACTGATTTTTTTCAAAAAGTAAAATGAAGCTAATCACTTAAGATTTAATATGTCAACCAACGAACAATTAATAGGTCACCCCACATTATAGGATGAGGAATCTTAATAAGTAAAGATAATTCCATTTAAAATTATGATTCAAAAAAGTTGGTGCACTGGAGCATGTCCAGACAAGGGCAACAGAGCTAGAGATGGATCTGGAGCACAAGTGAGGAGCAGCTGAGGGAGTTTAGCCTGGAGAAGAGGAGGCTCAGGGGACACCTTGTCACTCTCTACAACTGCCGGAAAGGAGGGTGTAGCCAAGTGGGGGTTAGTCTCATCTCCCACCTAACAAGTGATCAGATGAGAGGATATGGCCTCAAGTTATGCCAGAACAGTTTAGATTGGATATGGTAAAAAATTTCTTCACAGAAAGGGTTGTCAACCCCTGGCACAGGCTGCAGAGGACAGTGGTGGTGTCACCACTCCTGAAGGCATTTATAAGATGTGTAGATGTGGCATATAGGAATATAGTAGACTTGGCAGTGCTGGGTAAACAGTTGGACTCTATAATTTTAGAAGTCTTCTTCAGTCTTAATGATTCTATGATTTGGTTTATCTTGCTGACACTCTCAAAAATCAATATTCACACTATCACTGACAATCACCTGAACAGAAAATGTTGCCAAAAAACCACATTAAAGGTCTTTGAAAATCTCCATTCCATGATCAGATAAGCACACTCGCATAGTTTATTACACATGAAAGTAAAGCGTAGCAAAGTTTCCATCCTAAATCAAACCACCCTGTGAAGACATTGGTGCTCACAGCTTTACAGGATAATCCCTCATTGAAATGAGAGATACATCTGCTTCAGCAAATCAGCTAAAACTAGATGTTACTTGTATGTACGGTGCTCGGAGATAAATAATCATGAAGCTATGACACTTCCACAGACCCAAACTCTCTAAATCAAAACAACACTGGATTACAACTACACAATTACAACCACAAATAACTGCTGTATTTCCAAGTACAATCATACTGGTATGTATTTACCCATTGATCTTTCAAATGACACACACATCATGAATTTAAAATAAACAATAAATTGAAAATCTGTAAAGAAACAGAAAAGAGAAAAAACCCCACTGCAATTTCAGAGCAATTAAAAAGTCACAGTTCCACAGCCAGCTTGCCACAGCCATATCCCCCAAACTACACAAATATTCAACACTGCTGGACTTGAGACTAGTCTATACTTTCTTGCTAACATCTTGTAACACATCTGCATGCAGAATAATCTCTACCAAATAACTGATACCGGTGGTACTGATCTTATTCCAATGTAACTTATTAGAAAATACAATGTTGTACTTCTGAAAACATTGGTTATGTACTTGCTAAAGTCTTGTTTAGTTACTGTTGCAGAGTACTGTCTGTGATTTTATTTCCCCTAAGAAAAATAAAAAGTTCAAATAAGTAAATAATTAATGAATGGTAAGAACCTTTTATTCCAAAGCCATTCATGCATTATTTATTGATATTTTGTACAGTAGGCATATACTGCACTATATATGAAAGCATCATTTTTAGTCAGACTTTGCCTTTCAAAATAGCTGCTTTAACAAAAACTATTATACGAAAAGTATCATTAAAACTTCCACAATTTTCTCCTAAAATCTGAAATTATCAAACACAATAATTGCAAAGAGAGATGAATTTGACTGTAAACCTCTTCATCTCTACAGAAATTAATGATTATATATACGGAATGTCCACATACTGTTACTTAGAGCTAAATTTTAAAATTACTGAATGTACTTTACAATTTAAGCTTATTTATTAAGGCTCAAAGTTGCAAATGTTTTGTTAGCTAAAATGACTACTTGCAGAATTAATGTGTGGGCAAGAAATGAGAAAGCTAGCAAATCTGAAGCTGTATTTTTATACAGAATTTAATCTTTATTCTTACAATTATTAGACTACACAGGCAATAAGACTACAAAATTAATGCACTGTCTTAAATAGATCATTTATTAAGCACATTGATTTTGTAATACTGCACACATTTAAACAAAAGCTCATAGTTTGAAAAACAAACGGGAAATAAAATACAGTAGAAGTGCAAATCTGACCCATCTCTAATCTTTTCTTTTCAAACCTAGGCTACTCAAGAATCTTCAACTAATTATTCCATTTTATTGATGGCATTTTTCCCAAGGGAAGTTATTTAAAAAGTTTAACCCCTGAGCAAGTCATGGCTTCTTCTGCCTTTGAAAGTGTCAAGTGCATTGATTATAACTGCAGGAAGTGTTACCTTCTACCCAGAGAATCTCACCCTGCACAATCTTAAACACTGTCTCTCTCCCAAAACTGCTTTGATTCAGCAATTCAGACCGCTTCAGCTGATATTAAAGGCAGAAGCACCACAGAAAAGGGATCAGCAGTTAAAACGAAATACAAAGAGGAAAAAGCCCAGATCTTGAATATAGTACCACAAAGCTTGAGAGAAAAGCAGATTTGAAAAAGACATCAGAGTGACTAAAAAAAGAACAACATGACAGAAATTAAACAAGATTTTTATGTTCCCTTTCTATGCATTTAAACTCATCTCAACCTCTATTGAAATTCTGATCATAACCAAACCCCAAGGCTTTTGACATACTTTCAAAAATCCACACCCCTTCTTACTCTTTTTTAAGTCTCCAGAGTCACTGTTGGGTATCCAACAAGTTGAATGGGGGGGGAAGGGTCGTGGTGTGGAAAGGAAGAATCCTAATATGCATATGATGAAAAAGGCAAGTTAAACTCATATTGAGCTTTTTTCTTAAAATGACGGTGACTATTTTAAATGTGCACTGTGTGTCCTTAACCTAATACTTAGCCAATTAAAAATGACTGAAATAGTTTGAGTGGAGGAAAAAAATATTTTCAAGCCATGTTTATCGAAGTATTTTTATCTTAACAGTGATTTTCTTAGGTCTGTGACAAAGTACGACTAAACACAAGGTGCTACTGGAGTCTAAAATATGACAACCAGCAGAATAAAAGAAGACAAAGCAATCTCTAAATATCTCTATGTTATCAAATTATTTGGCACAGAAAACTGTAAGAATGTAATACACACAATTAATACAACAATGGCAAATATATCTGGGAAAGGATACGCTAAATTCCAAAGAGACTTTTAGAATTGCAAGTGGGTTGTTTTTTTTCCAGTTCAGTCATGACAGGGCCAGAAGGTAATGATACATCTGCCATGATGCAACAAGCAGACCTGTCTTCTGTCAAGAGTTGAAATCATAAAGGAATAAGCTGTCGTTAGCAACCCCCCTCCAAACAGTAAGAGCTGTCATCTCATTGTTTTCCTCTGTTGGCATGGGGGCTGGTGTGGGTTTATATACCCTGTCAGCACAGTATTAGTCTAAGCTTTTAACCTTTTCTTGAATTCCTGACTTAATATTTTAACTCCTATACAGCTTATCATTCTACTATGAATTTTGTGATCAACTAAAATTGCTTTCAACTATGCCAATTTTCCTTCTATTTGCTTGGTGACTAGCATCTGAGAGATTATTAATCCCTTGTAAAATGTTTTTGAAATAATTAAATATACTGCTTTTAAAATTTTCTTTCCAGAGTATGATTGATTTAAAACCAATTATACGTGAATCATTATTTAGTAATACATTGTGATGTCTTTTTCGTTTTCAGGAAGATCTCAAAAGATCATCCAAAAACCTCTAAGTTTTGTTGGTATAATTACCACAGAAGTGGGAGCTCTAAACACAGATTTTCTCTACTAAAAAGGACTTTACAAGCAACACTAGTTCTACGGTCTAACAATATGAATAAGCCAAGTACATATACCACAGTCAGAAAAGTATAATTTGAAATAAATAATACAACAAATTATTGCCTGTTTCAGTGAAAGTCAATAGTTCAGCAATATATTAAAAAACCCAAATAAGATTATGACTGCTCTGGCACTGTAACTGACCATTAATAAATAAATGAGGTACTGCAACATCCTTCTGTAACAATACACATAGAAGACATAAAAGGCATATGAATATTAGCATTCTGTGGCAGAACTATAATTGTCAATTTCACAATTGACAATTGTGAAATGTCAGCTGTTTTTTTTTCTCCTGAAAGTGTCACTTGCACATATTATTGATACTATGCTAAGCTTGTATAAACTGTACGACCAAACCAAGAAGTATGTTTGTCTAACAAGATACTCTATACTTAAAAGTTAGATTTTAAAGTTTTTTAGCAAGAATTTTTGTAATTTAAACATAACAATTTCAGGGCAACAATATATAAATATCCACTATTGAAACTGACTGATTTTTATGAAGTGGAAAGAGAAAATACAAAATACTATGTGTTATCACACTAGTCACTAACCATTAAGACTACTACATCACATAAAATTTATAGTGGGAAAATTTACTGCTGTTATACTGAATGATTTTGTTGTTCCATTCAACTGCCTTACAAAACTAATGACATATTATTGCACGCTGACTAAAGTAATAACTCTCACCCATTCTTAGTAAATATTGCCAACCTGACAGTTTTGTACAAATGAATGACATTAGTATAAGTGAATAAACCCAATATTTTGACCAAAGAAAACAGAGATTGTAAAAAAAATGAAGAGTAGGATAAACACGATAGACAACTGAAGCTGAAAACC
Organism: Hylia prasina; assembly: GCA_013397195.1. Taxonomy (NCBI): domain Eukaryota; kingdom Metazoa; phylum Chordata; class Aves; order Passeriformes; family Sylviidae; genus Hylia; species Hylia prasina. Next base: position 287,129 of record VYXD01012041.1, on the reverse strand, counting down.
GTATTTTACCAGTTACTAAAGAAACATTTCGACTGCTAATACCCATCTCATCCAAAGCTTTAGCTTTTTGTTTGTTTGTGTAAAGTCAGATTTTTAGGTGCTGCTCTATTTCTTCTGAAAAACTTGTCCAGTTTCTTTGAAGAACCTATTTTCCAGCTGTATGCCAAGTATCAATTCTCCTTCAAATAATAATACAAGAATCTAAGGTATCTTAATATCTGTATTTGAAATCAGGCAACAATCTTTGATAGTTTTTAAGACTCAGAAAACACCCAACTGTTTCCCTGTGCTTATGCAGTAAGCTGATACCCTATTTATTCTGTAGATAAGAGGTATCAAAAATAGTACTACTCCCAATCAATGACCAACCAAGGCAAGCTGAGCGCTGTTTCCACAAAGAACAAATCTCTCTAAGTACAACTTCAGCCTCTCCTCCTCTAACACAGTGAACAAGGGAGCCCCTCATCAACCATTATGAAACCAGAACTGTAAGTGTTTAATTCTTGACATCCCAAATATATGATCTCAAACCGAAGAATTTGCCTCTGTCTTTCATCACCTTTTTCTGGCACTACTTTAGTTATTGAATGCATGGCTAAACAATAACTGATCTGAGAAGAGCCTCACTGTACCAACATGGACAAGCCATTTAGGCAAAATATGGAAGAGACAGATTGAAATTACTCTTTTATTCTACATTTATTTATTTATATCATTTACATTCACTTTTTTATAAAAACTGGAATATCTTCAGAGCAGAATTCTCATTATAAATGGAATAGTCACTCATTCCCAGGGGAGGCACTTGAACTTCAGTCTCCCATGCATCAGATAACTGCTTCTGTCAAAAATCAGTGTCTACCACTAAAGTTTCAACAGAAAATTTCCATTTTAGCAAAACAACCTATGCAATATTTTTGTACTGTATTTACAGGATATTGCCAGTTTCTTTTGTTCAAAGTATATTTTTTAGTAAGGATTTATTTTAATTTAGCTTTTGCTACATTCTTACTGCCTTACTAGCATATTTTGCTTTTTATACTTATTTTTCTAAATCAGGTTTTGTTCCTACCACATTTTAACGTATTTACATGTAGTTTTCACATTGTGTGTAGTTTTCTCCCTCCTTCTTTTCCTACAATCTGTTCTCTAGCCAGTTGCTTGTTTGTCCTCTTCGTTCATGTTTCGACATCTCCGCTACCTAGTTTGAATTTTCAAATTAACACAATAATGTTACCTCTTCACATAAACCCTTGTCAACTATTCACAGTACCTCGTACACAAAAGATCGAATCTGCACAATAGGGCTTGATATAAAACATGGAAGGAGAAGCATTACCTACAGGAATTGCACAGATGAAAAGAAAAATTTATTTCTAGCTACTTGAATTCTCACCAGGTTATACCTCTTTGAATCTTTCTTTACCATGTGCAGCAGCCCCAAAATACTGGAATTTTAAAATACAAAATATTAAGCCTGTACATTGTGCCCTTGTTCCACACATGCTTGAGAAGTGGGGTTCCTTAATTCTGTTTTCCTTGGAAGTGTTGCATCAGAGAGAAAGTTTCTACACTTCCCTTAACTTCCTTCACTTCCCTTAACTATTTAGAAGTATCAGCTCATCCTGCTCAGTCCACTGCTCACTGATAACTCCAGCTGTTTCATCCCTGTTTTCAGTTTTTGCAAGAAGTGAACTGAGAATAAGTTGTGGATTTTGGCCTGCTTAGAGGGTGGTTCTTTGCTTGTGTGGGTTTTTTTGGTTTTAAAAAGCAGATATTTCTGAATTAGTTCTTGCACATAGGACATTCAAGCACTACTTTTGTAATTTTCTATTTTTATTTTTTTATTTAGAACTTAAGTCTTCGGAAATGTTTTAGCTGCAATGCCTGCATGTGTTGCAAAGTCACAACAGATGACAGGAAATTTTATACCCTACATAACATTATTCACTTCAAATTCACATAGGTCTATTAGAAAAGAAATCCATGCTCTCTTATCATCAGCACTGATGCTTTCATAAGGTATGCTAGTTTCATTCGAGAATGAGACCTCTCCTTAGAAGGAACGCAGAAAGATCGAGGAATATAATTCAAATAATGTTGCATGAGAGATTAGCACAATTTTCATTCAGGCTATTTATCATCTTGGCTAGTTATTGTCATTTCAAAAGTGACAGAAGTGACTAAATCAACTAGAGGACTGAACAGCAGAAAAATCAGAAAATGATGCAATTTTTATTATTATTTTTATTATATGGAGTCCTTACACTGCATTTCCTGCATTTAGAAATGTAATTTATATGCTCTGTACCTGAAGCTGACATAGTATCAGCATGTACCTGTAAGTATCCTCTTTTTAGTCATAACTAAATGTTTCTAAATACATTCAGTGGGGTCCAACTTCCATAAATATTGTCTCACCTAACCAGATCCACAACCAACTCCCAGCACAAGGATTACAGGATTCCAAAAAAATAGCAACACATTTAATGACATAACTGAATTTGATTTAACACAACTGAATACAATCTATTCTTCATTTTGCATGAAAAAAAATCACTATAAAAAGTATCTGTCCTAAACATGTAGTACACTTACAAAAATTCTAAGATGCACAAAAAGGGACAATATATTTTACAGTAGCTGCAATTACTGGACTGAAGAGTCCAATGAACTTAAAAGCCACATTAAAGAAAAGCTCAAAGATTAGAAAACGTGTGATGTACCAATGTTATCTAATGATTACAGTTTTGTAAAAATATTTTCTCATCCAACATTGAGACTTTTTCCTGTCTTGTTTTTTTAAGAAGCATTCAAAATGCAGAGATAAATAATCAGGTTTTAAGTATAACAGCCACTTGAGAAAACACGTCTGATACCTGTCAAACTGGCACAAATCCTTGCACAAAATAAATAAAAATAACAGAAGAGCAAAAATAAATATAACTCTCCTTGATTAGAAAAAATCCTTAAAAATTATCTGTTAAATTAGAGTTGGTATCCCAGTTTGAAATACTCGGTCTATCATGTTACCCAAGACAGCAGCATCTCAAGGAAAGAATAAAAATGCAAGCATGTGAGCACTGTACAAAAACTGAAGTAGATACAGCTATTTGGGTTTCTTGGGAAACATTTGGGAACCAGCATTAAAAGTCACATACTCTCATACACCTGTACAGCACTCAGTAATCCTGAGGTAGTTTTTGCTCTGCCTCTGAATCTTGATTTAAAATGAATAAAAAACTTCATGTTAGAAAAAGATAAGCCTCACTTTCACAGGGCTAGGTTTCTTTTTCTCACAAGGTGCAGCCTGGTGCTTTGACAGGGAGGAACACAAACCAAAAATAACTTAGTGGCCTAATGTTTTAATATGTTTTCTTTCTTTACTTTATTGGAAAAAAGTGTCATTTCTTATCCTGAATACTTTAAAGACAGCTGCAAAAATTATTCAACAACCTCAAAAACTAATCAACTAGCAAAATATGTAACAGTAACAATGACAACACTGATATTTAGAGTAGAACAGTAGCTTAACTTGTTAAATATAATATAAATGATCTTAAATAAGCTCTTCTAATGTTTACTACAGGAAGTTTCCTTTAGGTAGCAGGGTGCACATGAGGAATTACACCTGCAATGTTCCAATGACAAAAACATAATGCAAACTGTCCACTCTCTCTCAGATAGATATAACAAAATAGTGTCAACAAAATGTGAATGTCTTCTACTGCCAAATATTGATAAGTAAATCCAAATAAATTGGTATTCAGTGCAAATCTGAAAAAGACTGTGGCTCTAATAAATTCAATACAACCCTAGTAAAAAAGATTGTTTGTTACCATGAAAGCTCATGTTACCTGTAGTGGTGTGGGTTTCTGTTTATGTTAAATGCTTTATTCCTTCTACCCCCACTGATATTATGTACTTGCTTGTACCCTAATCTTCCCCCTCCCTTCTACCCTGTCATTCCTCTACTCCCCTCCTCTGGGCCCTGTCTGTCACTCGGCTGCTCCCCCCAGGCTTCTAAAAAGTTTGGAGAAGGGCGTCGAGTGATAGGACAAGGTCTGAGGAAATCCCTCCTTCCAGTCCAGCAGTGGTTCTCAGGGGGGTCCCTCGTCCCTGGTTTCTCCCGATTGGTGTGTTCCTTGTATNAGTAAAAAAGATTGTTTGTTACCATGAAAGCTCATGTTACCTGTAGTGGTGTGGGTTTCTGTTTATGTTAAATGCTTTATTCCTTCTACCCCCACTGATATTATGTACTTGCTTGTACCCTAATCTTCCCCCTCCCTTCTACCCTGTCATTCCTCTACTCCCCTCCTCTGGGCCCTGTCTGTCACTCGGCTGCTCCCCCCAGGCTTCTAAAAAGTTTGGAGAAGGGCGTCGAGTGATAGGACAAGGTCTGAGGAAATCCCTCCTTCCAGTCCAGCAGTGGTTCTCAGGGGGGTCCCTCGTCCCTGGTTTCTCCCGATTGGTGTGTTCCTTGTATCTTCCCCTTTCCCCACCTCCCTATATAAGTTACAGTTTTTGTTTGTTCACGGCTCTGGCTCTGCTGAGGCAGATTCCCTGAGTTGATGAGGTCCTTGCTGGGGCTCCAATAAATTTGTGTGGCAACCCCTCATCAAGAGTCCTCGTCATTTCCTCGCCTCTGCCACCTGCACATCTGTGCTCCAGAGAGAACACCGATCTTGGAACCCACTGGATCAGCTCAACCTGCCCTGCAGTAAGAGCCGTACCGAGCACAGTCAGTGATGCCAGGGTTAGCCTGGGCTGCCTGAGAGATCGGTGTCAGGAGGCACTGCGACAATTACCATTAGATTACAGCAGTCATTGAGCAATAATATATACAAATTTAATTAAATACAAAAGAAAAAATCCAAATTGTAACAAATTTCTGTAATGTCTTCTGCTGCATCACCATCAACAGCCGTGCTAAGGGCTGTTGTCATAGCATCTGCCATATTAAACTACATGGCAGTCTCAACACAACAACATGACATGATACTGAGTTTTATTTTACTGCAAGACAGGAACATGGTTCCACTAGGAAAAAGTTCCAAAAACCCAAAAAAGTATTCCCATCACAAATACAATGATCACACAGTAACATATAGAATACTGATTAAAAAATTATAACATCTCAGGTTCATAGCTCTTCATGCACAGGCACACAGGTTCACATCCCACAGCACACACAACCTTGCATCCTTGAACTTTAACTCACCTCAATAGCTCTCTTTATGTATGGTATCTGTGTCCCACTGTCCAGATCTTCATTAATTATGAGTCTCCTAGCCCACTGACCAGCTCTGACAACACCATTACCATGAATTAGGACCAACAGCTTGTCAGGATTTACTAATGCATCTTCACTCATAAAGATAAAGCTCTTTGGTTCAGTCGCAACTGCATCAACCTGCAATTACAGACAACACACATTTGTAATGCATCAATAAAATTCTTTGAAAGAAAACCTGTAGTTATAAAGTTATCTACCAAATTTATATAAAAACATTTATCATTTAACAACCATTTCAATGCATGTGTGCCCAGGACTAAATAAAAATAAAGCAAAATATGCAATTTAACTTTAAACATATAAACATACTACATTTTAGAACAGCAATCCAAGGGACATTTAAAATCAAGAAAAGGGGTAAAAAGTGTGCTTAAGCTTTGAAAATTGTTTACAAAAATTTACAGGAAAGGAAGAAAGTCCATAAATGAGCAATTGGAGGTGGCCAGAGGGAAAGGAGCAAGTAATTTCTCACATCTGATATGCCTAAAGCAACAATAAATTCTTACATGATACAAAAAAAAAAAATCCTGGAGAGTTCCAAATCAGCCACCTCAACATAAATACTCAATAAGCTATATAGAAACCAGTACTGTAAATTTATGTTACAAATTTAATAGGATAGGTCTAATAAAATACAAAAATCCAATTTGGTTCTAAATAACTGCTTCATTAAGAATCATCTTGTACCAGGGTCAATGCTTAGCTACTTTGCTGTAGGAATAGACTAGCAATTAGGTTTGATATTCAACAAATTAATAGCACATTTTGTCTTTAAGAGAGTAAAGCAGCACTTTCTGATCAAGACAAAACAACTGTCCTGATATAAATATCAGGAGAGCAAAAGAAATCCCCACGTCTACTCATTCTTCTCTTTCCACCGCATGAATACATAGAGAAAAAAGAACAAAACAGGCACATCTCCCCCTCCTACTGTACTCCACACTCCTCCACACCCACAGCCTAACTGTCCAGCTGCTAGGAACATTCTCTGCAACACAGAAGAAAAACAGATCAGGTTATGATTCCCATGTTGAGAAAGAAGGAATTGGCTATTTGGATTATGCTCATTTTTCCTCATTTATCTGTATGTATTCTTAACTACCCTTACAACAGGAAAAATTAATTCTGCATGCATCCTCAGACTTTTTTTAATGTAACTCCTACCAAACACTTTTTTAAAATCAAGTCAGTGAGGCTCTTAGAACAAAACAAATTTGTAAATGAAAGAATGGTCACGTCTCTCTTCAATATTTGTCATAGCACTGAAGACCTTATTCCCCTGCCCCAAAATAAAGTAACATCTCATGTTCCTCAGAGTTTGCACAGGAAATGGATTCACTTTCTCTCACACTTTGTGCAAAAATAGAAAATATGGTAAAGAATATGTTCCATTGAATGGACTGGGGCTACAGTCAGATCATGCTGCTGCTTCTGAAATAGCAGTATTGATACCTTAAAAAGTGAAACAGATTAGGTAAAAAGTCAGCCAAAACTGAGTCTCAGATAGTATTTGGCTAGGTGTAACTGACTTCTACCCACAAACTGAATATTTAAAACACAATAATTAGGAAAAAAATATTATGAATTTGCATTTCAGGCTGACGTGTAACTTAGCTGTAGCTTTTAGCACTTACAAACTAAAATACTATGTAGTATATAGGATATACTAGCACTTAGTAATCATTTCCACTAGAAGGTATAGCTAGTTCACATTTCTGCAAAGTTAATTTTAAACAGCTAAAAATATCTACCAAGATAATAAAAAAATACTTTTGATTCTTTTCCCAAAATTAAACATATTTAGAGACTTTTGTTAAGTTAATTTACCGTCAAACAGTAGTAATTTATTAAATCCAGCTTTCATCAAAGAATATACGTAAAAGTCACTCCTATACACAGCCTTACTTTACTGACAGATAAGCTCAGAATACCATTTAATGCCAAACACACTGAGGCCACGTAAAATAATTTGCAGTTATTAGCCACTCGTTCTTCTGGACCTACTCAAGGACACTGATTTCTGATCACTTAATTCTAAACCGAATAAATACAAGAAAATGTTTTTTAGATTAATTTAACAATTTGATTCAACACTGTTATTTACAGGTGAGAACAATCTTCCAGTAATCTGCAGCTAGGCATGCCAAACCTTTCTAAATTATAATGATAATTTACTGTTTAAAATTAGTTTAATTTTCTTTTTCTTGGATTTTTTTTCCCAGTACACAATAGTTCCTTAAAGTTTATGAATGTAGGCAGCTATAGTGAGATCTCTACAGATATTATGACATTCTTAATGTTTTCAGTGAATTTCTTTTTTCCATACAATTTCTGTCTCAAATGAGTTTTCACCTAATACAGTAGTATCAGTCTATAAAAGTATTTCAGCAGCACACTAGTTAGCATTTTGCACAGCTGCTATCAATATATAGAATAAAGTCCAACTACAATTTAAATCTAATCTTAATGTCATCCATGCTATCACAATCAGCCATTACTAACCCAAGATGTATGAGACCTGATTAGGCTCCAGGAGTCTTTTATTTTATATATTGAAAATTTAGAAGATTGAATGTTGAAAAGCAAAAAAATCCACTAGTATTTTCTTACTTTTCTTACTAGGTACTTTTCTTATTTCAGTTAAGAAACACGACCAAAATTATGAGCCTAGAGCCTACAAAGCAGGTATAAATGGTAACTGGAGGAAAGAACATGGCAAGTAAGTAGAATTGAAACTGAAAAGACTCAAAAAAGATTGTAAGAATTGTGAGAAAAATCTATTCATTTGCTTTCCAAGATGAAAAGTCATCTCCTATGTGTTTCAACATAAACCTTACTAACTCACTTCGGTTGAAGTTTTCACACTATTGGGAATCCTGATTTATAATTTTTTGATCAAAAATGTAAAACTGACAACTGCTGATCAATATCAAAGGCAGTTAATCAACACTTGACTATTACCGCAACTAACTTAACAAACCTAAAATCTGTGGAATTTTTACGAACAAGTATTAACTTCACTTAGGTAACAAAACCGGCAAAAGGAACGTGCATTGGAGATAACAGACCATTGTTTCTCAAAGAAAAATAATTCTTGGATGAACTTTTACCTCTTGAAGTGAAAGAGGAAAGCATTGATAACTGAGAAGACTGCAAGGTGAAACATTTCAGGGCCATTGTGAATTAAACATGTGTCCTGGTTTCAGCCAGGATAGAGTTCATGTCTTCTCAGTAGCTGATACAGTGCTGTGTTTTGGCTTCAGAACAAGAATGGCATTAATGACACACTGATCTTTTAGTTTTTGGCTAAGTTATGTTTATCCAAAGTCAAGGACTGCCCTTTCCTTTTCTCATGCTCTGCCAATGAGAAGGTATGCAAATTAAACTCGGCGGGAGCATAGCTGGGACATACACCCTGAACTGGCAAAGGAATATTCCAGAACATCATGCTCAGGATATAAACTGGGGGGAATTACCCAGAAGCATGCCCAATCTGGGTTCAGGAATCAGGGGTCTGGCATCTAGCATTGCACATCACGGGGTTTTTTTTGTCTTATAATTATTATCATTTACCATTATCACTGTATTTTATTCGCTTTAGGTTATTAAAGTGTTTTTATCTCAGCTTGCCAGTTTTACTTTGATTCTCCTCCCCATTCCACTGGTGTTGGGGGAGCTAAAAGGAGGGTTGAGCAACCAGATGCATGGTACTTCATTTCCAGCTGGGTTTAAAACCACTACAAGATGTTACTGATTATTTAAACTTCTATCTCAGGCTTCTCCAGAAGCTGTTCAAGATGCAGTTAATTCAGAAGCACTCTCTATTTGTCCTCAACACCTAAAGAAGAGCAAAGATCAATCACTGATTATACCACTAAAACTAGAGAAATACAAATACTTCGTCTGGCGAAAAAAAATGCAGTTTTCCTCTTATTCCTAACATAACCTTCAATGCAGCACAAGACCAAACTTTAAAAGTAGTAACTCAATGGCCTCTCCCTAAATATGAGACTCTTCATTAAAACTTTCATGTCCAGTAGTACATGTTGAACATTATGAGAAGTGCAATGCTTTACAGTAACAATAATGCAGCATGGATCTTGGCCTCCCTGGGTAGGAAAAAAATGTTCAGAATTGTTTAGTCGCAGACGCTGGCATAATACAAGCACGGGCAAGCTCTCCTGCTCTGCCAACTGGTCTTACTTTCATATCTGAAAAGAAATCAATTAATTTTTGTATCCAAAACTGAATCTGCCACCTAACAAAACAAAACAAAGACAGCAAGTTAGACTTTACATACAAAGTTGAAATTAAGGAAGATCAGAGAACATAAAACGTCATCATGCTAAACTTTTGAAGCATAGTATTTCCATTTCCTACTAAAATCATGCTGAAAAAAGCCCACTTCACCTAACAGAGTCCCAAAACACATTTCAAATACTCAAAAATCACAGCACTGCCGAATTCATTATTGGCTGACAGAAAAAGGAAAGCAGTACATCAGCTTTCTAATCACCTGTGAAAAAGTTAAAAGAAAAACGTTTTAGTATTCATCCATAAAATACTCATGTAAAAAGGTTGTGTACATATACACACACAAATATATACATATATATACACACACATATGCACATATATATATATTAGCCATCTTGGTCAGAACAAGGTCCTGTTTCTGACAACAGGCAGATTGTGTAGGGGAAGAGTAACAAAACAGAGTGGTTGTAGAGTGAGTCTTGACCGGCTTTGACAACAGTAACTTTGGAACCTTGCAAGCCACAGTTTATATAACTAGGCAAGCATGTACAATATTTCAAGGCACCTACCTCACCTTAATATCGTCAAATGGGTTTTTTTGAATGCATTTATACCTCTCTCCTTGGTAGTATTCTGTGGCAATGAGTTCCACAATATAATTGGGACATATATGAAATAATACTGTCTCTTTCAGTAGAGATCTCCTGCCTGATAATTTAAACTTGATGCCCCTTAGGTTCTCTGTTATGAAAAAAGCAAAAACCCATTCTCTATTCATCTTCTCTTCACCTTTCATGATTTTATAGATTTGTCATATTCCTTCCTCAGTTATCTATTTTCCAAGCTGAAGAATCTTTGTTTAATCTTTCTTTGTCTGAAAAGCATTTCATGCCTGTGATCATCCTTGCAACCCTCCTCTGTATTTCTTTTTAATTCTTCATATCCTTTTTGATATGGCGTCCAGACTTCATGCAGTGTTTAACATGAGGGCACACATAATGAGTGGAATGACGATGTTTTTCTGTTTTGTTCTCGATACCTCATAATTCCTCACATCCTATTTGCTTTGAGGGTTTTTGACTGCCATTGAGCACTCACTGATGTTCTCAGAGAACTACTCGCCATCACTCCAAGCTCCTTCCTGAGTTGTAATAGCTCATTTAGAGGCCACTGTTGTGTTTACAGTGAGTTTTCCTCCCTGTAATTTTGTATTTACCAGACGTGAATCTCCTGTTATTTAATCATCCAGTTATTCAGCATCAAGAAATAATTTCCCAACTCATCATAATCAGCTTTAGATTTAACTATCCCAAATAATTTTAGAAAAAAAAACCAGAAAAGTTTGTTAGCTTGTATTAATTCCTTTTTTTCTTCTTGCTTACAGCTATGTCAGGCCTTAACAGAATTCCACTGGTAACAGTTTATTTCATCTGTAAAATATGAACGCCCTTTTAACCAATTAACTCTTAAGGGGACTCCTTTCTCCTGTGCTTTTAAAAAGATTCAAGTTTTTCAACAGTTCATTGGAAGTACTTATACTCCCTTACTGACAAGATTTTTCTTCTTCATGTGATCTCTGACTCCTGCAATGAATTCTAGATTTTTTTTTTAAAGAGACTTGTACTCATTTCCTCCAATATATTATTACAACTACTATTATTAGCTGATTTCAGCAGTAAGTTAAATATAAGTTGGTTGTTCTGCAGCTTCAGGTCTGACTTCTTACAGAACCCTAGGTTTAAAAAAATTCTCATCCTCAAATTGTGTGTTGTACAATACATAAACTTGTCCTAAGGTCTCTGCTATTGATACGGTGAATTTCAGACAACTGCTCAGAATTATATCCTGTTTAGAAAAAAAAAAAGTTAAGTCTGTGGCAATTGGACAAGTAGTATTGGAAATAATAATGTTAGTTTTGCTTATTTGACTTCAGTGTTCATTCTAGCTGCAGCTCATCTACTGGTCTTACCAGCTCTCTTTTACTATTAGCCTTTACAACTCTAACAAGCTCTTCAAATGTGGTTTTTGTGAATTTCCTGTGATTTTATATGTAACTTGGCAACATTTATACTCTCTTCTATTCTCATCCTAGAAGTTGTTTTATTACTTTCATTAGTCTCCTTTACTAGTTTAAACTAGAGGGTTTTGTGTCCTTACTTGGGAGTCTATCAGTAGTGATTTAAACCTTGCTTTTACACAGCTTTAATTTTTCAACTTTTAGATATATTTTTTCAATTTTTCACTTTTGTATATGCCTTCATAACCTATTTTTGACTGTGGTGAGGGCTGGTTACACCTAACAGTCATTCCTAAAGAACCATGTTTGTACCTCATGTGAATTTTTCTACAATGTTCACAATTGACACCTGCACATTTCGTGCTTTCTTACTTTGCTCCAGAACGCAATTAAATTATGACACCTCGCAAAAGTTGAAAGTAATACATTTGAGAAGAGCTTAAATGTATTACTGAACAACTGTATCCATGCTCACTACACAATTTCTAAATAGAAGTAAACAGAGATTAATCCAAAAATGGGAACTAGCCAGGGCCATTCCTATTCCAAGTCAAGAAACCCGAATCTTAGAACCAGGCAGATGAATCATCACATATGGGACACAGGTGAAAGAGGTGCTGTAATACTTACCCCAAGTTTCTTCATCTTCATGTTTTGGAGCTAATTGATCAGCCTTAGCACTGCACTACTTATGTGCATATTCTTCATATTCTTTTTTAGGAATCAAATAAAGGCCTTAAAATCTGGGCACTGTAAAGTTTACAAATGACAGCTTAATGGTTTCACAGACAAAGTGTGACATGGCCTAAGAAGTCTTTTGATACATTATCTTTCTGGTAGTACTTCTTGGACCAAAACTTCACCAAGAAAGAAAATTAGCCACAAAAGGTGGAAATCGTAACTATCACTGCACCAGGCAGACTGTTATGATGAACCTAATCCTGTATCTGTCTATACAGAAAAATCTGAAGTGAGAATGCTTTCTCAGTCTTGGTTCTCAGGGCATTGGTGCAAGCACCAGGCTGTGAGTACTGACCGCCCTTCAACTTCTCTGTGAACCTCGTAGCTCAGCTCCTTCTGCCATGACCAGGAGACACTGAAAAAGCCCTTCTAGGAAACTATAAGTAGTTTGGGCAGGTCAGCAAAACATTCCCTAAGCAGCACTCAGGGGAATGGAAATGGGAACAGTGACATGTTACAGAACTGTTAAAGCAAAAGACCTTTTCTTTCCATAGCCTAAACAAGTTTTCCTTGACTGAATATGAAGGTTTGTCTGAGAACAACATCAATTCAAAAGATTTCAAAGGGCATAGGAATCCTTCATAATGATGGAAAATCTACACAGTGCTGTCACACTCCAGTCTCCCCCACACTCTCCAGTACAGAATATAAAAATACTTGAGCATCATCATCATATCACATCACTTGTATTTATAAACACTCTGATATGTGAGGGAGCACTTCCATCTTTTCCAAGGGTTGATAAAATATTTTCAGTAAGCAACATAAGCACTTTATATTACATATGTATTACAAATTACTGAAAAGGCGTTTTTTAAAAAATGACTTGGAATAGTTTACTGATACTCAGTGTGAGTGTAGCCCACTACCTGCAAAGACATTTCTGTTCTCTGCATCCACCTGTAGACATCTTAAAATACGCACAAATACTCAGAAAGCTAATGGCTCTCCTATTAAAAGCATATTTTCAAAATTCTGGTATCTGGTTCCTTCTGGTAAGGAAGGCTCAGCTGGAGAAATCAAACACACATGATGTGAGGTGGAACCACACCTCTAGATGCACACACATGTGAAGGCACTGTCTCGAGACAATGTCCAGCACAGAGCCCTCGCACACCTTGTCTTTATCTGAACAGAGGACCACAGGCTATGCTGGGTACAGATTCAAAAAAACAATGCCTTTGGAAAAAATAAATTATACTTACTGGAAGAGTTACTTTCTTCAAGTGGCATTCATTCTGCAGTAGTTCATAAATATATTTAGTAATGATCTGGAAGGAAAGAAAATAATATAAATGCTGCCAGATACTAAAACACTTACAATAATGACATATGCAGGCAGACAACTCAAAGGCTAATTGGTTAAACTTCCAAGCACTTGTATATGTTTTGCCACTTTTCTGAATCCTTTACTATATAACTAATTATAGAATTTGGAGCTGTACACTAAAAATTCTCTCTGTTCCACAGAAAAGATTTCTTGCCAATACAGTGGAACGGCAATGGTACCTGTGAATCTCACCATGCACTGCTGTGTGAATGATTAGGTGAATAACAACCTCAAAACTAAGGTTTATAACCAATTAATATATACTCAGGGGGTAGAAGAAAGGCTTTCTTTGTAAGGAAATACTTTTAAAGCATTTTGTCTACTAGCATATTTCTGGAATTCTCTCCCCTCCAGGTTCACTTCATGATTTACATGGAGAGCAGATCTGTAGCAACCCTCACCTAAATTACCTTGCAATTTCTACTCATTGAACAGGGGAGGTATGGGTCAAAGATTGCTCAACAGAAGAAGTCCCACACAGATTGCCGACTGTGGGTGAGTTCATGTCTCTCTCTCCATGTAGGAATAAAATTGAAATTTAAATCCTGAAACCAAAGGTATCATTTCAGAAAGCAACAAAATGAAGAAAGAAAAAAACCAAAACCCAAACAGAACACAAAAAAAATCCCCACAAATAAATAACCCCCAAACAAAGAAAAACAGCATAAAAGCCCAACAAAAAACACAAAACCAAAACAAACTAAAACCCACCCCAAAAAAACCAAAAAAGACAAAATCCACAAAAATCAACCTTGTTGCAACAAAAGACTTGCCCGCTCAAACACAACAAAGCTGTTCACATTTCAAAGTCTTGCCTACTATCTAGGGACTTTTTTTTGCTGCCCTTACATATTCTAAGAAAAATGGAGATTCAGATGTAAGAACTCTGTAACTATAATTAATTTGGGAACTAAAGTGAGGGACAAACAGACACTTTGTCCATCTGATGCTGTAAAAATGGTTTGGAAGTTAGTGCCTGGATTTCAATGGCTACAAGAGTTGGAAAAAAAACAAAAGGCAAATTTAAAAGGTAAAATAAAGGACACAAAAATTTTAAGGGAACAGTATTTACATTCCAGACAGGACAAGATCTAAGTCTCAGAATACTAATCCAAGAACATCTAGGTACAAACCCAGATAGTATTCTTTAGACCAGCACCTCCAAAGCCACACTTACATCCATCTGAACCCACAGGACATTAAGTCCCAACAGAAACATAGCTGTAACAAAAGTCTCCAGTGATGGCATCTTAACTACACATCACGATCCATGCAAGTAGGAGCCAGGGTGGCATAAACTTCAAATTTAATTTTTCAAATGCACAATTACAAAAAGAAGTTTCAATGAAGTCCAAAAGTTTTTATTATGTAAATGTGAGGAAACAAAATATGCAAATGTTTGGAACACATGAAAAAACTGGAGGTGCTGATGAAAGCTAATTAAAAATGTTGGTATATGCCCCTCCTTTCCTTTCACTAAAACCCAAAATCTTTATTAGGATTATAAGAATTCTTTCCAATCCTACCCAAAAACATTTATGGATAGAATTATGTTCAAAAAACTTTATGGTTTACAGAAGATGAGTCTTTTTGAACATTATTATCTCCACAGCAACTGCATTTGGAAAGAGAATTCAGCTGTGAGCGATGAGTTGATTTAAGACATGTTTATCCCCAAAGCAGTATGCTAGGAACATGCATACAGTGTAATTTTACCTTCAGGGGCAAAGTTCTTATGGTTCACTGAAATCAACTGCAGTGTAACACCAACAAGTAAAGCAGTTAAGTTTCTACAGTCTCAAATGCTAATGTTGTACAGACGTTAAAGTGAGTATAATGATAATGTGGCCCACAACGTAGAAATTTTGTTTTTAACTCTCAATTTAAGCCGCTACTCACTGTTAAAATCACTAAAAGAACACTTGGAAGAGAAAAAAACTGCACACAGAAAATGTCTTTTAGACACCACTTGCAAAAGTCTACCCTTTTTGCAGCTGTTTGTATCTATTTCTTCTATTCTTTCTCATTTATTTAGACTGTGTGTCTTCAGAGGAGAAAGAAACCTTTATTCATTTTTTCCACAGCCCATGTCAATGGGGTTCTCATTCTAACTAACTCTTTCCACATGACTCTAATAAAAATAAAGAGCAATATAGCCTTAAAAATGAGTGTTGAATCAGTAGAACACTCCAGTGGCAAAGACTTAATGTAATGAAAGCTTTCAATAAAAGCAAACATAAAGATGCAGTAGGAGGCTCACGTGCAAAATCTAAGATTATCCTGAGACAGCTCAGCACCCGGATAGCCTGCACTGCCCAGAGAGATTTCAGGAAAAATGTCATTAAAAAATCCCTCAAACAAAACAACTCCTAAAACTGCCCCAGTCTATATACGTGTGTGTGTACGTGTGTATGTGTATATGTATGTAGCCACAGAAGGGACTGAGGGTTTTTTTTACGTGTTTAGGGAAATCCTAGCAATGGCTGGTATGCTATCAATTTTAAATGATGGAAACTGATACACAAGATTTCTTGAAATGCCATCCAAGCCCAAAATTTTCCATATTTGAAAACATCACTAATGGCCAGACTTCCTGCACTTACCATAGATGTATCTGGAAAATTTGACAAAATTCTGTCCTGCCTAGGAAAATCTAGCAAAATTCTGTTCTGTCTAGGAATATGGCTGCAAGTACTGAAAATGCTATACACTCAACAATATCTTCAGATTTTTATGCTTTTTATGGCTTCTTCTGATTTTATGGGTGATGAGTAATTAAAAAAAATTGTTAAAGTATCTTTCCTATAGGAAGCAAAAAGAAATTGAAACTGTATGATACATTTTTTATAGAACTAGTTAGACTTACTATTTCAAATCTATGCAATTTATACAGCCACAACATCTCAAAGTAACAATATTATCTTGTGCATGCTGGTGTTCTATATTTAAGACCTGAAAACTGTTGTAGAAACTATTGTTGAATGTTGAGAAGTCTTGTGACTTCTTGCAAGAGAAGGTGGTTCTGGTTACACTCTATGAACTCTCCTGGACTAATTATCAGTCAGTCACATAGTGGCAGAGGCTGATCAATTCAGTCCTGCATCAATAAATCATCTGAACTATCAAGCAATAAATTGTTCAGGTCCAGACGGTCTCATTACAAACTGTAACACTTACTAGAGAGTCCTACTTATCCTAGTCATGCTAACCTGGCATGGTTGCACTTTTTCTAAGACTCTTGAAATTGGTTAAGATGTGCCAAAGCTGTAAGCAGTACACTGCACTGTAATTCAAGATAATAAGGTGGCTGGAGAGCAGGCATCACTGTGTTCAAGACTGCAAAGGAAAAAGAACCTTTTACTACGAAAAAGAACCTTTAATAGTAAGACCTGCCCACAGGTCTTACTTATGAAACGGCCTGAAAATGGAGAAGAAACTGGCAATTCTGTATTTTTTGTATGAGATACTGAAAACTTCCACCTCATATTACAGTATTTCTGTACTTCATTCACATCCAAGTGCTATCTATTAGGAAAACACATCCCAAATACAGCAAATACCTGAAGTTAGAACTATAAAGGTGTTCTTACTGACTGCTGAACTGGAGGAAGGAAAAAGACCCAAAACACAAGTATCAAAAAATTCCATGCCTCTCATGACCAATTCTGATAGCAAGGGAGAAATCCTTTCCAACCACGGAAAGCCTAACACTTAGACCATCCAAAAAAGGTTGCACTGAAACTGTATGATAGAGGAAACTTTATTCCCAGACCAAAGCAGTCTCTCTGGAAGGAAACTACATTGCTAATACGTTAAATCGCTCTAGTTGGGCAGAGGAACCCACGTTCTGCTTTCCCTAAGCCTGAGAAACTTCTACCCTAAATGAAATCACAGTTATTCTAATTTTGTAGCACTAAAAAAAAAATCCCATAATAAAGGAAAGCTGATGAGAGCAGGGACCACAGCTGAGTGGAACACATCCTGAGCAGTAAAACCAAGTAGATTATCCTGGGAATATTCACAGAATCACACAGAATCACAAGGTTGGAAGATACTTTTAAGATCATTGAGTCCAACCCATGCCCTAACACCTCAATTAAACCATGGTGCTGAGTGCCACATGCAGTCTTTTCTTAAACACATCCAGGGATGGTAACTCCACCACCTCCACAGGCAGATCATTCCAGTACTTTATTACTCTTTCCTGCAGTGCAGCTTGAGACTGTCTCCTCTTGTTCTGTCAGTTGCTGCCTGGAGAAAGAGACCAACCCCCACCTGACCACAATCACCTTTCAGGAAGTATTAAACGCACAAGTATCTAATCTCTGCTATCATTTCTTTGTTATAGTTTTCCTTCATCCATGGTGGACAAAATTGAGAGCCTTAATACATATGGTTCAGGAGAGGAACAAAATTCCACTGCTCACAACTGCCTTTCTGAGGAGCTTAAAATACATCAGTCTTGATTTATGTTGGATATAGCAGAAATTCCCCCCAAAAGTACCTTTTCAAAGTGTTACTGGTCTCAAATATGTAATCTGCAAAGTTCAATAGCCTTATGGATAATTGGGGGATAGTCCTATGTTGTGACCAGTGATACTTCATATGGATCCAGAAAACAGTCTATTTTAACCACAAAGAAATTAAATTTAATGTCTGGGACAGACAGCAAAAAGAACAGAGAAGCACACTGTCTTATGACAGATCTGAGGTTACCCTTGCATAGCAAAATATTCTCCACAATGATAGCAAGATTGTAATGCTGCATACACTCTGCAGAGCAAAACTGAAACTCCAGGTGGAAACCTAGTTGTGGTACACACAAGTGTAGTACACATTAATTGGTTAGGTCCTGGCTTTCTGCAACATGTGTTCTTTCAAGACTATGGTTCATATAGAGAATAGATTGTTTTCAATTATGAAAAAGCATTGAAAAATTTTGTTATCGGTCTAATTTGTGAAATCTTTGCACTATAGCATGCTGAAACTACATGATCAAAAGATCAACCCCTGTATAGAACTATGTGAAAACAGAAATTAAAGATTAAGAACCAGTGACACCATGTTTAAAGTACAAAGATCATGAAGGTACTGAAGTCTAAATATGATTATAAGTGGAGACAAATACCATAGAGACACTTCAATGCACTAAGTATTGGAAGTCTCTAAACAGAGTCTGGAAAAGAGCACTGAGAAAGAATTCCCACTAAGCAAGGAGGCAATTCCAAAATAACTCAGTTTAAAAAATTACCCCTCCATTTTAAGTCTGTAATACACTGAAAAAAATCCTTGTACCACATTCTAAAAACATAAAAAAAAAAAAGCATGGCATACATGAGGAAGAGCAGAACTGCAGCTGACCCACTAGTGAACTTTTCCATAATAGAGATTGCTAGGTATACAGGCAACATATCACAGCTCAATGATTTGATTAATAACACCTACCTCCTAATCCAGAGGAGCTGCTTCAGTACATACCACACCAAAACGCATGCTGGGACTCAGTGAAGTGCACTGAGCCTTGCTCATCAAGTTCCCCTCCCATGCTGTGCTTTACAGTCCAAGTCCTCTAAATTCTTTTTTTATCTCCCCCACAAATGTGCTCCCACTTTCAAAACCAACCGTGGCTACCCACTAGAAAATGACATATACAAATAAAATAACAAGCCTTCTGCAGAGAGAAAATAATAAAAAAGACAAAGTAAGTTAATCAAATGTGCAAAATGTTTTCTTGAGTGAATTCTCAGCTAAAAACATGCTAAAAAATCAGCATAAGCCTGTGTGATCTGTGGCCTTTCACTTCTAACCTGGCATCTACCGGGTGTCACTGGAAATCATTACCATGCAGTAATAGATTACCAACATTCCAAAGCACTACCAACAGTCATGGATTCATGACAGATGTGAGGAACCCTGAGGCTAGTGCAAACCACAAAGTCTCTTTTGAAGACAGTCAATTGCCACATGTCCCCCTCTTTCCCCATATATGCATCCCTCATTACCAAAATACCAATAACCATCTCAAATGGCTCATGTATGGTTAACACAAGATAAAATAAAGCACATGTGACAAAACTAAGGAAAACTTGCATGAAATCAGTTGACATTACAACGACTTCCATGACAGAGGACAGATTACAAGACCTAGGAGAAATGATGAGGAAGCACAAGCTGTTAACCCAAGTTGTCCATTCCACTGTGTATTCCTACACACTTGTAGCAGATTTGAGGGGAAAAAAGGAAATGGACTAAACTACAGATTAAATATATCCTTCTGGTGGACCAGATCCAGCTGGATGGATCTGAGATTTCCCACATCATATTCCTCATTTACAGATATTCAAAACATAAACAGAAAGCCATCATCACTATTATTACTCTTGCTACCACTTTTCACTGCTCCAAGGATTAAATATGAATGGAGACAGAACTACTCTCTCAAAGTTAAGAATGGCTACTTCCCATCATGATTGAGATGTGCTGGCAATGACATACTTATTCAGTGGATAGGGGCTTCTGCCTCCAAAGATGCCAGCTTGTGAAAAAACACTCATTAAACACTCTGTCAGATCACTTTTCAATAATTTTTGAAGAGACTTCTCAAAATAAATGAGAGTGAAGAGAGTAAGAGAATCTAGTGGCAATAATTTTTGTTGCATGTTTTTATGAGTGGCCAGATTTTTCAGAATAATAGAGCTAGTATGTTTAAAATTAAGTAGACTTTAGCTAATAAAACATAGCTGCAATGGCATTTTCCTTTTTGACTGACTTCTTGGATTTTCCTAAGACATATCATATAAGGGGTTAGTACATTATTAGTGTCATTAGTAGAGTATTATTCCTCCAGTAACATACTGAGTTAATTACATTTTAACCTCAGTTTAATCTCCTACATGAACACACACTACGGAAAAAAAAAAAAGGGGGGGGGTAATAGAATCAAAATTACTAGTGATATTTTTGGTTTAAAAATGAAGTCTGATCATTTCTACCCTCTACAGTACGTCACTCAGCCATAACTTCCTACACTTGAAGTGAAGAAAAACGCAAGGGTTTTTTTTTCTTTAGAGATGCAAAACTAATGTGACCTTAGGTTTATTTATCAACTCTTATCCTGTGACTGCACTTAAAATGTGCAACAGCTGAACATTACCAGTTCTCCTAAGAAATGCACATATGAACATACAAAAATCAGCCTTATTTATTCTCTTTTTTGTGAAGCTCTGTCTTTGACATTCAACACAGGAGATTAGACTCCTCAGCGCTACTAGCATTTTCTAATAACTTCAAGGCAGAGTACACAGGTTGGAGGTTTTGTGACTTATCGTAAAAACAAACAAGTATAAAACACTAGAAGCAATGTCACGATAAGTAATGGATTTTGTTATTTTATAAAATTTGTCTCCTCATTGGTAATAGGTACTTCAATGCAAGAAGAGAAAATAAGCACATCAATCCCTGTAACACACAGCAGTCTACCCACAATATTTTTGCAGTGTAAGAGCAATAATGTTCAGTGAAACAAATGCAAAATGAACTTCAACTGACTGCCCTACAGCAAATCTCAAGTAGTGGGACTGACCTAAGGCTTGATACTATGGCTGCCATAGCCTTGGTTGAATGAGCTTTATTTTGACCCTGAGGTGACAAATCAGACAATATGTACTAAAGAGAGATGCAACAAACTTTCTGACATACTGCTCTTGGATAGACTTACCCAAGA
>VYXD01012041.1:252416-265713 GCA_013397195.1 Hylia prasina | reverse complement strand
GAGAAACAAACAAACAAACAAACAAACAAACAAACAAACAAACAAAAACACAAACAAAGAAACAAACAACAATCAACCAATCAAACAAAAACCCCTCACCACCACCATTCTAGAACAAAAGATCCTAAAAAGCTGAACAGACTTTCTAAAGCCTCAGTTCATTGCAGGCTAAAAAAGATTAAAAAATCAGAGAGACAGAAACAAAATCAATGGCATTTTAAAAATCCACAAAGACCTCAATTGGATTATAGTGTGGGAGAACAATACATTAAGATGGAACTGACATTATCTCTATGTGGTTTCTTGGGTTTTCTACTGAAAGCAATTCAATTCAACCTTCATAGACAGTTGTGATATTCTGTATTTTGAGCTGACTGATCACAACTAAGATCTCAAGGTCTTTTGAGAGAATTAAATGAAAGACAATAGGGATTTGTCATGAATGCAGCACATACTGTTGATGTGAGTTGACCCAATGTTTCATTATATGGTCTTTGCTGACACCTGTTGGTTTATTTTTTGTTTTCCTTTTTTTTCTTTTTAAAGAGAAGCATTTCTAATTTTAGAAACCACTTGACAATTACTTGGCTTAGTTACTAAGTCCATCTTACGTAAATTCTCGGGTTTTTTTAAATATACATACATATGCATGTATACGTATCAATACTTAAGCAGATGATTCAATCAAGTACCTTGCACTACAAACAATTAAATATCAGCAGAAAGCAAGACCCCTGCCCCAACGTGAGACAAGAAACACAATGATTTAAAGTTTGCAAAAGAAAGCAGGAAACTAAAAAAAACTCATGAAGTTTAACAGTGGAAGAAATTTAAATTAATGTTATGAATTCAATTTAATATTCCAATCCAATCTACATAGCTACAACTATCTTATCTTTAAATTTCATAGTAGAGATGAGTTATGCAAAGGGATCTGGAAGAAAGACCAGTTTTGATTATTCCAACTATTATGGAAAAAAACCATTGTTTAGGTGGTGAGGCAGCGCTATAATTTTTAAAGGTTAAAAATCCATGCCAAAACCAACTGATATATCAGATCAACATAACTAAAGCACACCAGCTTTTGTAGTCACAGATAAAAAAGCCAGTGATGTGTCATGCATCATCTAATTCTGCCACCGTTCATTGCTCAGCAGAAATGAACAGATAAATATTCACAGATGGACTGAAGGATTAATTTTATGTAAATCCAGAGCAGAACTCTAAGTAACACCCTCTTTTCATAGCAAGACATCACCATCTAAAATTTTACCTCTGTGCTCCAGAACACTAGTAGGGTTAAAACAAACAGGATTTACTTATTTTTAGCTGAAAAGGACCCCTTTTCTCCAGGCTAAACAACCCCAGCTCCTTCACAAGCTTCTCACAGGCCTTCTGCTCATGCTAAAAACCTTTAGGCATCCACATCCTCCCACAGACTTGTGAACACCTAAGTGGCACAGCTGGTCACTGCCTACCTCCACCAGGACTACAGGGCATCTGCTCTGCTCCCTGTCCCTGTCTACCAGCTCAGGAAGCCTCAGACTGTTCTGAGGATAATCAGTTTTACTGCTGAAGATTGAAACTAAAGTGTGAAGTACACCAGCCTTTTCCTCATTTCTGGCAACTGTATTCACCCACTAGCATTCAATAAAGAATGGCGGTTTTTTCCTTGGTCCTCTCTTTATTAATGTATTTATAAAAACACTTGTTATTATCCTTTACAGAAGTGGCCAGATTAAGTTCTAAAGGAGCTTCTGCCTCTCAAATTTTCTTTCTGCATGACATAGTGACATCCGTGAACACTTCCTAAGTTGCCCACTCTCTTTCAACCCCCTTCTTTTCCCAAATTCCTGTGAAAGCTCCTTGCTCAGCCAGGCCAGTCCTCTTCTCCCCTGGCTTCTCTTCTGGCACAAATGGACAGCTTTCAAGATTTATTTCTTGAAGTATGTTCACCTTCCTGGACCACTCTGTTTTTAAGGGCTGATTCCCAGGGAACTTTCTGAATCAGTCCTATGAATAGGACAAACTCCATCCTCTGGAAATACAGGATAGAAATTTTGTTGAGGCTCCTCCTTACATCACCAAGAATTGAAAACTTTATCATTTTGTGGTTGTTGTGCCTAAGATGGGCATTCTGACCACCACATCTCCCACCAGCTCCTCTGTGTTTGCAAACACCAGGTTTACCAGAGCCTCACCCCTGGCAGGCTCGCTCACCAGCTGTGACAAGGTCTCCTCCATACACTCCCAGAATCTCCTAGACTGTCTCTTTTCCACTGTGTTGAATTCCCAGCAGATACCTGGCAGGTTAAATCTCCTGCAAGAACAAGGGCTGGTGATCTTGAAACATCCTTCAGCTGCTTATACAATAATCTCTTCATCCTGGTTGGGTGTTCTATCAGAGACACCCACCAGGATGTCAGCCTTGTTGGCCTTTCCCTGATTCTTAACCCCTGGCACTTGATCTTATTAATCTCAAGTTCTATGGTGTCCAGAGCCTCCCTAACATACAGAGCCACCTCTCCACCTTTTCTCCCTCTCCTGTCTCTTGTGAAGAGCTTGAAGCCATCCATTGCAGTGCTCCAGTCCTGCAAGTCATCCCACCATGTTTCTGTGATGGTGATTGTCATCACTTTCCTGCGCTTTCCATGACTTCCAGCTGCTCCTTTGTTACCCACACTGCATGTATCAGTGTATGTGCACTTCAGCTGGGCTGGTTTCACCTCTGACTGGCTTACCACTCTTGGGCTCATCTCTGGAGTGCCTGGCTTCATCCTCTTCCCCCATCAAACCTAGTTTAAAGCCCTCTCAATCAGCCCCGCCAACTCACAGGTTAGAATCCTTTTGCCCATGTTAGACAGATGGAACCTATCTGACTCAAGCAGGCCTGGTGCTGTAAAAATTGCCCATGGCAGGAAAACCAAAATTCCTCTCATGGCATCAGCCCATAAGCCATTCATTGATAATGAGGGTTTTCCTATTCCTTTTATCATTCATCCCTGCTCCTGAAGGAGCTGAGCAGAACCACACCTGTGCTCCTGCCCCACCAGCCAATCAATCCAGAGCCCTGATGGCCTTTTAAATGACCCTGGTACCCTTCTTGTCAACCTCAGCACTGCCAACGTGGACAAGCAGCAGTGAGTAATAATCAGAGGGCTGAATTAGTTCAGGGAGTCTCCTGCTGATATCCCATACCTGGGTCCCAGGTAGGCTGGAGACTTCCCTGTGGGATGGTTGATGTACAGGGCCCTCAGTTCTCCTCAGAAGGGAGTGACCCACTACAAGAACCCTTCTTTCATTCTTTTTCCTGAGGTCGTGATCCATCTGACAGATGGAGCACACTTGGGAGACTCTCCAGACAGGTTTTTTTTGTTTACTATCATCTTCCTGAGCCTCTGGACCCAGGGCCTCATACCTATTCTGTAAAGGGGTTGGGAGGGAATTTTGCTACTTCTCTGAGTAGGTACCCATTTCCATTCCCCCCATCTACTAGGTCTCCTGCCTGATGGTAAGAGAGACAGGGCTCCTCTGGCTCTACCAAGCTTCTCTTAGGGTTACAAGGCTGTAACTCCATTTTGCTCTCCCTAATACTCCTTAGCCTGTCCACTTCTTGCTTAAGCCCTGCCACCAGACAGAGCAGATCATTCACCTGCTCACACAACACACAGGTGCCTTTTGCACTGTCCTCGGCACTGCCCCTAGGCTCAGACACTCCCTGCAGCCAGGGATCTGGACAGCTGTGTCCTTCTTGTGGGGTTCTGTTTGGCTTAGCACACTTTTGCTGGAAGCAGCAGCAATGGCTTTTGACCATTTGCAAACCACTGCTTGGGAGAAAAAAAAAAAACAAGCATGCCACAACCAGCCAAAAGACACAACCCACCACACCCAAAGTGTGGTTGCCCCCTTCTGCAACTCCTGCCTGTGGGAGCTGCCCACACACTGCTGTGCCATGCCCTCAGTGACATGCCTGTTTGTCCACTCTTGCTCGCAGGACTCCCTAGAGCCTCTTCTAAATCACCTGCAAATGGCCTGGAATCACCCCTTGCTTAACTGAGTGCTCCTTTTAATAGTCAGCCAAACAATCGTGGTTTTGCTGGGTAGAGAAGTGAGTGTTATGGCTTCTTCTGCTATTTCTGCTGCTGGCTAATGTGCCTTGTTTTCCCAACACAATATTTTTAAAATTATGACTTGTAATGCAGAATCAAGAGCATCTGCACTCCTGAATATTGCAAATAATCCCAAAAAGATGTTCCTATGATCTAAGTTAGGATCTTTTCTGATACTGAATGTAGCCTGTCCAACAAAATATTAAATGGCACTAAAAGTGTGCATCAACCTTCACTTTCCACTCCTAGTCACCTTAGGATTTACTTAGTGTTCATTTTGCCTATATTATCTCTAGGGTTACAGAAATAATTTTTATGTCAAAAATTACTAATAGTTACTTTAATATTGTAGCCAAATAAATTCTTTCTAGTCTATCTGACAATATTCTCAATTGGTTTCCTGTGAAGGTGGAAGATAAGCCCAAGAAAACTGAAACTAGAAGAATATGCTGTTCATTTATACTGAACATTTCACCAAAGAGTATAACTTTCTAAAAGACAGCTGAAGGAAAGAAAAATATATTTTAATTCTTAGGCCAACTAAGAATTATCAGACTGTGAACTGGTATCAGATTTGTTTTACAGAAAGATAAATGAATATTATTTTACAGATTTCCTTTGAAATAACCCAGTCATACAGTATGTGCATAAAGGAAGAATTGTTCCAAAAAGAAATATTAATTATGTACTTTGCTAATTTGCATTTTCAGCTTACTGATGGAGAACTGATAAAGCCTGAAGCCCTGTACTTGCAATAGTATGCACCTTGATACCTTCCAGAAGCTGAATTCAACTTACCTGCTGTGAAAATTATTTGAATTTACCTACAACCATATTCAACTATAAGTATTTTTTGCATACTAGACTACTGAGACCAAGACCACTGAACTATGCTGATATCTGCAAGAATTTATCAGACCTTTCACTTCCTGTTTAATCCTTATGTAGTCCCAGCAAAGTAGCATCCAATGGTCCCTGACATTCCCAAAATACTTCAGAAAGAAGAGTTGCAACACTGTAAACTTAACAGTAGATTCAGGACAAACAAGAGCTCTCTTCCTGGCTGATAACTGTGTATCAAACAAGCTGTTTCCTCTTCTACTGCTACAAACTGATTTAAGGCACACAGCCCTCTTATGGGGCACTTTTGCTAAACGTGATAGAATTGAGTAGTGGTATACATACTATCAGGCAATACCTTTTGACATGCATCATGACACATGTCTTGAAAAATCAGCTGGTGGAAGGCAACACGCACTTTGAAACTGAAACCTTCATAGAAACACAGAATAAGCTGAATTGGAAGGGATCCATGAGGATCAAGTCCAGTTCCTGTTTTGGCATGGGCAGCCCAAAGATTCACACAATGTCCCCAAGAGTGTTGTCCAAATGCTTCCTCAATTCAGACAGTCTTGGTGCTGTGACTACTTCCCTGGGAGTCTATTCCAGTGTCTAACCACCTCTAGGTGAAAAAATTTTTCCTCATCTTTAACTTGAAGCGTCCTCAACTCAGTTCATGTTGTTTCCTTGTGTCCTGTCATTGGTACACAGGAACATGTGGGAAATGGATTTGCAGATAGTTTTCAAAGCCTGACAGAAGGCTCACATACTCTTGTGCATCTGTGTGCAAACTTTGAGATAAAGTATGCTGACTTAGAAGGGCCATGAATAGGACAGACATTATTGAGAGAGAAACTGAACTAGAAACAAGTTTCAAATTATGACCTTGCAAATAGACTAGGTACTTTGGAGAAATAGAACTATGAAAGATGTATTGTAGCAAGACCCACATGGGGTATTTTAATAGATAATTGGCTTAGAAGCATTAGCAGCATTGTGCGGCAAAAGCTGATAGGACAAAAAATGCTTATAATGTATTGTAATTAGGAAATAGTTTGGCTTCCGATTGTGATGGCGTGAATTGTAACATCTGTACCGTCTCACCCCTGTCATGAGACTGAAAATGGAATAAAAGTCTTTAAAACGCCTCTGAGGAGCCCCATTTCTGGGTCAGAAAAAGAGTTTTTGCAACAGAATGAAGAGATCAGTTCTTGCTCCTCTGCTTCCCCCTGTGAGGATGTTGAGGACATGACAAGGTCTTCCCTCAGTCTGCTCCAGACCAAACAACCGAAGTGATCTCACCCACTTCTCATAAGGCTTCCCCTCCAGATCCTTCACCATATTCAAGGCCCTCCTTTGGATTGCTAACAGCTTAATGTCTTTTTGATATTATGGTGCCCAAAACTGCACATAATACTCAAGGTGACACCACCCCAGTGCAGAAGCAGAGCAGGATAATCCCCTCCCCTGACTGGCTGGCACTGCTGGGCCTGATGCCCCCAGCTGCCAGGGCATATTGTTTATTGATATACAGCATGGCAGTAACAAAAGACCCCAAGTCCCTTTCCACAGCACTGCTTCCCAGCCTCTTGTTTCCAGGTTTGTCCCACTGAACTTGAATTACAGAGGAATCTGAGAATAGGCGGAAGGATCCATACCAACAGGAGCACCTAAAAGAAGCATGGCTTTGATATTTAAAGTGCATACATTTTAAATGAAACAAGGTCTCACTGAAGGATGAGCTTATTCTGATTTCTTGAAGACCTGTATTTTTGAACCTGAAGTGTGTAGACCTTTACAAGTTTTTCTAGTAAAGATATGGATTGCTAAGTAATTGGGGGTTTGCTTTCCTAGTTGCTTTCTCTCATGTGCTTACCCTCAGTTTAGAAACCACTACTGTAAAGGACACATCCTGAAACCTGTATAAAATCACTAGTCCTGACCAAACCTACAAACTCCCTGTAGAGTTTTAGAGCTAGGTATTGAGACATCCAGTTGTAAGCCTTCTTAAATGTTTACTTCGCTCAGAGCAGGAGCTTAAAACTACTCTTCCCATAATTAAGGCTAAGGTCAAAACCTGACAGCATGTAGAAAGCACAGATGTTTGGTATGAAAAATGGAAAGAAGACAGTTGCACATGAAGAGCTTTGAAACTTTTTATAGAGTTTAAATATTATCATGAACTGGCATAAAAGTAGGCCAACATTGCCTAGAGCAATTACTTCTTTGGATTTAACTATGGAGCAAGAGATTAAAACAATTCTTTCTTCTCTCAGTGTGTGTCACATTCTGACTGTAACAGTCTTGACAGTCAGAACCCTTCCCAGAGAATTACGTAACAGCTACAAAGGATTTGTGGGGCTTCTTCTGAAGTTTTCACACAAACTTCATAAAACTTAAGTGAATCATTATATATAACCACCTTACAAGACTTGAGAACCAGCATATTTTCTGCCCTAGAAGTCAGCTTCACAGTCACAGTATAAGCCCAACTCCTTCTACACCATGCTTAGCCCTTGCACTTCACAGGAGTAAGTTTCATCTACAGTCTCCTTTATACCTGGAAGCTTCACCACTAGAGTAAGCAGATATACTTGTAGCTATAATAATTAGGATGTTCCTGCTGAAAGGCAGTTTGCACATTTTTAGGTGATTAGCCTGATATAACTTAGCAACTTAACAAATTATTTGTATTAACTGATACAGCTTTACTGACAATATCACTGGTCTGCTAAATGTTAATAAAATATTCCCCGAAAAATGAAATGTATAGGTATCATTGAAAATACAGAAAGCATAGAAGTCTTTATCACACAAAAGCTCAAAATCCTGTAAAAGAGAACAAGCTCTTCTAGAGGTCTGCAACTGAAAATAAACATATTTTAGAAGAGCCGCTTGATGAAAGCAGTAAATCTACCTATCTGTTTTTCAAAAAACTCATGCTGAAAAAGTAGGAAAATACTTCATCTTTCATGGAAGCTTTTAGGATCATTAATGCAAGCCCAATCTAAATGTTCAGAGGAGAAAGGTGCATCAACTTGTTTCATCGCACATACTAACTGGTGTTCTACCTAAATATATTTCTACTTAAATATATTTTTATTGTGGTCCCATAGTTATCAAAACCCCATTTTTTTTCACCACTCCTTGAACAGAAAATAAGTCAACTAGCTACCATTTTACTTCCTTGCTTTAAAATCTGCTGATTTTGGAGTTTGCTACTGTGCCCACTCTTTTTAAATGGAAACAATATTAAGTCCAATTATAATTCAACTTCATTCTGCTGTACAATAAATTTTGGGGTTTTTCCAAACCACAAACAAGGAAAAAGAAAGAAATGGATACATACAGGTAGATTAGCTGTAGCTTTAATTTCAGCCACATGAAAATGGCTGGTACAAAAGTTTATAAAGAATTGGCAAGAATGTTCTAACTGAACTAAAGCTGCTGAAGGTTTAATTTTTAAAAAGCTCATTGAAAAACTCCCCCATTCCAATTTTTGTCTTCTTTTTAACAATTAGTATCATTCTTTGAATTGCAGCAACTTACAAGTACTTTATAAACAACCATCTGCCTTATTGTATCTTTTCTGCTTTTCACTGTTTATCAATTTAAAAATGTAAAACACATTTATCAACAATGTAACAAACTCCCATCTGGGTTTACGAGATGCTCATCATTTCTTTCAAGAATCATGCTAACAATAATTATAAAACTATCTCTGAACCTTTCGAGGACTGTCATGTTACTCTGATGAACCAACCTACTGCCAATTGCTGCCTGCAAACTAGAAGAGTTCACTGAAGCACATCTGACATAATCATTCCACTAAAAAGTCTTCACAAACACCAGATTTTGAAAGCTGATTTAGCATATGCAAATGAATATACTGCATATAGTGAAGATTCATATTTAAATTTCCGTAGGTACTGTTAAATAGTCCTGAATCCTAGCTGTCCATTTACTTCACTCAGAAAAAAAGAAATGCTGAAAATTAACACACTGTTAAAAGCTCAAATCTTCATAAAATTACGACCATACACATATAATAATTTAAATTTTTGTTAGTAGAGCTGCCTCCACTAGCTTTCTCTGTTATCAAAAACATTGATTCAAAAACGGGAAAGGCAAAAGGACTAGAACTTTCTAGAAATTTATTACTCAGAGCTTAGGAACTACTATTAGAGAGAAATTCAGTGTCATGCCCCACTTTTAATTGCTTTACCTAATTTGTTTAAAGCTGTCTTTGCCATTTTTCTATTTCACACTTACCTAGAAAAAATTGAAAATAATCAAACCAGTATAAAAAACCCCCTTTAACTAATAGGAAATGGATTCCTAAAATACTGCATTCATAATTACCCTTGCTGTCCATGAAGTGATAGGGCTCATTTAGGCTCTTCCTTCAACTGGTACACTCTAGATTCTCTGTTCCATATAGATTGCTCTCTTTGTTTTAAGAAATGAGATCACACATTCACATATTTTAAAGATCATGACTAATCTCTCTCTTCTGCCTACCTTTATATTTTTGTCCGAACACTGTAACTCTAAATTTTTTTGTGACATTGACTTCATTGGAAAATTTCACTAAAGTAAAAAACCTTCTGCAATGTTCATTAGTAGATGGGTGTCCTGGTCTAGCCAGGACAGGGTTAATTTTGCAGTAGCCCAGTGGGGGCATTGCTGGGACCCAGAGGTTGTTCTATATCATCTCACATCATTGCAAGGCCAGTGGGAGGGGACTCTCCTCCAGGGAGGAGGGATCTGTTCTGGTTGAGGTACCATGGCTGCCATGGTGTCGGGTCAGGTTCCACAGTGAGCATTTTACATGTAAATCACTTTCTCTTTTGTATGCTTTTGTCATTAATACAACTGCTGTTATTCTATAATAAAACAAAATTTAAAAATGGGGAGTTTTGCCTGTTGCTATTAATTTTCTTCAGTAAACTGTTACATTTTTTCACTTATATCTCCTCATATTAATTTCTCCTTATTGGTTAAATTAAAGGCAGGTAACTAATTTCAGAGTGTCCCTCATAAATTCTCTTAAAACAAGACAATAATGATAACTAAATGAGCTACATATCTGCTTTTCATTACAACAAAACTGTTCTAAAATAAAACCTACTTATATACACTTATGAACACCAATGACTCAGCGTCATTTCACTCAAATCTGTTCCATAGGGTCTATTAGCAAGAACCTGGATTACCCTCACCTTGAAACACCCTCTCTCACAAACCACTGGTTTGTGAGAGAGGGTATTTCAAAGACCCCAAAAGAGGCCACCCATTTTTGGGCTTTTGGGAGAGCTGCTGTGAAGACAGAGGAAATTAAACAGCTGAATATCTTGCCTGGTCTCTCAGAGGATCGTTCTGCTGAGGACTGCTGAGGGTTGCAGAACAACAGGAACCAACAACTACCACAGCAGTGCACCATCAACAACATCAAACCAGCCAGGACTCTGAACACCACCCATGAGANGTTAAATTAAAGGCAGGTAACTAATTTCAGAGTGTCCCTCATAAATTCTCTTAAAACAAGACAATAATGATAACTAAATGAGCTACATATCTGCTTTTCATTACAACAAAACTGTTCTAAAATAAAACCTACTTATATACACTTATGAACACCAATGACTCAGCGTCATTTCACTCAAATCTGTTCCATAGGGTCTATTAGCAAGAACCTGGATTACCCTCACCTTGAAACACCCTCTCTCACAAACCACTGGTTTGTGAGAGAGGGTATTTCAAAGACCCCAAAAGAGGCCACCCATTTTTGGGCTTTTGGGAGAGCTGCTGTGAAGACAGAGGAAATTAAACAGCTGAATATCTTGCCTGGTCTCTCAGAGGATCGTTCTGCTGAGGACTGCTGAGGGTTGCAGAACAACAGGTACCAACAACTACCACAGCAGTGCACCATCAACAACATCACACCAGCCAGGACTCTGAACCCCAGCCATGAGATGGGTCCTGGAGAGCCAGGGAGTGGCCAGCAAGACTCACTCACTGTTCAACAGTCCCATAGGCCCAGTGTGTAAGTCCAGTGGAGACTGACAGTGGGCTATTGTGGCCTGAAGGAAGTCACACCACCACTGAGCGGCTGTGCTGGCCATGCTGGAACTTCAGTGTGAACAGGAGTCCAAGGCAGTAAAGTGGTGCCACCACTGACTTTGCAAATGTATTCTCCATGTCTTTAGCCATGAGTGCAGGCCACAGTTTGCTGTCACCTAGAAGGGCACTGAGTACACCTGGAACCTGGAACTGGCTGTGCAAGGAGTGGAAGCCCAGGCCTACTATCTGACTTGGACTGACCCAGACTGCACTACAAAAGGGTGCGGGTCCAGAACACTTACACTGATGACATGATCACATAGGAGAACACAGCAGAGAAAGTTTGTGAGAAAGGGGAGAACATAATCCAAATCCTTCTGAAGGCTGCTCTTGCTGTGAAGCAAAGTAAGGTCAAGGGACCTGCCCAAAAAATTCCTTTTTTGGGAGTAAAACGGCAAGATGGATATCACTAGATTCCAATGGACATGATCCACCAAGTAGCAGTTATGTCCCTGCCAACCAGCAAGAAGGAAACACAGGCTTTCTTTTCTTATATGCTGTGGGTTTTTGGAGGATGCATGTTCCAGATTACAGTCAGACTGTGAGTCCTTTCTATCATATGACCTGTAAGAAGGATGATTTTAAGTGGTGTCCTCAATGACAAGCATTTGAACAAATCAAACAGGAAAATGTTCAGGTAGTAGCCCTGGAGCCAGTCAGAAGAGGAGAGGATGTGAAAAACGTACTATGGTTTTCTAGTCTACATTGTGGCCACAGAGAATGGTCCTTCCTGGAGTGTCTGGAAAAGTACCTGAGGAGACTAGAGGATGAATTCTGGGATTCTACAGTTGGAGATAAAAAGGATCTGAGGCCCACTACATCACAACTGAAAAAGATCCTGGCAGCTTATGAAGGGATTTGAGCTACTTCAGAAGTGATGGGCACCAAAGCACAGCTCCTCCTAGCACCCTGACTGTCAGTGCTGGGCTGGATGTTCTTCCATACATCACGCCACTGATATTATGTGGAGTAATTGGATCACTCTGATCACACAGAAAGCTTAAACACAGCAAATGCCAAATGTCCAGGGATCTTGGAATTCATCGTGAATCACCCCGAATGCAAAAAATGTGGATTATCATCAGCAGAAGAGGAGAAAGAAGTTAACACATGCTGACAAGGGCCCATCAGATAATCAGCTACCAGAAAATGACAAGCAGTATAATCTCTTCACTGATGATTCATCCTGTATGGTTGGGCTACATTGAAAGCAGAAAGCTGTACAGAGTTCTACGTGGCAAGTCACAGAAGCTATGGAGGGACAAGGTGAATCAAGTCAGGCTGCAGAGCTGAAAGTCAACCCACTGGCTTTAGATATCACTGAATGAGAGAAATGATCAGTGTTCTACCTCTATACTGACTTGTGGATGACAGTAAATGCACTGTGGGGGTGGCTGGACCAATGGAAAAAGACCAACTAGTAGGACAGAGGTAAATCCATCTGCACTGATGAACTGTGGCAAAGCATCACCCAGCTAGAGAAGCTGGCTGTAAAAGTATTTTGAGTAGATGCACATGTACCCAGGAGCTGGGCTACTGAAGAGCATTTTAAGAATGGACAAGTGGATTGGGCTGCCAAGATTAAACTGTCTCAGCTGGACCTGGACTGGCAGCATAAGGGTGAATTACTGCTGGTCAGTGGGCCCATGGATGCCTCAGGCCGTCAGGGAAGAGCTGTAAGATGGGCTCGTGGCTTAACTATGGGGTGGATTTAACGATGGACACTATTTCCCAGGTGACCCATAACTGAAACATGCACTGTGATCAAGCAGGCCAACATGCACTGCAGTGTCATGGATGATGGTNGCATCTGTTAGATATGCTAATTTGTAAGGTCTATAAATTGTATAGGCAATCTATCATGTGGGTGCATTGCGCCACATCCCACCTCGGCAAAGTGGTGCACCATAAGGACNATGCACTGTGATCAAGCAGGCCAACATGCACTGCAGTGTCATGGATGATGGTCAAAATACAAATATCAGGAGGTTTGGCAGGTTAATTACATTGTACTCTCGCAAACCCACCAAGGCAGACCGTGAGTGCTGACAGTGGTGCAAAGAACCACTGGATGGCTGGAGATGTACCCTGTGCCTCACTGCCTGGACACCATCTTGGGCCTTGAAAAGCAAGTCCTGTGACAACACAGCAATCCAGAAAAAAAGGAGTTGTACTGATGACAAGATGATTTTTTGCCTTTTTTTTAATGTACCTTTTATATAACT
>VYXD01012041.1:217243-252392 GCA_013397195.1 Hylia prasina | reverse complement strand
AATATCATGCCATTCATCCAGGCCTCCCATTGGGGCATCTGTTAGATATGCTAATTTGTAAGGTCTATAAATTGTATAGGCAATCTATCATGTGGGTGCATTGCGCCACATCCCACCTCGGCAAAGTGGTGCACCATAAGGACCCTTATTAAAATACTGAAGTAAAATGCCTTATCCCTTAACCGTGTCTGGCTCTCAATTTTGTAAGACCAGGAAAAGGCTTCAGTACAATGGGACTGATTTCAAAAATAGCCTCACAGACACCATGGCCAGAGAGCACAGTATTGAATGGGTATCATATTCCCTATCATGTACCAGCCTCTGGCAGTTGAACGAAACAATGGACTGTTAAACCAATGGACTGTTGAAAGCAATGGGTGATGGGAACTTCAAACACTGGGATCTACATTTATTTGAAGACTACCTGGTTAGTTAACACTACATGCTCCAGTCTAGCTGGTCCTGTGCTATTAAAACCCCCATATACCACAGAGGAACA
This sequence comes from Hylia prasina, assembly GCA_013397195.1. NCBI lineage: Eukaryota > Metazoa > Chordata > Aves > Passeriformes > Sylviidae > Hylia > Hylia prasina. Next base: position 251,893 of record VYXD01012041.1, on the reverse strand, counting down.
GAGTTACCATTGTATGTATGAGGAATCTGTTAGGGGTGACAGTTTGAATTAGTCTCGCCTCCAACAAAGGCAAACCCATCAGTGGAATTATTTTTGTTTAAGGACCTGAGTGCATTTCATGGGTAATTCAGATGGATGGCAAAATGTGATGTGTACCTCAAGAAGAGGTGCAATTCTAAATATTTTTTGTGACATTGACTCCACTGTAAAATTTTGCTAAAGCAAAAAGCTTNTGCTATCTTGAGAAACCAAGGTCTTCTCTAGAACATATTCTGTAAACCACAGATTTGGCCCATCCAGAAGGGAATTCCTCAAATGGGGAAATATCATGCCATTCATCCAGGCCTCCCATTGGGGCATCTGTTAGATATGCTAATTTGTAAGGTCTATAAATTGTATAGGCAATCTATCATGTGGGTGCATTGCGCCACATCCCACCTCGGCAAAGTGGTGCACCATAAGGACCCTTATTAAAATACTGAAGNTGTATGAGGAATCTGTTAGGGGTGACAGTTTGAATTAGTCTCGCCTCCAACAAAGGCAAACCCATCAGTGGAATTATTTTTGTTTAAGGACCTGAGTGCATTTCATGGGTAATTCAGATGGATGGCAAAATGTGATGTGTACCTCAAGAAGAGGTGCAATTCTAAATATTTTTTGTGACATTGACTCCACTGTAAAATTTTGCTAAAGCAAAAAGCTTTCTGCAATGTTCATTAGTAGATGGGCATCCTGATTCCAGCCAGAACAGGGCTCATCTGCGCAGCAGCCAGAACAGGGGCATTGCTGGGACTACAAGGTTATTCTGTAGCTCCCTGTTATTTTCCACCAAGAAGGAAGGGCTCACTTCTGGAGTGAGGGAGCCTGGCTGCATGGGTCAGTCTTTTGCATGGAATCACTCTCTTGCTCTTGTACACTCTTGCTATTAATATTTTCACTATTTCTGCTAGTTTTCTAACTGTTTATGTTAGTTTTCTTATCTCACTGCTGTTTTCAGCAATACTTCTTATCTCAATCCATGATCTTTACTTTTTTTGCCCCCAATTCTTCTCTCCATCCCATCACAGGAGAATGAAGAGAAGGAAGGGGAAAGAAGGAAGCAGCACACAATTTGGAGTGCCTGAACTGGAGAGTACTGAACTGGAGAGCACTACTCCTAAACCACCAAAACAGGGCATAACTTGCAGAGAAATAGCATTATCAAAGGAGCTCACACAAAAGAGAAATTAACCACTTTCAAAAATAGGGAGACGGGGGAGATATTTGAATTAAATGCTTTCACTCTCCCTCTGAAACAGGAGTTAGAAAGAGTTTTAGTGAGCCCTTTTGCTACCTCCATGGAAGTTCACCCTTATTTAACTGTAATACAAGGCACTGCAAAAAGTCAATTCACACATGCTCCCCCTCTAACACCTGTTACCTGTTATTTGGCATCTCATCTCTGAACAGAAAAACCTCTTCAACAGCCCAAGTCAAGCAGGCATGCCATAAAGGCAAATGTTCATGAATTCAATGATACATTACATCACTATAAATTTAATTCGTTGACTCAGTAAGAATTTTTCCAATCATTACATAACCAACAGCAAATACATTATAAGAAGTCAAGGTGCACAAACAATTTTGCTTGTTCCAGGGTGTGCAGCATATACTTTATATTATATTAAAGCATTGCTAGCCAGAGAAAATCTGGAATGTTCAATGATAAACTGCAAAGAAACTGAAACTAAGAGTGTAAGGATTTCTACTAATCATCTGCACATTTTATTTGAAACTTGATCCTGCAGCCCTTATTCACAAGATCAGACCTATTGAGTTTATTCACATGAGCTCTGGCTGCAAGATTGGACCTTAAGTACTATCAGGTGCACGTGCAGCCTACCATCAGATTTTGGGTTATTCATGCAAGAAGCCACCCTTTCAAATGCAGACTACTTAATGCTTCCTTCTTCATTAACTTACATGTCCTCTTCTGCTGATCTGTGCTTTCATTTCTGCTATGTAAATAGCCTCTCAGTCATCAAAACAAATAATGATCTTTGCAACCAAGGAGGAAATTAGTAGCAGGTGAACGCTTATTTTTTAAATCATGTTGAGACCAAGCTGTTCTTTAACTTAAAGGAGAGTTGGAAAAAAAAATTCCAATTTTCCCACTCAGCCATCTTAATTATGTGTTGTCAAGGTCATAATTCTACATACTTATCCCACTCACGCTACTTAAATATTAGCCTTGATGGCAATCTACTTTGCGTTGGGCTGGACCTAACACTGTGAACATATTTTTAAAAGGTTTACTTAGTGGAATTAGACTTCTCTGATGACATAAAATTAACTGTATCTTAACATACATGAAACCAGGAATTTCTGATTTAAGTGTTCTATTTCTCTGCTTTACATACCTGTTCTATAAATACAAAATATTATACTACGGTGACTGCAAAAAAAACCCCATCTCAATTATTTTGCTACCTGCCTACAGACTTCTGCAGGTCAGATAGGCCGCAATTACAAGACATGGCATTAACCTGAATAGGATCACAGCAGAGACATTTATGTCATAGTCCCCATTATAATCTACATGTTTACAAATCCTCTTCGAATTCTGCAAGACATTGTTAGAGAAGCAAACTGTCAGTAGAGGCAAAAGTCTCTTCATCAATGATGGTGCTTCCAAAAATATTAATGCCAGTGTTCAATGGCCTCCAAGTAATCAAGAAATTATAACTGCCTCTAGGCTGTAAGATACATGCAAAGTGACAGACAAATATCTGCTTTCTGATGCTAGGGATACTCTGGATACTACATGAGTATGGAAGGAGAAAGTCAACATACACTCTTTCATGCAGAATCTCATTATCAACACAACTTATGTGACTGGCAAAATCAAAGGTAAAGCCCCAGCAATGGATATTAGTGCTACTTTCTTTATAATTCCAGCTAATTTCAATGTAATGATAAGGCAGGGGCTGAAGCTGACTGTTGACAATTTCAGTAGTCATCAGCTGCAAGTGCAGTACAAATAATAAGCACACACATCTACTTAAAATGCACGGAGACACATATCACATGAGTCTAATCTGGAGTTTAATCTTGAATCCAAATTTTTGTAACTCAAAGCTAGAAAAAATATTTTAAAATGAGAACTTGAACTGGAATGGTATGTCTGCAATAACTAAAGTGTTGTCACAAAATTTTCCTCAATCCTACTTCAAATTTGCCACATGGACTAATCGTCAGTTCGAAGCAGCTGCAACATCATGTTCTATGCACTTCTGTTGCCATTTTAATTTTTAAAAAGCAAATGGAGAGGCTCTCTACAAAATTCAATGCCACAACAGCAATGACTGAACCAGAATCAAAAAATTATGAACAGTTCACTAAATTATCTATTAACAACACATATCAAGAGGCTGCAGAAAAAAATGTGTGCCTGAAATAACTGATCAGCGAATGAAGAATAAAGAGATGTAAGGAGAGCAGACGTAGGCAAACCATTTTGATTTTTGAAGAATCAATTTCCACACAATCAGAAGAATGGGAGAACATCACGGATAGTGTATTCATGACTTTCATCAGCAAAAAAAAACCCCTGGATAACCAAACTGAAATTTACTAATTCTCCAGGAAAGAGAGAAATATGCTGGTACCTTAAGGCAAGGGAGTACACTCACTTCTTGAAACCAGTAAAACACATTAAAACCAGCCCACAATATATATACATACATATATATACATGTACATATATATGTGTGTGTGTATGTGTATATATAGGCACAGTAAAAAAAGTCATCTTGTGCAGGATGTATATATCCTTTAAAAATTAGAAAATCAGCATGCAATGACTTACCTAACAATGAAAACACTGAATACATAGAACAATTTTGTTTTGTGATACACACATAGCTCCTTCATCATCTCAGTGGATGACCAGCAACATAACTGAACCCTAAATGCACTTTAAAGAACCCTACAACCAAAGGATGATATTTCAAAGCAAAGGCCTAAGGCCAGATTTTACTTCACCACTTTACAATTCATTAGAGTGACTGCTGCTTAAGCTAGCTATCACAGTTTGCTAAACACATCTTCACCTTAGACCACAAAACAGCTAATCAGAGGGTGATATACCACTCCAGTACTATTTAATGTTTCCATCAGTGACTCACTAATTTATGACAAAACAAGATTTTAATTATGTGAATAAATGCCAAGGATCAGCACCTCCTGTGGTCTCAAATAACTACATCAAACCAGGCAATGGAACATCTATAAATTTGTGGCTTGTTGGAACAACTATGTGGTACCAAGCACCTAGTAGAAATAGACTGAAACACAGATGAGGTTTTTTTCTCTCAAAACATAAACCAGACAACTTAGAACAATTCTCTGTCAGATACCTGACCTTAAGCTTTCCTTGCCTTTTACCTACCAATATAAATCAAGTGCATTTGCAAAGATCATTCAATCTTGAACACGGAGAATGACTGTAACTAAGGCAAAATGCACAACACAGATCACAGATATAAGATCCCAGCTCCCAGAACAAGTACGCCAAAAAATCACAATAGGTTGTTCATAATACTGTGGCTTGAAGCTATTTTCAAACACTTTTCAGATGCACAGAATGTGAAATTTGCTGTGTATTTCTAAATATGCATAGGAAAGTGTGATGGCACAGGATTTACTGATCTTTAGAGTCCTGCTTGTCCAACTCATTTATCTGAAAAACAGGAATATTTGAACAATGTGGACACACACAAATGTCCATACAAACAGGCCATGCAACAGTACGTCCTCTCAGAAGAAATGTGTATGAAATAACTTGGACTAAGTAGACATAGTGACATTCTGTGTCTATACATAGCACTATTCCTTCTTTTGGAAAAGTATACAAAGTGAAAAGATGTGAGGAGCACCTGCAATAGCCCCATCCACTGTCTACTCCTGGCCACAGTTCTTGCAGGAATGAGAAGGTAAAGCGCACGCTTCATCAATCCCTGGTAACAAAGCTCTGGCAGGATGAACAGCTGGGCAGCTCCAGCACATTCAGCAGAGAGCCCAGAATGAAATGAAACAATGGCTGAGCAAGCAAGCACCCTCAAGAGGGCTGGAGCATCTCTCCTTTGAACACAGGCTGAGTCAGGTGGAGTTGCTCAACCCAGAGAAGAGAAAGCTCCAGGGAGACATTACAGCCCCTTCCAGTAAAGCAGCTACAAGAGAGCTACAGAAGGACTATTGACAAGAACATGGAGTGGTAGGACAAAGGGCAATAGCTTCAAACCTAGCAAAAGCGATAGGTTTAGATTAGATGTTAGGAAGAAATTCTTGACTGTGAGGATGGTGAGGCACTGGAAGACTTTGCCCAGAGAAGCTGGGGATGCCCCATTCCTGTCAGCCTTCAAGGTCAGGGCTCCAAGTAACCTCACTCACATAGTAGAGGGTATCCCCACCTATGGTAGGGGTTTGGAAGTAGATGACATTTAAGGTCCCTTTCAACCCAACCCCATTCCAGGATGGTATGGATAAGGCACTTGTCTTCCTAAGGCACCATTATGCACGAACAAGCCCTGCTTTCCTGCAGATGGCTATACACCTGCCTGCTGATGTAAAGAAGTGAACTGATTTCTTATCGTGTTTACAGCTTGTGTGCACAGCTTTTACTTTACCTATTAAACCGTAACTCAGCCTGTGAATTTTTCACTTTTACCCTTCTGATTCTCTCCCTATCTCACAGTGAGGAGTGAGCAGGTAACTTTGGGGGGCTGAATTGCCTAGGAAGTACCAGTAGCATCCCAATATGTAATACACCAACAGATATCTAATCAATGCATCTTTATATTTCTATTTTATTTAGTGGTTCCTGGTATTTCCTGGTAACATAGGAAAATCAACCAATGCATTTATCTTCAGCCAAAATGGAAAATGTCACGGCTTTGTAATCCATGAGGTGACTAAGGTTAAAGAAAGAAAAAAAATTATTAAAGAAAATACTGCACTGCATTATATTCTGACTTACGTAGGTAGATGATATTCTATTATGAAGATACACTTAAGCCAAACAGTAATCTAAATCACATCCTAAGCTATACAACAAATGATAGAAATTACTGTTAGAGCATTAATATGCAGTATATCCTGAAATATCTTCTGTTAAATGACTGAAGCCTCACTAAAACTTTATTTCTGTAAAAGCATCACTTCTGTAGGGAAACAAATCCAAACCCATAGCACATGAACACACACACATATATACACATATATAAACATCCACATAATTACCCATATATACACATACACATATATATAAACACATACTTATATACATACATAGAAATAGATATACATGCATGTATACAGACAAATTATGTACCTCTCCAAGAGCTTCATAGCGCTTTTGGTTCCATCTATGCAAATCTTCACGATAATTAAAAACAAATGGTTCCCCAGTTTTAATGTGTCTTAATTGTCCTTCTATAAAAGAAACAGAATCATTACAGTTAATATACTTCTTCATTCAAAGTAAGACACATTCAATTGCTGAAAAATTTAAAAGAAGTCTACATCTAAAACTCAAGCTCTTATGAATTCCTCCTCATTTTTGGTTATGGACTTTTTAACAGAAAACTACTGTAGCATTAAAAATTGCATTCCCATTATGTGGCATATACTGCTAGATTAAGCTACACAGAAATTATGACAGTGAAATTGCACACAGATATCAAATACCAAACTGCTTCACAAGACATATTTATGTCTCAACTGCTATGAATTAACAGTGAAATGTAAACATTCACAGTTAATATATTATCTGCAGGTGATCAAATTATAGCTACAAATCCTCTCCTTCAAAACTAACTGCATTGTAGAGAAATGCAAATACAAAAGGAGCTGGAAGCTGGAAATAAGGAAAAGGTTTATCTTCAAGATTAACAACTTTCTAGGCTAATCTGAAAAGAAACATATCCACAGTTAGAGAAAATATCTTAACTCCAAGGCATAGTGAAATCAAGTAAGACCCCCTAGATTTAGGGTACGCTGAGATTACAACAGTAGAATAAAGCAGAACGCTTGTGCAGAGCAAAACCACATGCTACTCTTACATTCCATTGCAACTTCCTTTAGTTGGCCTTGTTTATAGCCAAAGTTAACAGCATACCCAACCACTGGTGAAGACATGGACTGCATTAAAACAACGATAATATTAAAATGGCAACCAGTAGGAAGCCAACTATAAAAACAAGTATTTTACCAGCAGTGTTTCAGCCTATCAGACAAAACACAAGTTATGATCTCAGAGCATTACAAAACTGCAATATATCAGCGAAACATTAAAAACAGGGATATGTTCAAGTAAACTTTAAATGCTGAAATGTCTGCATGATGAAACAAAGGTTTCTCCATAATGTCTCCTCTTGAATAGAAGGAAATTGCTTGGTTCATGTATTTACAGAAGTTTTACACTTTGATTCCAGATGCTTTAAATAAAATATTTAAGACCTGATGTCAATAATAGTTATGCTTATCTGCTGATTTAACTTTTTTCCAGACCTGCTTTACCTTACATACTAGATCCCAAGGAAGTATTTCTCCACAGTTTCCTATCCCTGTGCTGAGTTCAAACATCCTCCTTCTTGCATTTTTCATCATAACTTTACTTTCAGCTGCTCCTTCTCAGATACATACTCTTCAAATATGCCATTCAACACTACATTAACTGGCTCTTGCCACAAGTAACAAATATCTGCTGTATGTTTGCTTTGACTTTCTGGAACTTCTGCCTTATTCAGACTTAAATAATCTGGCAAAAAACTTCTGTATTTTCCACCATACAAAGAAGCATGATTAGGATAAACACATTAAAATACATGACTGAACATTTGAATTAAATGTACAAAAGTGAAATGGTGACTTTTTTGCTTTGCTGACCCTTAGCATAGATAGTAAGTTTTCCTCCATTCTATGGAAATCATTCAGGCTGTGAGGTTAGTAATGGAATATTCAGGAACATAATTCATTCCCCAAAATTCAAATTTCAGCCCTTTTTATCAGCCACATATGAACCATTAACTCTGAAGTCAGTAAGGAAGACAGTAGACACTGTGCAGATCTAAAAATAAGGAGCTGAAAAGTGACAGAGCTGAACTCCTTCCATCAAAGAAAGAGCATCACTTTCATGACACTTTTAGTCTCTAAGTACCTTCCTGTGAAAGCCATCAGGGTATTAAAAAGCTAAGTGTTGCATAAATGACTATCATTTAAAGAAAAGCTCTTTTTTTTTTCCCTTTAAAAGTGGAAGATGTAAAACAGGCAGATTTAGAAACGAAAGTTCTTGTTCACAGAGCAGGCACTGCAAAGAAGTGAAATTGTAAACACTCCCATTTGTTCTACAGGTTTTAAACAATCTTGAAAGAGTCACTTCCTGTAATCTGGTATTACTTTAGTTCAGAGGCTCATTTCTTGCTTGGATTTTAAAATCCAGTGCATGCACTGGAAATTATAAATACAAAGTCATTTAACACAGAGACTGAGCTAGCTGGAAGTACTTGCTTGCAGTCATCACACACTTGGCTGCAATGCAAAATTATGTTCAACACCAGAAGAGTGTTGAACATCCTTATTCTTTTATCAACATACATAGGTGTTTTCCTATTGGTATTAATGGAAAAGTTGGGACAAACCATTACCTGGAAAGCAGCTTCTTCTGTAGCCATAAAAATGAATCGGGAAATAAAACATTCCTTAAATGACTGACCAATTTTTAATTCTGATTTTTAAATGCTACAGAAATTACCTTCAAAATTTTGTATCAACAACTGTAACAGAAAACAGGAAGTCATAAAGTAGGCCCAGTACAACTCCACCACATTGTAAGAAATGAGGGATTTTTGTGATAATTGCATGAAATAAAAAAACAGGTCTTAGATTTACAAGTCTATCAGCACTGAAGTTTAAAATTTTATTCCTAATAGGAAAGTATGAAATTTTAATAGGGACTTATAAGGTATAATTCAACTTCTGATAACCTCTCAACATTTTTCTAAGTATAGTCTTTACAAAGCACGTATGACTTACTTTCATTAAAAATGTACTCAAACCCTTCCAAAGTATCAGGAAATTCAAGTGGTGGCTCATCTTTTTTCATTAGTTCATCCAAGTCTATTCTAGACAATAAATCTAAAAAAGGAAAAGAAAAAATTACATAATGCATGCTGTGTTTTTTATTTCCTTTGTAACACTGACAAAATGTGTTTGCTGAGATTTGTAGATCTTATAGGCAAAAGAACATCCCAATATTACTAAACACAGGGCACTGTTATGGGAAATTCTGTTCCAGGTTCAAAGGCTGGACTTCACTGCCCTTATATGTACTCATTTGTTTATTTATTTACCCACCTATTTATCTCTATATTAATCTAAAAATGTCCAGAGACAGGTAAGTCACCAAAGACATAGTGATTTGTTTCAATGATTCATTACCTCAATGTTAGAAAATAAGTCTCTGGGGTATGCATTACTGTTTTAACATAAAGTTCTCTAGCTTCAGTTTCAAATCATTGATAGTGTCTTGACTGCCTTCTTGAGGAGTTCAGATTATCGGATGCACATCATTTAACCGGCATTTACTAGCTGTGTGACCCCACCAGTCCTCAGCCCCTCCTTTGATACCCAGACTGTTAGACTTGAATCCTTCCCTCAACCACTTCCTTTAATACCTCTCAGGGTAGAGAAAACTCCCATCCATTTTGTAGCAAGCCATGGTATACACATCCTTTTCAAATCAGGACTGCACGCCTAGTACAGCCTGCAGTCACTAATGCAAGTACACTAAAATTAGCATAATCTACATTCTTTACCCTAGATTTAAAGATTTATATTTAACCAGAGGCAAACTTATGGGGACATCTTTACATCTACATGTAACTACCAAACAACTACTGCATACACAGGTATAGTGTAGAATGATATCTCCTCTCCTCATTGCAGTGCTATGCCTCTAACATATTTTCTAACTATTAATTAAAAAAAAAATCAAGGAACAATTCAGCAGGATTTTACCAAAATATATTTTTCTACTTCTTTGTTAGATGAAATTGAAGACCATATAAACATTCTGTTTAGGAGTGCTAAACTAACTGACTTTGAACTATTATTTCATAAATCAAGATACCATGTGTTACCAAGGAAATACATTAGGTGTTCAAAGCACATTATTTTTTACCTTATTATCCAACGCTGTCATTCAAAGAAAAGAAAACAGTTTGAAAAGACTAATTTTCTTTAAGTTTCATTTGTCACTAACTATGTTTCCATCTTTGTATTACTTAAAACAATTCTTTTTATATTTTGTACCACTATTTTTACTTGGTCTTGTTGCCAGCAGGCTGCCCACATTACCTATGCTTAGGATTGACACATTCAACAGTTTGAAATTTCTGCTATTTAAATTGTACTGAAAATTATCTTCAACATTCTTGACAGTCGCTCTTCCACAACTCTTCAAGTTCACTTTACATTTATTCCAGCATCCATGACTGGCACCAACTCTTCCTTCTGAGTGATTCCACTGGGCAAAGCTGGAGGATCAAAAGCCATCTAGTATGACTGCTGAAATTCAATGTCTTTCCAACAAGTATCATGGTTTCTGAGTATCTTTGTGGTATCTAAATGTGTATATAACACCAGACACTGACTGGATGAATCTAAATCTGGATTTCACAGCCACAGCTCACCTTTACAGCACATCTGTTTAATAGCAAGTCTCAAGAAATTCAATTCATGCAAGAAATCATGTTTTTGCTCTTGCGCACTGTCCTTTGAAATTCTGCAGAAGCTCCTTTGGTTCTCAACCAAATGATATGGAAAAGAAAATAATTTTGTCAAAAATGTCTCCCACAACTGCATATAAAAAGCATGTCCTTTCTTCCTCTGTACTTTGACAAAATCAAGGTAGCAAACAGTCTTTAGCATATCTTTCTTTCCTTGGTGAAGAGACTCCAGACACACTAGATCCCTAAAATTTAATTTCACTCGTTTCCATGCCTTGCTACTGTGATCTATTTGGAGATGTATTTACACAAAAGTGTCACTATAAAACAAAATATCAATCTCCTGACTATCAAGGACCATAGTATATGAAGTATATTATGCTTATTGACAATATGTACAGCTTGTCATGATTTACAGCTTTCATCAGTCACTAAGGAAGAATGCACGTGTTCTGAGCTGTAACCACTAACACAGCCACTTTCTTCTCGTGCAACTTTTCAAAACAAAATCTAAAGAGTCTTACAACTTTGCAATTCTTTCCAAATCTGATCTACCATTCTTACCTAAGGTCTTGGACTTTCCAATCCAAGTTGAGATAGTTTAACAGAGCTGAACACAGTGATCTGCAGGAGACCTTCTATAGCTAAATGGAAAATCACTTATCACATCAATGACACTAATCCTTAATGGTAATCAAATTAATGCCATGTATAAAATGGGAGTTTCACTTCCTGTTGCACTGTGTTTTCAGCCAGGTTATCCTAAGGCTTCCAGGGTAGGTTTCTCTTGGGTTTCCCCTCCCCCGACCCCATGACTCCTGCCAATCCCAAGGGACTGGATTTTAATATAAGGGGCTTCTCAGGCACCCCTGGAAGAATTCCAGGGAGACCCATCAAAGGGATTGGCTATAACAGAAGAAGCCCTCCCCTCCCCGAAGTGAATTTGACCCCCCCCAGACTGTCTTTCTGTCCCCCTGTCACTGACCCCCCGCCAGGATTGGTGGGGACAGAACCCCTTCCCTTGCCCCTGCCCCTAAAAAAAGAGGTGTCTGGCCACGTGCTCGGGGTTCTGCTGGGAATTCACAACAAGGTAGCATCTGTCTGGAGCTCCTGCTGGGCTGAAATAAACTGGACTAAGCCCCGAGCAGAAAGGGTTTCTTGTCTTCACTGATTGTCCTGCCTTTCTGAGTGGGTCACGCAGGATTTATCCTGCTACAGCCACTGCCGCCGCTCCAGGTCTGCTACACCTGGGTTTTCGGGACAAGTTTGGACCTGCCCTCTGAGTGACCTCACATTCAGCATCAAGGAAATTATCTCTGTGGGAAAAAACCACAGAAGCAGCGTTTCCCAGCACAGTTATCCTGTCCCGGGCTGGGATTCTTGCCATTTTAACTTCCAAACCTAAACAATAACTTCCTCAAAAGATACTAATTAAAAGAAATGGCACAAAGTTTGATAAAAGCACTACATAGGTTTTCACCAAATACTTCACAAAAACTCAGTTGCAACTGAAGAAATACCATCTATCATCACATGTAACAGAATACCACTTTCTAATAATGCTTTGATAGAAATCCAGGGTGTACACTGGAGTGGCAAGCTATGTTATTTTTTCTTCTTTGAAAGACAATTTAGAATGCATCAGTGTGATGCAAGCACCTTAAATTAACATTTGGTTAGCTTACTTGTAGGTCTAACAAACTTCATGTACCTCCAACGCTGAAAGCCACTATCTAAAACACGCCATTTACATAATTTACTTTTTCCCCCTAATCCATTCAGATCCATTTATTTTTTAAAACATACAAAGGGAACTTTATAAAACTAATACGGAAATCAATGCCCTGAATGCCTCTTCCCTTTTAGCATCCTAGTCCAAGAGATTTTTAAAAGCTGTAATATGGTTGTGGATTTATGAAACAAAAGCAAAACTTCTGAAAACTAAGAACATAAAAGCACCAGTCAACTTTCTAAAAGAACAATTATGAAAATTTTAAAAAGCAATGAATAGTTTATTCTGTTACTCCCTACCACATACGATTATGCTTTATACCATCTTATGAAAATCCTCATAAGATGTGTCCATAAATGGACACACTATTAGACAATAAGCATTAGCACAGGCACACTACAAGTCTCTTCTTGTAATTCCCAAGCTCTAACTCATAACTATATCGTATTATTTTCCTTTCCTTAACAATAATTTCTGAAATTTCAATATATGTAAAAAAAGGTGAAAAATACTCATACCCTTTAATGCAGTGGTCTTCTCTTTTTCATCTGGGCCTCCTTGCTGGAGCTGAGCCATCATTTACCCAATTATCAACAAACTTTGAAATACTGCGGTAAAAGTAGATTAAAATTCAAGGGAAAAATCTGAAAAAAACCAAGATTTGGAAACGAATAAATTTAGTGACTTCTTCAACAACTCTTGTCTGCTACTGTTTACACCTCAAAAAAAAAAATTATAACTCCAAAGTCAGACCAAGTTTGGTTAAAGATTCGCATTCACAACAATGAAGAATACCTCTCCTTAATCCTAAAAGGACTTCCACCTAATCAAAACTACTTCTTTTGTGATTCTAATGCAGCATCAGTAAACAATAAGTGTTCTACAGAAGCACAACATCTGCAAGTCCCAAATGAAGGTACAAGAAAAAACAAAATACAATCAACAGGACTTCTACAATCTTTATGGATTTTCTTCGTCAATTAACTCCACTTTGTCATTACTATATTATATAGTTTTGTTTTAGTAAAGCTACATGAAGCACATAATTTCGGGCCATTGTGATTTCCACAATACATCGGTATTGAAATTTTTTTGTATTTTAGATGTACTGAAATACAAAGCTACATTTGTCCAGCTACAGAACACATCTCAGTGTATTCAAGACAAGACTTTAAGACAAAATCTATTCCCAAATTTCTCCTGCTGCACAGAAGGCAACCCAGACATTCAAATCCACAGACTCTTTCACCTTGAGTCTGACACCAAGGGAGTGAACTACCAAATCACAATTGCTTCTTCCTTCTCAATAAAATTACTTCACTGCACTGAATTCTTATTCCATTAATCTTTTTTTGGCTCTTTGTTTTATCTGTCAGTCATTACCAACTTGTTTTATTCTTCTCCCTCATGCACTTTATCATTGATGAGCTTGCATGAACTCTCTCTGTATTGTAATTTGTCAAAACAGTAACAGGATTCACCAACTGTACTACTGGCTCCCTAACATTTAAGACCTGCAAGAAAGAGCCCCAAAATGGCTTAAGTACCAGCAGTTCATTGTATAAACCGCAGAAAAAAATACACTTAGCATAATAAAGACTACTTTTCTATTCTACATAGAGAAAACCTATTAAACATTTTCTTGTATATTAAAGGAGTAATACAGCAATTTAAGAGGACATTAGTTATTAACTAAGGAGAGGGTTTGAGGGATTGTTGTGGTTTGGTTTTTTAAACTTGCGGGTCTAGAAAGTCCAATAATCCATTTTACAAGTTGGAACTATGGCAGACTTTGACAACTTCCTTTGTAAAGGCTATTCAAACAAAGCTGATGGGAAACAGCAATAAACTGTAAGAGTCTTTTATAGATACAACTGCACAAGGAAAGCCCTGTTTATACTGTGTCCTTTGTAAATTATGACATGATTCAGTTAAAATGTGCATCTTTTGTCTAACACTTTAGTCACCACTCATAACAAAAGCAATCACAAAAATAACGGCAAAACCACTGTGATGTTTTGTGCATTCTCTAGCCTATAATGTTGTCAGTGTAAATATTAAAGTGACTCAAATGCTGATTCCCACACACAGATGATATTAAATATTTTCCTCAGATGCTCCCAAGCTGTCCATTGAAAAAAGACTATCAAATACAAAATCCTGTCCATCTTGTTTGTACATTTGCAGTGCAAACCCACTATATTCTACATAGTAGTATATTCTAGTAAATTCCAGTATATTTTAGTAAAGCATATAGAAAAGAAAGTAATTTCAGTTTAAATTATTCAGAGTGCTAAAAAATGACAATGATAGTGTTTTGCAATAGTCCGGACTAAAACTACTCTAGTCATATGAAATTGAGTGGTTCTCCCTACACAACATTTGAAAATTCTTAGTTTGGTATAAGTAAGTTAATGCAGTTAACAAAATACATACAAACATTTGTTGCTGCTCAAGAGAAGAAACATAAAATCTATCTGAACAGATTTACCTTGGAAAGCAAGACCCCATCCCCTGATCAGATAAATCAATGCAGATACCAGGAATCCCTGCCATTCTTGTCTCTGCCATGGATACCATTCTTCCTCTAATAGATGAAGGCCCTGCCACTGAGTAGATCATAGATCAACTGCAAAGCTAAAAGCATCAAAATAAATAAATCCAAATTTAGCTTAGAGAGAGAATTTACAGTTCTTTTTGACAAAGTACAAACTGTTACAGCAGCCACTGGAGGGAGGACTTGATATCATAATAAGGATGGAATAAGCACACAGTATGTTTATGCATTGTTTCTGTGAATACAGGATTTTCTGGAATCCCTCACTGATACTTGTTTAATTAACAAAGAAAAGAAATTACTTGAGAGAGTTGGATTCCAGCTCTTTGATGAACAGAGAAGTGCCAAATCCACTACTCATGGTAGAAAAATGAACACTTATGAAGCTGAGAGGTTCCATATAAGCAAAGCAGGAACTGCAGTTTATTCTAGACATTAATTTCAAACTGCAGTTTATTCTAGGCGTTAATTTCAAACCCCAGTGATCTTCAACTGCATATACTGACCAATTCACTTCCTGAATGCCAACAAGTTTCTTGTAATAAATACTGACTTTAAATGTGTTATTCTTATTATGTTAATATTCTTAAATGTGTTATTCACACAATTACTTAAGAGTCTTTTGAAAACACCTCGGTGGGGTGTTTTTTTTGTTTTAGCTACATATGGCAAGCATACTTCCTAAAGCACAAGTTATTATTTCACCTGAAGAAATAGTTACAGCAAATGTTTATATATTTTTACTTGTATGTATCTTGCCTGTGCATGAAAACTTAAGAATTCTGACACAAAGTATCTTATATATATTCCATGCCTCTTTATCTCCATCCCCAGCAATACTTAAAATAATTTGACACAGAAATATTCTGGTTTCATGGTTTCACATGAGACAGTTAGGCTGCATTTTCATTACACCCCTGCTTATGTAATTAGGGAAACTGGTGAACTCAGAAACAAATGGTCAATAAATTAATTTTTTTAAAATGCACACATAAGAGAACATACACATTTTGTTGCCTGTAAAGTTGTATTGAAGTCTGGACTCAGACCTTGTGACGGCATAACAGAAGTATTTTTAAAATCAAACTAGACATCATATCCATACATACTGATGCACAGATTTCAACACACTTAAAATACTCTTCGTTGTGCAACTGCAGACAGAAGTGTGACAAAACACACAGTATATGATTTTGCTCTAAATTAGCAATACCTGAAGCTAGGTCAATATTACAAATATTCCAAATAAAGGCTATAAATTATTGTAATGTAAGACAGAAGTAAGAAGGAAACAAGTATCTGCAAACAGCACAAGTCTTTCAGGCTTATCTGGACACCATATGAGGAGGTGTTATCAGCATGCTTATTTGTACTGCACTCCTTTATTAAAATATAATAGAACCCAAGTCTTACTCTTTGTAAACTGACATCCCAAGCAAGCTAGGAACAAGTATGGGTAAGATTTGTATAATGGGGCTGATGACTGATTAAGACACGATTTTTCTTCAAAGAGATGGCTGGGTGACAATTTGCCTCAAGTCCCTTGTTGGTATTGATTCAACAAAGCAAAAAATTACGACAACTTATCTTAGCAGTATTTTCTATCTAATTAGATTTTATCTTTTCCCACTTTTAGGGGACTACAGATGACATCAACAACTGTATCAATTAAGGTTGTATTTCACTTTCCCTCACTTAAAAGACCATATTTTTAAGTGCTTATTGGCTTACTCAGCTTCAGCTCTGAAAAGCTATAATTTCCAGTCTGCTTTAGACTAAATGGTTTTGAAAATGTCTAACTCTAGTTTAAGAAGGTTCTGAGACAGCATCTTGTGCTCAGTTATGATGATGTTAATGAGCAGCTACAGCATCTCCATGTTAAAGACAGCATCTCCATGTTAGAGATCAGAAATTTAGGATCAGAGGATCAGCTTAGAAGTGTGCTCCTTGCCATTAATTACTCTTAAATCCTGTCCTGCTGTGCCAAAATTAAAATGGTTTTTCTCACACATTTAACACAGACTTACCAGAATTTCAAGAAAATTTACCTAGATGAGAACATGCCCCATACCACTGAAAAAGACAGAGTAAAGATGCACAGAAAGGGAATTAATAAATGCTAGAAGGGNAAAAAAAAAAAAAAAAGGTAACAATCCAAAAGTCCCTGAATCTCAGTAGATCTCTGTACTCTACCAAATGGTGGTAGAATTTACTGATAAAGTACATGACTGCAGTCAGCACTAAAGTTAGATATATTTGCACAGCAACCACCTTCCAGTTTTATTTATCCCAGATATTTATTTATCAAACAACAGATGACTAGGAGCCACGTGCATTAGCGATGTGTCAACAACTCAACTATTTACACCAAGCAGAGTCCACAGAACTCCACACATTGAGATGTTAATGGCTTTGGTTTAACTTCCTCGACATGCTGGAAATTGCCTTCATAAACATATCCACATTAACACAAGAAAAAACCATGTCAAAATAACAGAAAAAGAGGCAGCACAACCTCAACATAACTTCTGTGATGTTGACAATATAATGGTACATCAACCAAACACAAGATACTAAATGATTGTCTGCAGCAACAACAGCTTTGAGTACTGGTACTGGTTTTCTCTGGGAGAGTCAGTTTTCTTCATAACAGCATCATTAACACTGCTGAACAGTGTTCACACAGCATCAAGGGCTCCCCTGCTCCCATGTGCTGCCCTGCCAGCAGGCAGGCATGGGTGTGCAAGAAGCTGGGGTGGGGACACAACCAGGAGAGCTGAGATCAACTAACCACATGACACACTCAGCAATAAAAACTTGGAAAAGAAGAAATAGGGAATGTGTAGAATGATGGTTTTTGTCTTCCCAAGTTACCATTATATGTGATGAAGCTGCACTTTCCTGATGATGGCTGAATATTTGCAATTCTTTATTTTGCTTTGCCGGTCTGCACAGCTTTTACTTTCCTAAGAAATTTTCTTTACCTCAATCCGTGAATTTTCTCACACTTACCCTTCGAGTTCTTTGTCCCATCCACGGTTTGGAGAGTGAAGTAGTAGACAGAGGAAGGACTTGGCCACCTGCTGTGGCTAATCCACAACACCACAATACAGTACTTTCTTAAATATGCAAACTGTCAGTAATTAGGTGTACAAGACCCTACTTCTGTTGAGGTAGACAGTTGAATCAGGCTATCAACTCTGGGGACAGAAAAAGTCACTCTGCAGTGAAGGCACGAGAATGCTGCCCAGAGAATCCTGTTCAGAGAAGGAATTTGCAGGTGACTTTTACCCAATGCTTGAAAGATAAAATGTTTGCAGATAACCTCTTTTTGTATATTTCTCATTTTCCAGGCAGGAAATTCAGCCTGGATTCCTGCTTTAAGAACTTCAAAGAACCTTCTTTAGGCTTCCCAATCTCAGCACCTGAGATGAATGTACACTGATGAGTAAGACATTCATTTCAAGATGCCTTCACCATCACCTTCCTCTAGAAGGCTGGAGAGAATCCTTCACAAACAGCAGATGCAAGGAAAATCCAAAGAATTAATGTTTATGAAGAACTAACATCCCACAATTGAAGCATCAGGAAAAGTCCATGTAACATGTAATAACGCTATAATCAGTGGGTGATTTTATTTCATGGGCCTATACATCAGCTGACAAGGACAAAAAAAAAACATTGAGGCAATTGTTTTTGGAAAACAGTTGTGTGAAATGCTTCTTTTTTACAGAACCAGGTTTTCCAGGCAGTGTACATTACAAGGAGTTACGAGGACCTGGTAGGACATTACTTCATAAAATAACAGAAATAGCCCTGTTATAGTTCATTTAAAAATGGGTTTAGATGAGATTAAGATGCTTGTACTTTGTACTGTTGGTTTTAATGGGATTTTGACTTGAAATGCGGAGTAGAGAAGACTGACTCTCAATAGCCTCATCTTTGCACATACTAAACAATTGCAGGACAAAGCCAGAATTTTTTTTTTAATATCATTTTTTCTCAAGCAATCCCATGAGTCAGCTGGGAGAGAAAAATGCCTCTGAACAGAGAAACACGCAAAGACTATTAAAAGAGTCTTCTCTTAGAGAGACACCAAAGTAATTTTCCAGAGTGCCACAGAAGAAAGAAACTGGAAAACTCTAGGGAAATGGTTTCTACTTAGGACACCATCAAAAGCTGCTAAAAAACCCTAGACATATGCCTATGTGTCTAGTACTTTAAAATCCCTCTTTTCCCCCTTTCCTCCTTTGCTCTTCAGTAAGAACATGACTTTATGAAGACTGTCTGCCATGAACTGAAGACTCCTGAAAAGAACACATACAAATCAAATGGAAATGCAGTGAATCCAGGTTTGCAGCCCTTTATAAACAGCAAGGTATTTCTGATTCTGCTCCAGACTCTGTGCTGAGAGGTGCACAAAAGGAGACTAAAGAAAGCTAAGAGGTGCATTCAGTTTTCTACAACACATGTTTCCTCCAACATCTTCTGGAATGTGCGCATGCAAATATATATCACCACCTTACTTGAATACATCTAATGCAAATACCGCAGACAACACAAAAATACACAAAACAGATGGACACTATGCAGAATCAAATACAACTGAAAGAGTATGCAGGGCTATTGAAGACATCAGTTTATTGTCAAGTAACTTGATTTCAGAATCAGACTAAAAAGACCAAATCCCCATAGTGTACATACCTCTTATTTGAGGCAATGTCTGCCTCAAGAGATCTGCCTTACCGCTCCTCCCACAGCTTTTCTTCCTGTAGAACACCTGCTTCTTGTGCTTATGATTTCTGCAAGCTTTACTAATATAGTATATCAACTGTCTTTGCTCTGCCCCTGCCTGGGAGGCAGCATGTGCTATATGGCCAGCTGAACCAAGTACAGCTGTACCAAGCTTAATTTCAACTACCCGGCAAGCAAAGAAAATAGCCCTGTGAAACACCTGCAGTCCTCAAATGTCCTTCTGCTGGATTGTCATAAAGTAGCACTACAACATACCTATATAAATATATAATATATAATGTGAATAATATAAATACATTAATCCTTTTAGCTCAAATCCTTTTTAAATAAACTTGATATTTTTATTCTGACTGCATCAAACTTGCATTTTTGTATTTTTCCACATCAGTACATATTATCTTTCATGAAACATTAAAAAGAATATTTTTTTAAAAAAATGCAAGTACTGATTTCTTTAGCAATTTAGATTTAAAAACTGAAAATCAAATATTTATGTAAAAAAATTCTTCAAGTGCCTGTCAGTAATTGTAACCACACTTCTTTACACAATTTGCTACTGCCTAATCTACAATGGTGCTCTCTCTGCCCAGAGCCACAACTGACAAAAAGCTGTAACCACAGCATCACAGAGTAGTCTAGGCTGGAAAAGATTTTGGGAAATTATCTAATCTCCAACCTCTCTTGGACCTTATTTCACTAGGTTTTAATAGGGCCTTAGATCAAGTAAGCTATGGTGCTGCCAAGATGAACCTTAACTATTTCCAGCGAGGGAGATTCCGCCATGCTTTTCAGAAACTTACTCCAGTGTTCATTATTTCTATCAGATTTCCTTTTTCCTATATTGAGATGAAATTTCTGCTCTCACTATTCATTATTCTGAGCAGAAGACAGCTTCTCTTTCACAACTATCTTCCATGTACTGGATTACTGATGAAACCTCTCCTCTTTTACTGTTAAGTAAAATATATCGAATTTTGGTATCAACTCTCCTCTCTCTGAGGTACTGGAACATGTACACAGGAAGGCAGTGAAGCTGGTGAAGGGTCTGGAGCACAAGTATTATGAGCATTGCCTGAGGGAGTTGGTCATGTTTAGCCTGGAGAAAAGAAGTCTCAGGGAGACCTTCTTGCTCTCTACAACAATGTGGAGGCTGGTTTTTCTCACAAACAAAAGGAGAAAATGGCCTCAGGATGCATAAAGGGAGGTTTAGATCAGGTATTAGAAAAACTTCTTCTCTGCAAGGACTGTCAAGCGCTGGAACAGGCTGCCTGGGCTGGTGGTGGAATCACCATCCCTGGAGAGATTTACAAGATGTGTGGATGTGGCACTTAGGAACATCATTTCTGGTGGAACTTGGCAGACCTGGGCTAACAGTTAAACTCAAAGATGTCTTTTCCAACCTAAACAATTTCTTTGAACTTTTCTCCAAATGTTGAGGTCTCTAACATGCTAACCATCCTTCTAACATACAAATTGTGGTGGCCATCTGCTGGACCTTCTCCAATTATTCAGCAATCTCTCTCTTGAAGTCAAGGGACAAACCAGACACAGCACTCTAGCATCTCTTACCAATACCAGAGAGTCAGTTTGACTTGATTGCCACAAAGGCATAGTGTTTAGCTAGCCATCCACAGCATCCCAGCTTCTTTTAAGCACAACAGTCCAGCCAGTCATACTACAGTCTGCCTGCTGCTTGGGAATTATACCATTGTCACTGCACAACTTTACACATCTTTGTTAAGTGTTATGCAGTTCCTCCTGGCCTAATCTTCCTACATGATGGATTACTGTTGTCCACAAATACAGATGATAATGAATCTGGCCATTTCATCTGCACCTTTGATTTGAAAGCCAGAAGGAAAAAATGTGCAACTAAAGTGCTCTCTTTTTATTCTCTATCCTTTTGCCATACATACTCATAGCTTTTACTTGCAATGCTATAAAGCAAAGTCCTTGAAAAAATTAAATTCTAGTTGTTTGATGTACTGCTTCAATGAGGCTAAACACATGTATCCACAGAACTGGATACATGGAACTTTAGCCTTAAGCCTAAATACACTGTCATAACAGTAACCACTAAAAGACATGGGCTAAAGAATCTTCAGTCATTCTAAAACAACATTGCAAAATTCTCCATCCGTTTTGTTTAAAACACTGCATTTCCTAGCAGTTTGAAGGAATCTCTGCTAAGGAGAAAAACTGTCTTTAATTTTTCTAAGTGAAGAATGTGATTGACCAGATATCAGCCAAGTACTACATAACACAAAGGTACAGACACAAGCAGGAGGAGGAGGACATCAGGAGATGCTACCCAGTTAGACAAAAAGAAATCATTATAAATTTCTCATTTTTTCTTGGAAGGCTCACAGTTTCAGGCCAGACAGTCCCTCAAAATCAACCATGTCCTCCTAAACAGAGGCCTTTTACTTTCTTGAGTTACCAGTCTCTAAGACCTGTAACTTATGTTTAACTACAGTAGTTCTTACAGAAAGGCATCCAAATAATAATAATAATAATCCAATAAATTCAACTTATTAAGAGCTAAACAGTCCATCCCTTGCTGTGATGTCTGAAAGGCTAGTCACTGTCCTTTGTACTTTATTTCCAGTTTGAATTATTGTGGCTTCAGGCTTCAGTTACTAATTATTGCCACATCTTTTTATGTTAAGTTTTCTCTCTATTTTTCCCTTACATGATTAGACGCCACAACCAAGTCCTATCTCTTCTGGCAAACTAAAGCTTAACAGAGTCTCTTTCTGTGAAATTTTGATTCTTACCCAAGTAATGTTTTTCCAGTTTCTCTGTTCCATTCAATTTTTTAAACCCTCATTGATTACTGTTAAACACAACTTAGTGATTTGAATAGCATGGTAGCTGAAAAATGTAACAGCTACAAAAGTGTTTAGAGATAAACAAAAAAGAAAAGAGTACACAATCCATTAAAATTATTTTACCTCCATATCACCTTATGATCAGACAGATAATGCCTAACCCTAAAAAGTTATGAACATACATGCTTATAAAGGACTGCCTGTGTTAAAATTCTTTACATCAACCTCTACAGCAGCTGATCATATTGATTCCCAAGACAAAAATTAATATAAGAAAAGCAGAGATACATTAAACAGTGTGCCAAATGGGAAAAATACGAAGTGGCATCAGACCCAATGAGCACAACAGATTCCTGAAAAGCCTGTTATACACAATATGAACTTTTTCCCAAATAACTGACAATTTTCAAAATATGCGCTGAAATAGCACTACCTATGAAGTATCATTGTGTAAACAAGAATTCTTTTTTTTCTGTAATGAAATGAATGCTGTACTGAACACTACCCAGTCACATTACCAGTATACACACAGGACAAAATGAATCTTCAAAGCAAATTACTAAATCAACTACAGAACAGCAAGCAAAAATATGCTGCAGACATCCACACAATAGTGTAGCTAGCCCTCTAATATTTTACATTTTTAACCTACTTCAAAATGAAAGTGGAAGAAACATTTCAGTTACAAGAACTTAAAAATGGGACATAGACCAAAGAAGCAAAAATAGTCTCCCAAATTCCTTGTGCGGGAGAAGAAAGAAGAAAAAAAAAATCTTAGATAAACCAAAACTTTCAAACTCACCATGTTTTGTTACTAAATTCTACTGTATAAAAAGGAGGAAAACAGATGGAAAATCATTTGACAGAAAAAATCCCTACACCAAACAGCAACAAACCCCCAAATCTTGTGAATAAAAGATCAGCAATGCTAGACAAAATACATACTCCCTTGATGTACCTAAAGTTTAGCAGACTTTGTAAAAATTTGGAAGGTGCATCAAAAAATCTGATGAACATTAAAAAAATTAAGGAAAGGGAGACAGAACACTATCCTCAGAGACAATTAAAACTAACATAACCCAAAAATGTAAGCAGAATAGATAACTATTTAAACTTAAGACTCAAATGCTTTAAAACCAAGCCCAGAATAGGATAGAGATACTAATTTTATATTTCTGGTAAAATACATCTTAACTAGACAGGTGTTTAATTACCCCAAGGATAAGGTACAAACATGAAAAACATGTTTGTACCTTATCCTTGGAGTAAATGAAAAACAACCACCTACTTATGCTGATATGAAAAATCACTCTGCTTCAAAATATTTCTCTCTTGCAAGAATCCGCTGAAGCAAATTTCTCCCCTCCAGCAAATACACCTTTTCTGTTACTTCTGAAACTTCTCAAAGCATAATATTATTTCAAGCTAATACAGCTTGGAAAGGGAAAAATCCAAAATTTAGAAATAAGTAGGAAATATTTCTTAGACTACATATCTATATACCTAGACTATATGTAACATTTCCCAATAGTTTAAAATAAGACCTGAAGAAACAAAGCAGGGAAGATCCTTTCAATGACATCCTGCTTTAGGAAAAGCATTGCCTGGAGGTGGAGGGACATGATCCTTTTCCTCTACTCTGCACTTATAAACACACCTGGAATATTGCGACAGTTCCAGATACTCCAGGAGCAATAGACACTGACATACTGGAGTGAGACCAACAAAGGGCTGCAAAAATGGTTAAGGGCTTGGAGCATCTGGCATCTGAGCAGAGGCTGAGAGACATAGGACTGCTCAGCAGGGAGAAAGTCAGGGTGGAGTGGGAGGAGTATAATCAGCATCTATTAAATGCCAGAGGGAACAAAAGACCTGACTGAGCTAGTCTCCCCATTGTTAGCCAGTGAGAATACAATACACAATGGGACAAACTGGACATCTAAACATAAGGAGAAACTTCCTTACCCTAACATGGCTTATACACTGAAGCAAGAACCCAGACAAGTGTCAGAGGCTGAAATATTAAACTTTATGGCTTAAACATTTTTATGAAGCGTTTTTGTCCGTTAAAAACTGTGTAGTAGAACTGTATCAACATAGTTGCACCAAAGACCACTGCACCCTGAATGGGGCCCCTGGGCTGAGGCCTTGGACTACAAGTTAATTTAAGATAAAAATTACTCTATATTTAGGTGTGGGCTGACGGAGAAGAGTACTTCCACAGGGGAACAAAGCCCAGCAGCTGTCTTATCTCCTGAGACCAGGTTTGTACAGACAGCCCCAGTCCACCGAAGAGGGGAAGAGGAGGTTTCGGGTGCATGGCGAAGCCTCTGGTCAGAGGCAACAAACACCCATCCTCCGTTACCCTAACTGGTTCAGCCAAAAAAGCCCCATCTATGCGACATTCACACCAGGGGCCACTGAGGGGGTGTCACGGTCCACTAAAGGCCCCCTGAACAGTTCCCCAGACCCTTCACCAGAGCACTGTACGTGATGCAGAATCATACAACTGATCCACAGTCCCATCAAATATGCCCCTCAGGGGAGGTACCTGGGCATTCCTGGTCCAAACACTTATTAATCCATTGGATTCTGTTCTTCATCGGTGGAGGACCCTCACTACCTAGAAGACCAGAGAATCAATGAGACATCATCAAGACTCACAGAGGGGTGATATGCCCCTACTTAGCGTCTCTGTCACTCTTCCTGTCCTCCCACGCCCCACCTCTTTTTCTATTTCTTTCTTTCTCTTGGCCTCTTTTACTGTTCAATAAAATATATCAAATTTTGGTATCAACATTTAACCTCATTTGATCTGATCTTGTTTCGGGGAATATTCAAACCTTCAGGATTCTATCCATAATCCACGGAGAGCTCACTTTGCTCCTCTGTGATTAGAGTGGGTTGTAGAAACAGGTTACAGAACCTCTGTCCTTAGAGATACTCAAAACTTACTAAATGCTGCCACAAGTAATCTGCTCTAGTTAATCCTTCTCTGAGCACTGGGACTGGACTACACAATTTCCAGAGGTCTCTGCCAATGTCAACAACTCTACCATTATGTGAAGATAAGAAAACGCAAAAGCGCACACCAAATGAATATACAGAAAGTATGTATGTGTGTGTGTGGGCACACAGACATTTACAAGTTAGTTACCTCCCACAGCAGCAATGACCACACAAAGGATATGAGAATCATTATGAGCAGCGTCTGGTTGAACAAGAATTAAGAGCTTATCTTCTCAAGGGTCTTCGTTTTGTGTTCTCAGGAATTCCTTTCTGATTCTGAGTCAATCTGCATGAAAAGGCCAAAATTTGTGCCTTCCTTACCTGAAGACACACTACCAGAACAATGCTAAGTGTACAGGTACCAGGAAATACCAAAATTAAGACTGCCTGCACAAAAAAAGTGCAGCACCTGTGCACCAAAAGTCCAGTTTCATACAAAAAACAGTGTGGAAAACATAAAGAGGAAAGAAGTGATCTCTATTCTCAACTACTTTTTTAAGGTAGTGTCATCCATATCTAGGTTTCTGTCCAATACAGTCTTGGCAAGCTCCTCTGGGCACCATCCTGCCCCTCTGTGATTGCAGGTTCATCTTGGAGCTAGCTGGCACTGGGTCTACTGGACATGTGGGAAGCTTTTGCAGCTTCTCACAAAAGCCACACCTGCAGACTCCTGCTACTAAAACCTTGCCACACAAACCCAATACAGAAGGCATACTCATGTCTGGTTTTTTTCAACTGCACTTCTGCCTTTGTCAATGCACTGAATGAAGACACTCACTTAATAAGGAGCCACTCAATATTTTGTCTCACCTTCTTGAGTTTTAAGGACTACCCTCATGTTTCTCTCAACCCCAATTCCTCCTCTCCCACACTTAAGTGTCTTTCAATCATCCTCTGCTATTTCTCTCACAAGCTTGCTATCCTCTTTGGCCTCACATTCTCTCTGAGAGCTTCTAGTGACATTCCATTCCCTCCCCAAGTTCTCATTTGTCTTTTCATTTCAAGAGTTTTCATAGAGACACTGCCAACTCAACTCCTTGTTCCCAAGCTCCCTTTGTCCACACTGCTCCAGTCCCCTGACTTCATTTATCCTGCCATCACAGAATGAGTATGGAAATGACAAAGCCAACGGAAAGGCTTTCCTCATACCACACTCTCTGTTATCCACTGACAGTGGACATCCTCACCACAGCCCTGTGGCAGAACAAGCACAGCCAGTTGTTCTGTGGGGCTGACAGGCATGCCCAAACAACAAGGAGAGCACAGCATGTCTTGTACAGGTAGAATCGCTGGAGATTCTTACACACTGATACTGAGGTTGATACCTCCCACAAAAGTAGACTGTACCAAGTATCTTCTTTCTAATCCAAAACACCAAATCACAGCAACATAGCACCATGTATATGGTAAGGTATACCTCATACATACAGGTCAACAGAAAGGTGTTAGCAGAATGTGCTGCTTAGGCACTTGTCAAGTTTTGAAGACATGTAACAATGGTGATTCCACAACTCCTCTGGGCCCCACTCCCATGTTTGACTACCCTCATAGTATATTTTTTTGGGGGGACGATGTATACCTACCCCATTTCCCATAAAGTAAAACATTAAAGTTATTTATCTGCTATCCTATACCGTGAAAGACCAACCAACCAAAGAAAAAAATACTATGTTATCTACACTATGCTCCTTTTTTAGAAAGCTAGATAGTTTAACATTCCCACAGAAATAAAGCTTTCTCATATCCCTGTTAGTAACAATCTCTAAAGACCATGATTCTCTGGAATTTTTTAAACAGTGCTCTTAAAAACATTGCCTCTGGACATTACTGGGAGGGCAAAATCAGAGCTTCTCAAAATGAACACACTACTAGCTTTGAAAAATTCAGCGTCTGAAACAAACTATTACCTAATAGTTTTATCTTTCATCTCAAGAAAATGCAAGTATGGGTTGGCATCCTTACAGATTTAGACTTTCCATCTCAGTGTATTTCTATTCCTTCATTCCTCCATCAACCAACTACCTCCAATAGGCAAAAATTCAAGCTTCTGTGTTTTTTGGTGTAGTCCTCTCACAATTATTCCTAAGGGAGTTACCCTAATTTTTATGCCTACTTAAATACTCACCAGAAAGAAAGACAAGGATAATAGAACTAACAGAACAAAGAATGAAAAGACAAAAAAAAATTAAAAAATCTTTAATTGCCCAGAGAATTATGTTGGAAAGATAATGAACAAGAACGTAGAGCTCTCCTGCAGGAATGTACATGCAACCTATTTGATGTTAGTGAAGTTAATAGGATGATTCACATGAATGTAATGCTACAATTCAAGAGATATAACCTATTTAGAAAGAGCAACAACAGAGAACAAATGGTACTGTGTGCCAAAAATGTCACTGTCTGTTTCTGAGTCACTGACAAAAAATTATGTCTTAATAAAGAAAGTACAAGTCAGGATACTAGCTGGGGTTTGCTACAGATACGAAATCTCACACAGCAAGGTGGTTAAGCACGTATTGCTTCTTGATGGAAATAAAAGTTTCATTATCACAGTGGACATAACACAGAGTGAAATAACCTGGAGCCTTCATGCTGCTATTATCAGAACATGCTCAAAGTTTCTAAAAATTGAGGACAATTTCTTATACTGAGAAATGTTAAATCCAAGCCAAGGGAATGCTATGTTCAACTTCATCCAGGCAGATAACAAGTACCCCACTGTTTCACAGAGAGCAAATACAGAACAAAGACCCTTCCTGCCCCCAGGTCTTAGAATCAAAAGACATATTCACAAACACATCTTTGCAAAATGACTTTAGCAGTCCCACCCCCTACCCATGTTATCCCCTCAGCTGACAGAACTGTTTGTAGCAATGCACAGAGAACCAGTTCAGGGAATCATATCTGAGTTAAACCAAAACAGGGACTTGATCTGAGTTAAAACTGCCTTCCTTTCTTTCTTTTCCCTCCCCCTTATCCTTTTTTTTAAGAGTATACTTTTAATTTATCAATTTTCAGAATTAGTTCATTACCTGGTGCAACTGAGGTGACAGAACAGGGATAAAGCTGCTGCCTAAAAACTTTTTAGCCTGATTTGCCAACATGGCCAGGAAGGAAATACAGAGACCAAAAGGACTCAAGAAGTGATCACTGTGGTAGGAAATAGTTTATGCTTCCAAAATGCAAACTCTGATATTCCAAAATGCAAACAATTTAAAATAAAGTATAAGGAAACTTCCACTGATTTTTCACTTATCATTTAGCATCAAATGCAAGTTTGCATTAATAGTAGATTTGATTTTGATGGCTGTGCTCGTTCTGAGATCTTCCGCCTAAGCTTGCAGGTAGACTATGTTAACACACTCCTGCAGCATGGGAGATACCAACATACAGATACAGAACTCTCTTTTTGTTCAGATTTTATTTCACAAGACTGTGAAAGTACAGTGACCATTATTCAAGACATACTGACTATGCACGAGCACACCTATTTATTTATCTCTCATTTCACCAAATTTTAATAATGCTTTTAGATAATGGCTCTTTCACTGCCAAGGCTTCATGTTAACCCATTTCTTCTTTGAAATACTTTCAGTTTTCCTTTTGATTGCTGTGCTTGTATTCATTCAAATCTAGCCCACTTGACATTTGCCTTCTTGAGGTAGGTTTGTAACACACATGTACTGCAAGTGGAATGAGATGCCCATTTGCTAGGAAAAACAAGCAAGATGCTTTCAAGATTTGCTGCACATTGTGCCTAAAAAAAGAAGGAAGGATGCAAAGCAAGAGCATAGTTTACCATCTTCTTAAGTTAAACAAGGGTTAGAGATTTGCATGTATTGTATGGAAAAACATGACAGCCACTCAAATGCATATTTCAAGGCTTTATAAAGCCTGGCTTGCAGAACTTCAAACAAAACTACAAGCATAACATTATTTTTTAGATTTGGTCTTCAACACAGCATTGTAGACAATCTGGAGAGCACCTGGCACTCTGACAATATGACCAATCAGAATTACTTTGTCCATATTCTCAAACAAGCAGTTACTACTCCAAAAACCAAGACTCAGAAGTATAGAACAGCTCCAAAGTATAATAAACCACCTCTTCGTACACCCAAAACAGAACAGTGAGGGGTCCACTGTGCCTATTCCTAAGAGAAAATATACCTCAGTCAAGGGATGAGGAGGAACCAGAGAACACAGTTTTTGCCATGTCCCACCAAGAGCTTTCACTACAGACACTGCACAAAGCTGATACAGTGAAGAAAGCTCTATAGGTCAGCAGAATATATATACTGCTGCTGAAATGTCCAGAGAATTCAAATTAAGTACCTTAAAATATATACCGCAAATGGAAAATGGCAACTTTATGGAGCTTGTAATACAGATAAATCCAGACTAGCTATCTTGGGAAATAATTCACAATTTCCAAAGCTATCTTCCTATTAAATTTCATACCTTTTATCTACATCTTGGAGTTGCTTAGTGGTACTTCACAGTAATCAAGAATATTTTCAATATGATCAAAAACATTTTCAGCACATCCCTCTCAAAAACAAAAATTAGTCTAAACTTTGACTTGAAATTTATAGTAAAATTCCTTATTGCCAGCTGATAATTATCAACACAAAAAAAGCAGAAACTGGAAAAATATAGTATGATGGGACTGACTTTAAATGCACAAGCATCAACAAACAGAAACACTAACATTACTGGTACTTCAGGTACGGACCTGCTTGCAGTCAACACTGGAACTGGCTAACTTGCAGTACAATTGCCAATGTGTACAGCTAATTCTTATTTTAATCATCATCCCTCTTTCTAGACATGCAAGAAAATTCTTTCATTTGCCTGCCTGAGTGTCCTGGGTTTGGATGGGTTAGCGTAGCTGTGTTTTGGATTCAGGATGAGTCGTACAGTGCTATGTTTTCAGGATGAGAACAATGTTGGTGGATGATCTGGCTATTGTTAGGTAGTGCTTACCACAAGTCCAAGATTTTTCTGTGTCTCATCTTGAGTTTTATTTCCCTCTCTCTCTCCTCTTTATTACAATTATTATCATTAGTAGTATTACATTATACTTTCTTTCAATTATTACACTGCTTTTATCTCAATGCACAAGTTTTACATTTTTTTCTTAATTCACTCCCTTTTCCACTGAGGCAGAAGGAAAGGGTAAGGTAAGGGAGTGACCAATCAGCGGTATGGTACTTAGTAGTCAACTGGAGTTAAACCACAACACAGAATAACTGTTTGTTGACTGAAGAGTTTCTTAAATTAACCACCATACCAAATATATTGATTCAGCTAATAGTGTTTTTGCTAAGACAATACTTATTTCACCTATGTATTAAAAATTAGTACCTATAATAGCCTATCTATATAGCCTATCTACATAGCAAGCTTAGCACAGACTAGTCTCCTTAATTTCTGCTGGCCAACAGAATCTGGAAGAATACAGAAACCACAGTAGCAGAAACACCTAAAATTGCCCTGATAAAATCTTACATGGTTCATCTTTCCTCTTTGGATACACACTCAACAGAACACAAACTGCAGTACCAAAGAGGTTCCATCCAGATGGAGGTCAAACTCCCCAGGAGAGTGTAACAGGAATAAAAGCAGCAAAGACTTGACCACAGAGCAGGCCACCAACCTCACCAGCAGTACCATTACTAATTAACTCATGGAACACACTGTTCATAAAAGTGGTTGAGAAGCTTCCACCACAGTCAGTTAAAGCACAAAGTGACTCAGGATGCAGATCCATTATTTGCTTAAGTCTATATACTTCCAGACCTTCTCCTACTTCTAAATTTTCCACTCCAGTCCTACATAATTTCTTACAGGCTCATTGCAGCATTTGGAGCTTGTCTAGCCCAATGACCTGCCACAGGCAGCATCACCTTTCACAACACCAGTTTGTCCAAAACACCTGCTTGGTCTTCCACCTACCAGGATGGGGCACCCACAGCCTCTCTGGACAACCTACTCTCATGTCTCAGCATCCTTTCTGTAAAAAATTTCTTCCTAGTAATCTAAACTTGCCTTCTTTCAGTTTAAAACCACTGCCCTGTATCCCATCACTACTACTTATGATGGCATTCATGTCAGTGAGCAAGCTAAAACAACGGAGAGAAGCATTTCATATCTCTAGTTCTGTATCAGCTGCATCAGCTTCTTTACCTGGCTCACTATGCAGCCAGCTGCTCTTCTGCATGGCTTTGAGAGACGGGGCAGCACGCAGAGAGGAGTGCTGCCCATTCCAGTAACAGGGGTCAAATGTGAACAGGCTGTGAAACTGCACCCTGTGGGCACTTTTTTTAACAGAGTGGGTCTGTAGCTGGATGTAAGTAACTTTTGGTCCCAGTCTAACTCATAGAAGCAGTCAGCCATAAAACAAAAATCATTACCAAAACTAATGTACTAACAAGTAACTGCTGATGAGCTGAGCAGAAAGGCAAGGATGATATAAGAGCAAACATTATCTTTTCGCCTTCCAACAGAACTCAGTCACATTACAAGAACAGTGCAAGGAATGTTATGAGTAGTTAAATATTAAGTTCTCAAAGTCCACACAGCACATAAAATGCTGAAAAATAACTATGAAAGATATCAAATTTAAACCCATTAAATTGTACTCTGGGAATTCCACTCAGTACAAATCTGTGAAACTGATCTACAGGCTAAGTAGATATATGTACAACAATACTTGTAAAAGAGAAAAAAAAAATGTCCTTCTAAAGCACAAAACAAATTCACAGAGCAGTATTAAATTCCATAAGAGGATGTTTTCATGTCCATTGTTAACCAATTTATTTCAGTAAGCTTGAGGAAAAAAAATTTTTAAAAGATATCTATTCATTCTTTGTATGTATGTTTTACTTCAAAGAATTCTAGTAATCTATTGTAAATCTAAAAAACTCCTCAGTCACGACAGCTCATTGTTCCCCAAAGGAATGGTGGGTCAGATTCAAAGTATCAGCAACAGAGCTGTATTCAGGAGTTTTTCTATAGAGCCTGGAATGGGCAAAACCTCCAGAGTCAGTGCTGAGTCTTCAAGGGAAAAAAAATAAAAGGTTGTGAACTTAAAAGAAGAGATTCTAAAAGATAAATCCCCACTGAGTAATTATCAGGAGAAGCTCTCCCAAACATTTGCTAACTAGTACATAAAAGGCAATTCAGTAAAGACCATGGTCAAGTCAACTTGCAGATTTAAATACAGTCATAACTGGCTACAATCACTGAAAAGGCAATCTCAAGAAGACAGAGAAAATCCAGGCACTGGTGAGAAAACTCCAATAATTAATGGTATTTCACTAAGGCAGAGAGCAGTCTGAGCATGCGCTGTGCATCTGAAATTATGATGCCCTTGTCTGCCTCCAGCTGCTCAGTACTGTTGGCCTGCTGGAAGTTTTCATCTTACTCCTATGCATACTCACATCTGCTAACCCACTGCAGACAAAAGGAGTTGGGTCAGCTTAAACACAGTAAATATTACATCCATCTTAACCCACCATGTCCTGACAGAGGTGGGCTGGGGAGTGCCTAGACTAACACCAGCAGTGGCAAGAACATCAGACCTGCAGGTGACAGGCAGGCAGGCAGTACTGGCAACGACTTCAGCAACAGGGCTTCTGTCTGGAGCCACCCAATACTCTTGTCAGCAAAGAATCATCTTCTTTTTAAAGAAAGTGAAATAACACCTGAAACACTCAGAACAGCAGATTTTGTCAACTCCAAACCCAGACATTCTTTCTGCATTTTCACATTGCATCTGTGACACACCCCAAGCCGCTATATTCAAACATTAAAATTTTAGTTTCCCCCACACAAGAGTTTTTTCACTTTTTCCTACGTAGTTAAAAAATACCTAATTTTAACAACCTGTGGGCATTCTTTAACTAACATGATGTTATAAGACTGATGTGCCACTTGTAACAGAACAAGCTGCCACCCTCTTTCACCTCCTGCCTCCTTAAACAGTCCAAGAAAATACTAAGGGTTACAAAAACAACCTTTCTCCTGTATTACTGGCATTTCTTCTCCTTTGACGAATGAGGGCCTGCTCTTCAGTGTCACCAAATCAGTGCTTAAGATCAAAGGTATCCAGTTAGCTTTGTAATTGCTGTTGCTTTTATAACACTTTTATTACCAATTATGGTATGTCCTGAACAAGGTCTGTTACCTGCTCATTCAAACTTAATATTCTTTATCCAAAAACTTCATGAAAAAAACTGTAAAGTGGAAGACACATTCTGTGAAGACTTGACAGGCTGGCCTACATGGGTCTGAGGAGCCTGACTCATAACACCACAGTTAGAAGTTAGGCATCTGGAAGGAAAGCGGTTCATTCTCTCTCAAAAACTTCAGTATTTATCTCTGAAAGAAAAAAGGAGGCAACAGATCCAGAAAAAACAAAGAGAGTGGATTTTGGAAAGGGGCTATAGATGTCCAATCTCTCCTGTATTGGAATTACAAATTTTGAGCTTTCTCCCTGCCAAACCAAAACCAAGTAAAAGTAACAATTTAAACTGGAAAAGTATTTCCCTACATTTGGATAACTCAGAAATGGCAAATACTTCATGCGCATTTCCAAGCTGCCAGAATAACTACAAGAAACTTAAGTCTGAAAATCAGAAGAGCAATATTTGAAATGAAAACTATCACTCAAGCCCAGCTATATTATCAAGTCATAGGCTATATTTGTAAAGCTATATTACAAGGAAGAATCACGCTCAAATGACTTTTTGTCGCTTATGACTGCGCAGGAAGCTTGCATTAGGCAGCGGAGGAAACTGGCATGTCTCGTTTCGCAAGAGCAGCTGAGAGCAGCAAAACCTGCAGCAATGACTGTAAGGATACATTCCGAAAAACAAAACTCTTCGATTTCATGGAACAAATTGAAAATTATAACTATTATTCCCTGTTTCTGGTTCATGTGACAGCCGTGATATCGGGAATCAGCTGCGAAGGCGCCAACACGTGAGCGGCATC
>VYXD01012041.1:157261-216782 GCA_013397195.1 Hylia prasina | reverse complement strand
CGGGCTGCAGGCAGCGCTGACAGCGCTGACTCGGGACCAGGCGAGTACCGGTATCTAGATCTTGGGCTGTTGCTCGGGTGCTGGTAGATCTCACCGGAAGGTCGCGTTTTTACTCGGCTTTCCATTTTCATCACTTAGGAGTTTGCAAAAAGAAAAAACAATAAAATTTTTCATGTTAGGTGTTCTAGGCATCTTGAAAAATATATGAGGACTATGTTGCGCTGGCCTGCAGTGAAACACTGATCGCCACAAGCAGTCACAACACTTTCGTACTTGCGTAGGGAGAAGAACCTTGAGTTTGATTTCAAGAATACAGTGTTTTCCTCCCTTGAAAAGCTCTCCAGGTTTGGTCAGATGACTGCTGACAACCTGCATCATGCAAATACTCTCATGGTCCTGCCTGCACAGGATGGTTGTGAGGTGTTCCTGTCCCAAGGACATGTGAAAACTGCCACATACCACATGTGTAGCTGAAATGTTTCATCCCCTTTTATATCCTAGTCGTGACTGATGGCAAAAAGCAGCAACCTTGCATTTTTGCTCTCAGTGCAATAGTTTGGGTAGGACAGAATCTTTAAAGGCTATCTAGTCTAAGATGCTCTGCAATAAGCAGCGACATCTTCAAATGGATGTGGTTACACAGATCCCTGTCCAACCTGACCTTGAATGTTTCTAAGGATGGGATGTCTACAACACCTCCGGGCAAGGTGTTTTGGTATTTTCTTCAATATCTAAGGAAGGAGCAACTGAAATACTTTCCTTCTTCAGTGCAGAAGATATTACAATGTCTTGGAGAACTATTCTGTTTACCTTTTGGAAATTATGTTTGAGCCTCTCATATTGAAACTATTTTCCCTGTATTTCCCATGTGAGAAAAAAATAGCACTTAGATGTGAGTCTTTTGGTGAGACATTAGGGATACTCTTATCCTTCCATTTGAAGTTGATTCCATCTCACTTTGCAAGTGCTGCTAAGAACCAGGTTAGTACTGACTCACATTAAAAGTAGTCGGTGTTGTGGTCTTAATCCGGTTCACCATCATTCTCCATCTCTTGCAGTACTCACAAAAAAAAAAAAAAGCCCACATCCCAAACAATAACAAAAATAAACCAGTAGAATATAGGTGTCTAGATCAAGTTTCAGGGACAGTTAGTATAAGTAGTACAGCTAAAAATGTGCTGTGTCTCTGATCTTGATACAGCCTTTTGTAATTACAGGTCCAGGAAAGGATGTAAGGAGGGCAACTTTATTGAATCAAGTCATGAGGATGTTGTGGGTTTGGAGGTGCTTGACCCACAAAGAGATGTTAACCAGATTTGAAGCTCTTCAAAACTTCAAAGAGGTAGCAGTTTGAACGGGCAAGTTTCCAAGATTTGTAGGGCTAACGCCAAAACCCCAAATATCAGAGTGAAGAGGAACCAGAGGTAGTATGTAGTTAACAGCCTTTTGCTGGAAGCTGAGCTTTTATCTTCTGTTTGCATGTAGAATTGTGGAGTTCTGGTATCTTCATAGATTTTTGTGAGCTATAACACCAGTAATAGGCTAATGCTAGCAGAAACATCTGCATCTGTTGAATGCCAGATTGGACAGGGCTTTGAGCAGCCTGATCTAGTGCAAGGTTCCCTGCCCATGGCAGAGGGGTTGAAACAAAATTGTCTTTAACATCCCTTCCAGCCCAAACCATGTTATGAGTCTCTGATTCTATGCATGTCTGGTAAGGTTCTTGAGCTCACTTTTTAGAAATACGAAGTTCAACGTGTGACGTAACACCACCCTGTCAACTAGACTGCACTGCAGGGACAGTGACTTTACCACCCCCCTGGGCAGCCTATTCCAATGCCCCATCACTCTTTCTGTGAAGAAATTCTTCCTAATGTCCAGCCTAAATCCCACTCCCTGTTGCAGTTTAAGACTGTGTCCTTTTGTCCTGTCAGTGGTTGCCCAGGACAAGAGACTGACCCCCACCTGGCTACACCCTCGTTTCAGGCACTTACAGAGAGTGATAAGGTGTCCCCTGAGCCTCCTCTTCTCCAGGCTAAACACCCCCAGCTCCCTCAGCTGCTCCTCACAGGACTTGTGCTCCAGAACCTTCACCAACTCTTGCCCTTCCCTGGACACACTCCAGCACCTCCTTCCTAAACTGAGAGGCCCAGGAATGGGCACAGCACTCGAGGTGTGGCCTCACCAGTGCCAAGTACACCAGTCTCTGCTGCTGCTGGCTGCACTGTTCCTGATCCAGGCCAGGATGCCTTTGGCCTTTTTGGCCATGTGGGCACACTGCTGGCTTGTGTTCAGTTTGGCACTGTCCCTTTCTGCCTGGGCACTGTCCAGCTACTCTGTCCCCAGCCTGTAGCACTGCAGGGGGTTGTGGTAGCCAAAGTGCAGGATTTCACCAGCCTGTCCAGGTACCTCCAGAGCCCTCCTACCCTCCAGCAGATCAACACTCACTCCCAGCTTGGTGTCATCTGCAAATTTGCTGAAGGACTCAATCCCCAATCTGATGATCCAGATCATCAGTAAAGATATTAAACAGGACTGAGCCCAACACTGATTCCTGGGACATGACCAGTGACTGTCCACCAACTGGATGTGTCACCATTCACCACCATTCTCTTAACCCACTGCACCAGTCAGTTGCATATCCAAGATTATTAAAACATCTTTCATTTCAGTTCACAATTTAAGCAACAACATAATTTACTTATGTGGGGGTAAGTGAAGGTATGTTTGAAACACTCAAGATGCAGTAGAAATTAGTTTCATAAAATATCTTCAAAAACTCAAGACTTTACGTGCCTGGTAAACAGAGCTGCATTTCAAAAAATGTAGAGGAGATAATGTGGTTTATGAAACAACAGTCCCCTACAAAATCATAAGTGACCATATAATTTAAATTGTCTTGGACTGCATGTAATTAATGACTGTCAATGGATTTAGTC
Source organism: Hylia prasina (assembly GCA_013397195.1). NCBI lineage: Eukaryota > Metazoa > Chordata > Aves > Passeriformes > Sylviidae > Hylia > Hylia prasina. The sequence goes on along the minus strand of VYXD01012041.1, from coordinate 213,843 downwards.
TGTAGAAGGCTACAGACCCAGTTAAAAGTGATGAGTGATCTCAACATTTGTTACATTATCCTTCATGGACATAGATGGCCTCTGAGACTGTAAAGGAAATGTAGGATATATGACAAGGCTAAAACTGTATAACACATCCTTTTTGTATTAATTCTTTCCAAATAAGCTGGATTGAACCAACTCATTCAGTTGTCATGACTCCCCTTGGAAAGACCAGTTTCTCCATACTAAGCAGATATGAATTCAAAGTGTGATAGCGTGGTTTTGGCTGGAATAGAGTTAATTTTCATCTTAGCTGATACAGTGCTGTTTTGATTGTAGTATGAGAATAATGTGGATGACACACTGGTATTTCAGTCATTGCTCAATAGTGCTTACCCCACATCCAGGACTTTGCAGTTTCTCCTGCTCTGGCAGCAAGGAGGTGCACAAGCCATGAGGGGGCATGGCCAGGACATACTTTTCTAGTATGAACCAGACATCTGTCATTTGTTTGCTTGGACTCATTCCCCAAAGGAGTCTGTTCTGTTACCATGTCTTTGTTTGTCCCCCCTGCCAAATATAAGTAATAAAAGAAAGGCCAGCAACTTTGTGCCTTTCCCATGAAATAATTAGGAAATTGGACTTGAAAGAGAGGGCATTTCAAAGAGAAGAACTGTCAGCTGCCAGTCATATGAAATAATGGGAACACTGCACTGAAAACAGCACAGAGGGCTAAAAAAACCAAACCCAGAAACAATATTCAGATTTTCAAGAAAACCACTAAAGCAATAATACTTTGGAAGGAAGGATCCCAGGATGCACGGGGAATGTGAGATAAACAAGCCAGCCAACTGATGAAGTTGCCAAAAGACCTGGGCAATGACTTCCGCCAGTGTCTGTCTGCATCAGGGAAATGAGAAAAGTTGTTCTAACTGAGGGGTGCAGTCTGTGTGACAGATCGTGCAGTTTTCAGTGCTGTCAGTATGGAAGTTGGGTTTTTTTTTTATTTAGAGGAAAAAATTGTATCTCAAACCACATCATAAAAGGAGAAGTTACTTTAGGACTTCATCATACCTAACGAGAAGCACACCAGGGGTCAGGTGTTTGTCAATGACAAACGATCATGGTCTGAAGACAGTTCTTAAGAGTAACAAATACTGCTATAACAAGTTAGTCACAAAATATTGTGAATGAAACCATTTGAAACCCCAAAATGTGAGCTTCTGAAGTTTAATTCTGTAGCTTAGTGAAAACAGAGACGTTCTTAAGGTCATAAATACATGCAGGATAAATAGAAAAACATGGAATTTGGAAATGGATTCCAGGAAAACGAGGAATTATTTCAAACTGATGTGAGATAAGAGCCAAAGCATAAAAGGAAAAAGCTGCATAGGCACTATTATTTTAATTCACATTCTGCAATGCATTTTATGATGTGTTTTGTTGTCCTAGATCTAACTTGTTTCAATTGATTTTATTTATATTTTTGTCTTCTCAAAAACTGCCTGAAGAACTTCAATCAGCATGAAGATGCTGAAACAGAAAGTGAGATAGGATGAGACATTCGGAATGCAGAATTTTCTTAGTCTTTTTTTTAAATCTTTTTTTGCTTACACCACCCACTCACAATTAAAGCTTTATCTACTCCACATAACACAGCAAAGGTGGGCAGGATTTTAGAAGCAGCTGATAGATGATTGTAGCAAGTAGGATGTCTGATTTTAATAGCTATCATGCAATGCAACTCCAATGCAACTGCAACTCTCCTCTCCTCCTGTAGTGCTCAGTGCTCGTAGAACACCATGGTCCTTTCTGCAGAACTCCCAACATCTCTGCTTTCAGTATCTGGCACTGTGAGTTACTAACAGTTAGTTCTCAGTCCTAGTACTGATGATTAAGAGCATGCTAACTCTGGCAAATAGTTCACAACAGGGCTATCTGAGTATACTAAGACTGATCACTTTTTGTTTGCACGGGTTGGATTTACATTTGCAATAAATGTAGTCTGTTTATTCCACTTGAGCTTTGCTCTGCATCCTGAAATTGAAGAATGTGATCCAGTTTAGGAATGATTTTCTTTCACAAAAGGATTCAAATGGCGTCAGACTGGAGAAGAATAATATTGAAAACTGCATTGTCATTTTACTGTGTCCTACAGACCATCCCATGTCACCTACTTTATGAATATCACAAGATAGAAGATACTATTTAATGCTGAGCAATGTGTTTGCAAAATGTAGTTCTGCCTGTGGAGCAACTTAACCCCAACTTTTGTCAAACCCCAATCTGGAAAACAAATCAATTTTTTAGTCTTAAATTTGTTTGGTTTGGTTTGGTTAATGACAGTTCCTACTTCCAGAGATTAAAAAAATAAAATAAAATAAAATAAAATAAAAGGCACAGTCTCATCAAAATCCCTTCTGAATCAAAGCTCAAAAGAAAAGAGAGTGTGAGGAAAAAAAATATTCTCTTTAGAATTGCCTTTGCAGTTCTTTTCATTTGCTCTTTTGGCTTGATATTAGTGGAATAGGCTTTTTGAGAACAATTTATAGTGCATAAATACAGAGAATGCATTTCATGAAAAATAAAAATATGTTCGTTTTCTTGACAAAGATAATGTTTTACGTTTTCCAAAATACTTTTCACAATAGTTGAACTAGAACTTCAGAAAAAAAAGTGAAATACTGAACATTCATTTAAAAACAACACTGTTGCTGAGTGTTTTGCAGAGCTGGAAAACCTCATTTGGCTTTAAAGATTTCTTAATTCAAAATTCTTATTTAACTTACTGTTTACACTCTGAATCTGTTTCCTACATCCTATCCAGTATAATTTATTTTGGTGCCTGATATTGTGCCAAAAAGTATAATATATATAAATACTCTTAAATTCATCCTCAGCAGTTTTTGCTGAAAGTTGAACATACATAAATCTGTTGTGACATTCACTCTTATTCTTCATTATACATTCTCAAGAGTTTTTGCAGTCTTTTATGTCTTTGTTTTTCACTTACTGCTTTTGCATTTGTTGTAAAGATTAAATATATATGATATATATTTCAAGTTACCACTCATAATTCTTCAGTCTTGTATATAGCTGTTAAAAAAATGCCAGACTGATACAAAAAGTTTTGGTGTAATAAAACAGAAATAGAAAGCAACACTCATGACTTTATGGTTTGTGTTCTACTATTTACTCTGTAGATACATGGGTTTATGATGCAAACCTTGCAAAGTTATCTCATTGCTCTTGTATGTGCAAATAATTTAATTTTACTTTGAATTTTGAAATATTTGATCTCAATGTAACATTGCATTATTTATTTTTGCAAGAATGTATTCAGCATACCTATAAATTTTCTATTCTAAACTATCAATCCCTCAACTACACAAATTATTTTTGAGTAAATAATGCATTTTAGAGTAGATGATTGCTTCAGGGTATTATATAACTTTTTAAAAAATTGTACAACTGCCATCTAAACATTTGTGTACACAAAAAATGGAAAAGCAAATACATGTGCCTTTTCTGTTACGTAGTTAAAGGTCACTTTTTGACAGAGGTGCACCTTATCTGTGTGCTGATACCAAAGTCTGGTGGAGGTACAGTCAGTAATTATACAGACTCTGCACAGCTCTTGGAAATGAAGAACAGACTGCCATGTTCTGGTTAAAGGAGGCTAAATGACTAATGTTACATATTTGCATTGTATTAATGCAACAACCTCTCTGTTTCTTCATTCCTAAAATGGAAGGGCATGTGTGAAATTTGGGAGCTGTAACTGAAATTTATTGTTGTTTGAAGAGACCTAATCCATTTGCCTCTGAAAAAAAAGTCTTCACAGCACTTTTCAGCCATCAGTTTCCTGAAGTTAATCCATACCTGCAGGTAGGATTCCTGTCAATAGAATCTCATTCCCAAAGCCAGATCTGGCTTTCCATGGAAAGTAATCTGTTTGCTAGTCATATACCAGAGCAAAAACCACTGCCATTTCAACTTCTTATTTCCCCAATGTTTGTCCATTATCTAGAGGGAAAGCATAATCTCAATCTACTAATAAAGTCCATATAAGACATGTTAATTATATAGAATATGTATGTATTTATACATACACAAGGTGTCCTGTACATTAGCAAACAACTCTTTAAAGATTAAATGTCTAAATTTTACAGACAGCTGAAAATCCAAGTGAAAACAACTACTACATTTCTTGAATGATAACCTTGCAGGTGGTTGGTCTCAATTTTACATTTATTGAATTCTGGGTTCTCTAAGACCCTGTATCAGGTTTGAGAAGGCATAGGCTTTACTGATTAGTATGTAGATATTTGTAGCTTGTGAAAACAGGTGTCCCATGGATTTCCAAGGGTAAATTTAAAATTCAGAGAAATTAAAAAAAACACCTGAGTCAAAATACATTTATTTAAGTAAAAAATATAACTCATTAGCAGGACAACTCCCACTATCCTAGATAACAAAGGCAGCTTAGAACAATGCAAGAACATAGATTGGAACATTAGTAGCAGAAGTGTTCAAATCCTAAACTTGAAATTATTATCCGTGTAGGAAGGACCCACACATCTTTAGGTCTGTGTAACAGTCGAGATTAAATATTTGCCCATGTATAACTGAGTGGCAGCAGTACTAACATTGAAAATTACAGCAATATTAATAAACCAGTAAGTTTCTCAAGGATGCCAGAAAGACAGTACTGAGTTGGAAAAAAAACAGAGTCAAGCTGACCCATGAAGAATATGTGACCCCTTTTCTTTATGGAAACCAAATATTCAAAAGTTATTGACTTTTTATATCAAAAACATGGATTATGGGACAAAATGATAAAATTCTTGGCAATTCGGCAATCACAAATTTATCAAAGTTGCTTGTATAATGATATATCATTCTCTAGTGAATTAATCTAGGGACAGAATATACATAACCATGACATTAACAGGTATTGTAAAGAACATTCATAGGTGCATTGCTAATCATTCATCGGGTGATTTCTAATGACTGAGTGCTTGTTTTACAAAAGTAATTTTAATCAATGTTTGTATTTACTGGGAGAGCTGAAATATGCTTCTCAAAACTTCTAAAGTTTTGTGGTTTTTAAGCCATAAAATACATTGGATATTAAGTAAGGATTTGCGAGGGCAGTAATGCTGATGCATTTTTGATTGGGAATAATGGCCAAGCACACTCATCCTGGAACAACTCAAAAAGGACTGTAGGTGTATGGCCTATACCTGTCCCTTTTCATGTATTTTGGGTGATTTAATAAATAAGCATCAAAGGAGCGTAAAGGTCTTTGAGTGACATGAACTGGGGCAGGCTGACTCTAGCTCCAAAATGGATGGAAACCAGGAGCATTTGCTCAGCCTGTGTCTAAAGTTGCATTATTTTCAGAGTGAGTTTTGCATTTCTGAAACAATTCTTAGTTTGTCATTCAGGTTTATGCCTCTGCAGTACTGAGATACAACCTCCTTGTTTTGTGACACTGACATTTTCCTGTACTGTTCCTCAACAACTGCTTCCTGGACGGGGTGATAGTAAGAGGGGAAGACTTTAATTTAGAACTCCTACTCAAGATACATATTTCTGAGCTTTCTAGTCCTATGAGCTACGACATTAAATCAGTCTTGTTGAATCTAGAAAAAAGGTGCTACCCGAAATCTGTCAAGGTAATTGTTCTTCTTTATCCTCTGAGGTAGGAGTCCTTTGTGTCAAATAAACATTTTTTAAGTGTTCCACCATAACATCCTCCTCATCTTCAAGATCTGCATCTTCTTTCATCTCCCACCTGAAAGAAAAAACATTTTCTTAATTTTTAATGTGTATTAAACTAGTCTTTAGAACAAGTAAAACATTATTGTTTTTATCAATTCATTGCCCTCCCCAGCTGTGGTTGCACAATTGAAATTACTGAATCAGACAAAATACAACCCCCAAAAACCTTGCCACACATAACTTGGCATGGGCATGAGGCAATTGACACAAATTGTCAAAGCTACTACAAAATCTTTCTTATACTTACTGTAACAGTACTTTTTTTTCCATTTTATGTCACACACACATTGGTAGATGTGGAAAACTTGTAAAACTTACAGAGAAAAAGTGGAAGAGCAAACATACATTTTGGAAGTTAAGCAGATCTCTCAATACTCTCTAAATTTGCAGTGAAATGTCAGCATATGAAGTCCAACCCAAATATTTAATGTGAGTTGTTATAATTCTCTGGCAGTGACAGTACTATTTTACAAAATATTACAAAACTTTGTTTCTTTAACCATCAAGCATCACGATCTAAACAGAAATAAAAGACATCAGATTCTGAATACTCATTTCTAGTTTAGGATTAAGAGCTAATGCCACTAAAACTGCAGAAGTGAGGGACTGTGAAGATGATTTTTTTTAGTAGTAGTTGTCAAATGTAGAACCTTAAAAGTCATGCAGTGTTCTGTTAAAGAAAATAATTTTAATAAATACAGCAGTAGTGCTGATATGTAGTCAGATAAACGTTGTATCACTCCAGTTATGCCTACATGATGGTCACTTCTGTGGCTCTACCTCTTTTACAAATTCTGGGGATATTTAAGAGTTTGATATCCCTTTAATATTAATCTCATTCTGTTCTAAGTAGATAATAAAGTGTAGATTCCCAGTTAGATCACTTGAAGACAAAAGCTGAAACACCAATACTAAAACTAGAAATCACATTTTCAAGTATTAAAACTATTAGGTTATTAATGAGCCATACAATAATGCAGAAAAGTAGGAGATGTAAAAAACCAGCTGAACAAGGACTGCTTTTAGAAAACTGTCAGAAGCAATACTTTAATCCTGTCCCCACACTTCTTAAGTCCTCATTCATACTGCAAAAATCAGAAGCCATATACAAGTTTAGATTCATGAATAAATCAAATACAATACAGAATGGTGGGATGACTATATTTCATTCCTTATATTTGCAAGAGAACAGTCATTATTGGCAATAGAGCATGGTGTACACTTTGTATCTATTTAAAAGCTTTCTAAAACCAGAAGAACAAGTGCTTTGTAGTAAAATCTCATTGTTAAAAACAATTAGGAAAAAATACGTTCAATGAACATGTATAAATTAGCATCTGTCCTTCACACCTTTACCTTAAAAACAATTTGACAGCCCACATTACTGCCTGAAGGAGTACCAGGACAAGAAAAGCATACTGTTAATAAAATTATGAGCACTGAATGCCTATGATCAAGGTTTTGCAATAATTAATTTCCTATTACTCCACTCATGTGACTGCTATCATACTTAACCTTATATGTATATTAGCATTAGGTACAATTAATTGCTATGTCTGTCTGCTTTATTCTCTGGTTTATGATACAAAATTTGGCTGTATGAACCCTCAATGCAGTCACTTTTGCAAACATCCCCAGTGAACGCTGTTTAACAGGGTGACTCGTTTCCCCTTTTCCTTTTGGTAATGTACCTTCTCTTCAAACCTAGGGAGAAGTTGTGCAAACCTTAATTTGAATTTATGGTCCTCAGCGTTATTCAGAAACATTACTACATGAGCAGAGCTAATTAATGTTAATTAATTTGCTTTGTTGCATATTTTTAACTAGAAGAGCTCTTTGCTTAGAAGGACTGTCATAGTTTCAGAAATAGGAGGTGTTGTAAGTAAATAAATATTTCCAGGGGTTAAAGATTAGGTATTGCAGGTAAGTAATGTTTCTGAAAGTTACATGTTAAAAGTTGTAAGTTGGTTATAAGAGAGTTAATGCCTCTGTGAACAATGGGGGTGTAAAAGTGGTAACTGTTTAAAGCAGTGTCAGCACTCCGACCCTGGATTGGTGGACACGATGGACCAATCATTCGACGCCCTGGCAAAATGATTGGACCAGGATGATCCTCGCTGCAGACCAATCAGACCCCAGACAATGAACCAATCGGGGAGAGGATCCTAAGCGCCCCAATCAAGAGGGAGCAAGAGAGGATTAAAGGGACTTTGAGAGTTTGCTGAGGGTTCTCCAGTAGAACTTTGATTCCTAAGGTGTATGCTGTTAGGAATTTTTTTTGTTATTTTGCATTTTCCTGTGGCTTGTTGGGTGGTGCCTGGGCTTATCTCAGGCTCCTGTCCTTGGTGGTTGTAAAAATAAACGAGGTGGGGTTTTTTTGTTTGTTCCATCTGAATCCCGGCCTCGTTTATTACAGGAGGTAGAGTGTATCATTAGGGATGACTCAAAATCATGTATTCTGTATCTTCTCTACATCAATCTCTACAAGGTAGTTTACTATCTCTTTAAGACCCAGAGTTTGAAGCAGAACCTCCGTGTTTTACCCTGGTCCACGGAAAGGGGAGGAATGTTGGAACAGACACACGGAGCTCTTTTTTCTTTCCAGACTCATGAGAACCTCAGAAAGTAGGGCGCTGACAGGCAGCTGCTAGCCACAGCCTCCCAGGAACTGATTAAAAAAAAAAAGACAGACAGCGACCCTTGCCACGGTTGCTATAGCAACCACCGCTTTTGGAGCCCAGCGAGATGTTTTCTCTGGACTTTGCGCCACTGCTGCTCAGGACAGACGCCTGTCCCCAAGGGTCGGAGCCACTCCACAAATTCCCAGCTGCTGAGGCACTTGGCCCTACATGCTGAGAAGTTTCTTCCGGTGTTTCAGCAGCACTGACTCCCTTAGGAGAAAAATACGTTTTCTAGGTTCCCTGCTCCCATTGTTGCTTGGGGACCGAGGCAGTTTTGGAACCACGGATGCTTGTTTGGTGTGTTGTTTCCTTTGTTCCCTGTTCTGGCTTCATGGCGGGGGACCTCCTCTGCATTTGTGGGTGAGGGTTTAACTGTTTGCCTCTGTATTTCTTGTATTGCTGTTTTCTTATAGTAAACTGTTTTTTCTTTTTCATTTATATATATATTTTTTTTTCATTTATATTTCTTTGCATTTATCTCCCCTCATTGGCAGGGGGAAATAGATTGACAACTAAGGGGAGGGAAGTTATTGCAGTCTTTGCCCTGTAGAATTGCCTTAAATTAAGACATATTTGGTGCCCAACTAAAAGGATGTCAAGAGAGAAAGTGAAAAAAATAACAAATTTGACCAGGTCATTTCTATATTGGGTACAGAATTCCCTCGTCACCACATTGCTTGTTCTTGGTCATGGCACTGCAGCACCTAACCATGTATATGTGTCCAAATATCCACACATTTGCCATCTGCCTGTGATAGTGCTCTTCTTCAGATCAGGGAGAGGAACCAAGATATAGTTGATGCAGTTTGTGATACCAGTTTATGGAATGATAACATCAAAGGCAATGAAGATCATTTGGTAAATGTATTCATTGTTTTTTGCCTGTCCTGACCTGGGCTGCCTGTATCACACACAGCCTGTGGGGAGAAGAGGAGAAGATGATTTTTCCTTTTGCCTTTCACCTTCTTCTCCCCTTCAGGTCTGACATATCACTTCTTGAGAAAGCTGATTTCCCTCTGGATGCTAAGGACACCATATTCTTCTTGCTGGTTCTGCTGTCTGCCCTTTACAGTCTACAACACATTTGGAGTCATGATGGAGATTTCTAGGGAGGTGTCTTGGAGTGATTTATGATGATAATCTAGTCCATGGTCCTCTGCTTTATGCCCAAAAATGGTTGCTCTCTCTTTAAAACCTGGGACTGGTAGTGTGTAGGACAGGGGAGGAGGGAGCTTTGGGCTTTTGGTGGGCATTTTTGAAGCTTCCTTGCCGAGGCATTCCATGGCGCTGTGCGGTTTGGTTTTGCTTGGCTAGCTTGGTTTTTTTGGCCCAGGCAAAAAAATATAGGCAGAGGCCCAGGTTCTCCTCCTCTGGCTTGGAGAAGCTGCAGCAGCAATCTTTCATCTACCATGAGGTGAACTGAACAGCAGCTGGTGGTCCAAGACTGCAGGAGTGGGACTGGCTGGAGCGGGGCCATCCTGTTCCAGCCCCAAGCCTCAGGGAGCTGAGTCAGGGAGAGAAAGCACACCAAGAAGCTCCAGCCCAGCCGTTTGTCTGCTGTGGAGAGGGGGTCGATGCCAGAGAGCCATCAGATTTTTGCCTCCTTCTGGAACTCCTCCATGAAATATCTACTACCCTCAGCGTGAAAGCCTGCACTGTCTCATACCACATGTCAGGAAATATAGTTTGGAAGTCTACCTCTGAGCAAATACAAAACTCTAATAAAGTAGTAGTGTATTTGAAATAAAATTGCTATGGCAGTTACAGAAAGGGGGCAACTTATTGCTCTGTGTTGGACCTTAGTTAATGCTTAACTGCATGCTTCTTTTTACGGCCAGAAGAGAAGGACAGCAAATTGGCAGACACTACAGTCACTCAGGCTGCCATTAAACAAGATGAGCAGCCTAAGCCAACAGCAGTCACCCCTGTTCGAAGGAGGAAATATAAGACCAAATCCAGTTGCCCAATAAGATGACCATGAGGAGTGTTAGGCAGAATGTTCAAGGGGAACATCCCATCAACACATCATGCCAACAGTGCTACCTGCAGTAAGCAGATCACTCTGATCACACAGCAAGTTCAGATGGGAGATCCTTATCACTCTGGGATCTTGGAAATTATCACAAACTGGCCTGAACGTGAGCGTCTTGGACTATCATCTGAAGAGGAGTAGGATTAGGTGGCACATGCTGAGGGCTGAGGCACATGCTGAGGGTGCCCCACCATGTAACTAGAAAGTGAGAGGTGACACACTCTCTTCACTGACAGTTCCTGCCATATCAGAACAATGAGTGAAAAATGGAAAGCTACCTAATATTGGAGCCTGAGCAGCAAGTCGCAGAAGCTACTGAAGGATAAGGTGCATCAAGTCAGGATGCAGAGCTGAAAACCCATCTGGCTTTGGATATTGCCAGTTGAGTGAAGTGGCCAACACTATACCTCCTTCCTGCTTGTGGATGATAGCAGACAGTCTGTGGGGGTGGCTGGAATGATGGAAAAAGGCCAATTGGCATTGAAGAAGGAAATTTATCCAGGCTGCAAAAATCTGGCTAGACATTGCTGATAAGGTAGTGAAGCTGACCACAGAAGTTTGTCATGTGGTTGCCTAGATGCCTGTGAGTTGGGCTAATGGGGAGCATTGCAACAACAAATAGATGGACGGGGCTGCCAAAATTAAAGGTAGATCTGGACTGGCAACATGAAGGAGATTTGTTTCTAGTTTGGTGGGCCCATGATCCCTCAGGTGAGGGAAGAGGGAAGAGATGCAACATACTGATGGGTTTTTGACTGAAGGGTCGACTTAACCATGGACGCCATATCCCAGGTAATCCATTATTGTGAAATATGCCCTGCATCAAGCAGGCCAAGCAGGTAAAGCCTATTAGTATGGGAGACAATGGACTAAATATAAATACGGCAGATGGATTACATCACACTGCAGAAAACCTGCCAAGGCAGGCCCTATGTGCTCACAATGATAGAAGCAACCACTGGATGGCTAGAGACCTACCCTGTGCCTCACACCTCTCCTGTGGCAACATGGCACCCCAGAAAGAATTGAGTAAGACAGTGGGACTCATTTTAAAAAGAACATGGACACCAGGGCTAGAGAACATGGTATTCCATGGGTGTATCACATTCTCTATCATCCATGAGCCACTGGGAAAGTCAGTGCAATGGATGGTGGAACCTTCAAACACTGGGATCTGTGTTTACCAGAGACTACCTGGTTAATTAACACTAGGAGCTCCACTAACCAAGCTAGCCTTGTCCAGTCAGAATCCCTGCATATGGCAGATGAAAATTAAGTCCCCTTGGTGCATAAGGTGCATGTTTGGATTAGTCCTATCTCAAGCAAAGGCAAACCTGTCCATGGGATTATTTTTGTTCAAGGACCTTTACACTTGGTGGCTAATACAGAGGGATGGGGAACATCCCTCTGTACCCACCCCCCCCAAGGGGACCTGATTTTGGTGAGAACCATCTGTAATGTTGAATTATATTTGTAATATTGGTTGTTGAATGACACTTCCACCATGCCTCATAAAATATCCTCAGCAATGAATACAGACTGCTCAAGTTGCACCAGTAATGAGCTAAAATAAACTCAACAAACATCTTGGGGGAACAGTCAGTGACCACCTAAATAATACCTGTATCAATGTAGTTATTTGTACCTGTACACAGCTACAGTTGAAATATACGAACATCTGGACATCATGTGCATGGTATAGAATACGGGGTGGATGATGTCCTGGGTACAGAGTTGGAGTTTTGAGTGCTGCTTATTGTAATACCATTCACATCAGCCACAGGCATGGTTGTGGCAGAGATAATGGCATGTCTGGAAGAGGAAGGGGTCCATTCTGGTCTGGCTCATCAAAGTGAAGCGATCAGCAGACCCTGGCACTGTATGATCTCTGCGTCTTTTCCCATTTCCAAGCCCTCCAGGACATTTCTGCAGGACAACTGGGCTGAGAAGAGCTAGAGGGACCACTCCCAAGTTCATGGTTCAAAAGTGATAGTTCCCAAAGTGACAGATCCAAAACTGCAGCCCAGAATGCCTGGGCCAGGACTGCAGTTTTTGGTGCCCAGTGGAACAATTTCCCTCCCCCGCAATGGGCCAGCAACCCGAGGCAGTGGCACTGACACCAACCAAGCCCAAGTCTGGCTGAGCTGAAAGGGACTCCAGCAGGTGGCAGGAAGAGGCAACAAGTGGTAGGAGTGACATCCCAGACGTGCACCCCTGCTGTCACACAGAGGCAACAGGAAAACTGGCACTGCAGGCCTGGACCTGCGCCAGATGACACCAGCACATCCCATCTGCCACCAGAATCCCACCATGACCCCCTGCATTCCTGGCTTTTTTTTTCTTCCAGAGGGGAAGATTTAGCCAGGAGAGCCTTTCTACCATCTTGCCTTTGTCCTCTGGGCCACATGTGCTGCCTGGGTGGCAGCCATCTTGTCTTCTCCCACAGAAGCCAGTTGACTCAGCACCTGTGTATCTACTGATTTTTGTCGTTTTCTTTGTTGTTGCTGTTTTCTTTTACTAAAATGTTAATTTTTTTCACTTATATATTTTTGCAGTTGTCTCTGCTTCTTGGTAGACAGGTAACATTTCTGAGTCTCTGCAGCATAAAATTGTCTTAGACTAGGACAAGGACAACAACTGAAAATGCTTAATTAAATACATTCAAAGCAGTTATTGCTGGAGGTATCACACAGAAACCTAGCAATCTTGGCTAATGGAAGTTTAACAATAAATCAGCAGATTCTTTTTAAAGATTGTGATTTCATACTTGTCAGCACATTTCATTGAATCTTAAACAATATAATTGGCAAAAATCTCCAGTCAAATATCATCCAGTCTGGACGTTGTTTAGCGTTCACTATATAAGAAGTTATTGTAATGCATTTTCATTTCATCCAAAAGTAATCTATTTTTAAGGCATTTAAGCACATCCAATGAGGATAAGAATGTCTTCTGTGTATTAACTTAACAGCATCCATGAATTAAAGATCTGTGAAATGAGCTTGACCAGCATCTGGTCTCTTATTAATTGAGAAATTTTTCTAATTTTATGCTTTAAGTCTGGGGACAATATTGTTTTTTAAAAGACTACTGGACTGTAAGGAAGAAGGCAGTAACACATGTTTATTGTTCTAAATGGGAAATCAGCTGTTTGTGTTTAAGTGGAAAAAGTCAACGTTTACTAGTAAAAAATTTGTCCAAAATAGATGGTTTTAGTAGCATATCGAAACTATGTTACAATTGTTCTGGCAATAGTAATTGATACAAATCCAACTAGCCAGTTAAAGTAATATGAATGTGAATAAAATTACCACCAGGAATTACTTTCAAAATGCAAGATTCATCAATTGAAAAGCCAACTTGCATACTTCTGCTGTTTCAAATCATTAGTAACATAGCTCTTAGAAAAAAAATTCAAATTCAGAGGTGGCATATGCTTTATTTCAGTCTGATATGTCTTGGAACATTAAATAAAGCCAGCATTTTAAAAGGATATTGGAATTATTTGAACCAACCCATTATACCACCTCTATTTTGCTTAGAGTTCATTTGACCATAAAAAGATGATTTCAAGTGTCCAGAAAGCCCAACTTTTAATATTATTCATATTAAAAAGAAAGCATATGTTTAGAATGAAATGCCATCACCTTTGTAATCTTTTGGGTAGCACCAAAAATTTTCAAGCCAATAATAACTTGTGAATATTGATAATTAAAAATTTAAAATATATTTTCAAAATATGCTGAAATATCAAATAATGGAGATGACATATTGCATGAATCACTTAAATACTTTTCTCTGTATACTGTTCCTTTCTGTGTTGCATGTGGCTAATGGCGGGGGGGAAAAGTAGTATATTTTTCAGACAGATACAGCAAAACACATCAGCACAGATAAATATAGGAATTACTGAAGTTTTCTTCTGGTCAGCTTACATCTTAGATCGTGAGGTCAGAATGACTAGCATGGGGAGGGCTTCTGTTTCTCCTCATAAGTAAGAAGCAAGAGAGGAAGTCTTGGCTTGCACCTCCACAAGCTAACAAAGTGCAAGGGGGAAGAAGTGTTCAGTAACCCAGGAAGATCAAGTGATTCCAGCTCAGGTTTCCTTAGCAATGTATTGATGTGCTCTCCTTGCCTAAAAATAGCATTAATATATCATTTATATAAATTGCTATACAGAACTATTTTTTGTGATATTTTTACTTCTCTCTATTGACTTGTAGAAAGTAAAGAAGTTAAATCTGTTTGCAGAGATTCAGAGAAAAATTTTCAATGTACCCGTAAAAAGCATTTTGTGCAATCCCCATTATTTTACTTCTTTAGTCTTTCCCTTTAATGTCTAGTGCATGCATGAAGTTGCTTATCTGACTTTTTGAACTAAGAACACTATACTTGGGAAATGCATATATTTCAAATATATATGCATAGAACATACTTATATATACCTGTATCTATACACACGTATGTACCTATACTCAGGCAAGTAACAGAGCAATGATGCAGGCCTTTAAGAGGGCTGATTTTATGGAAGAATGGAGCCAGTAACTATGTCTAAGCTAAGTGCTTGGAGGTGAATACTCAAAGGATTACATCTTTTCAGTACTTGAAAATAACTTTGTAATCTTGGACTGAATTTAATTCTTTTGAGCATTAATATAATTTTCCAAAAATATCAAAGAAGGGAGTATATTATGATCACAGTGCCAACAATATTTTCATTCAGCAAATGCGTATGACTTACCTGCCAATGCTTACACGATAGAAATGCATCTACTAAAAATACTCTGTTCTTTACATCATAAAGCTACTTCTTCATCATAAAGTTCCCTCTCTTTACCCCTCCCCTTTTTATTTCAACTTACAAAGCCTTTCCATTATGGATGTTGAAAACCCAATGTAAATATTTTAAAGGATTAAACTTTCAAATATGGTTACTGTGGCATATGTATGTTCTGTAAGTACAAATATAAGATATATCTGCTGAGAAACTATATTTGATAATTTTACAGCATTGAGGCTTAGGAGTATAAAAAATTCATATTTTGTCAACAAGAAACCTTCTCCAATTTGAAAGGAGGGGCTACTATGACAGCATGAAAAGATTAATATTTTAAAAACATAAGATTATTATGGCTGTAGTATAATCCCCTTCTTAATGCATTGAAATTTTAACAAATACTTATTTTCTTGCTTTTAGAAGGATTTCACTCAGGTCATAACCTGAAGAAAAAATAATGTGCTATATAAGCAGGACACTTAGGGAAACCAGAAAGCTGACTTCTATTGGTAACAAATGGGTTTAGTCAAATTTAAACAAATGATGGGCTGCTAAAAAGCCTTGTCCTTTCATGTCCTGCAGCCAGAATACTCCAGTTTTTTGAGGACCAAAAAAAATTGACTTCAACCATCCCTTCAAGAAATTTAGCAGATGCTTCTTATTTTCAAAAACTGGTACCTGTTTGTATAACCTTGTCTCACTCTTCCTGAATATTCCAAGGGACAGACTGAAAATACAACTAATTGAAGCAGAGATACCATCCCAAAGAAGAGCAAAATAATCTGTAGATAAAAATTTACATAGCCCAACAAATCAATTTTAGACTAGCATACTAAAAAAATAGAGAGGAGATGGAGATAGAGAAACAGGATCTCTGTCCACAGTAGGCTTCACTATTGGTCATTCAGGTCTTTCACTGCTGAACTGCAACCCTTTACAGAAAGAGTTTGTTTCTGTTTGGTACAGAAAAACTAGCAATTTCTGCCAGTTCATTCCAAGAAAGATAATATTGCCTACATCAGTGTTACTAATATTTACATCCAGAAATGAGAAAGCCACAAAAGCTAAGAAGAGCAAGGTAAGTGAGATGATGACTGACAGTTTGGGAAATCCATCATGCAGGCTTCACACCTTGCAACCAAGTGGAAAAGGAAAGTACTAGAAGAAACAGCACTCCTGAATGGATTGGCAAAGACCTTTACTTTCTCTGTTTAGTTCAAAGCCACTCTTAAAACTGTTATTAACTGGAAGAAAAAAGATGAATAAACAAGGGTGAATTTCATAATGTTTTAACCCACTACAAAGACTGGTGACTCAACAGAACAGCATGCTGAGTGAACTTAATGAAAGACTCTATAAAAAATTAGCTTCATAATGCTGTGTATTAAATACATTTAACTTCATGATGCTGTGTATTAAATAAATTTTAAAATCATGCAGATTAATTTATTAAAAATGTATACACATGGAAATCTTTTAACTGTAAATAGTTTTTGCTATATTTCAAGACACTTTATTTTGAGTAGTTTCTAAATAGGGGAATGGTTAAACAGAAATATGACATAATGAAATGTCTTAATATATCTCATATTTCCTGTAATTTTTGTATTCATTCATTCTTTAGAGAGTTAAATACTAGCATTTTTCTTTAATAATTGTAAAATATGATTTAAAATCCTACTTTAAAGTCATAAGGCTCTAGTTTTCAAATTAACTCAGTAGAATAATTTAAATTGTAATATTTGCTTTACTAATAGAAGCAAGGATTGAGGAATTTTCTTCTGCTTAATATAACTACAAAAGGAATTGGCCTATTACATTATTTTTTATTAATCTGACAGTGTTGCGATAGCCAAAACCTGGTGGTATATCTATAAGCAGGAAACTCATGAAAACATATGTTTACAACTTTTACTGATAGAAAACCAATTGGGTGGACATATTTTACAACTGTATACCTTCTTTAACATAATTTTCAAGAGATAAACACATTTCATAGCTAAAAATCAAGAAAGTACCTTCAGAAAGCTTAACAGGTTGGCCTTTGCCAGCCAGGACCACTGCAGCTTTGATCAGAGAAGTGGGGAGAACAAGGGAAGGTGTACAGTATGCCATCATGCTGCAATAAATTGATATTGTGAGGATTTGACTAATCCTTTCACACGGGAGAAAGAATGACTGTGGGATCCTTGTATGTTTCTAATTCAAATGACTCATGGGAGACATGAGAGTGACAGAGTTGTTGTGAACTTTAAAAGGTTTGGATTTCATCTTGGAAAAGGTTGGGAACATGTTTCTAAATCTCAGAAATCCTCTCATGACAGGGTATCATTTATCTGTTGACTATATCAAAATAATAGAATCATAGAAACATTAATATTGGAAAAGACCTTCTGGATCATCAGGTCCAACCTTTGACTGAACACCACCATATCAGCTAAACCATAGCACTAAGTGCCACATTTACTCCCTTCTTGAACACTACCTGGAGTGGTGACTCCACCACTTCCCTCGGCAGTCCATTCCCGTGTTTAACAACCCTGTCTGTAAAGAAGTTCTTTCTGACATCCAAAATTAACCTACCACAGTGCAGTTTGAGGCTACTTCTTCTTGTCCTGTCATTAGCTGACTGAGAGAACAGACCAACCCCATCTCACCACACCCTTCTTTCAGACAGTTGTAGAGACTGATAAGGTCTCCCACAAGCCTCCTTTTCTCCAGGCTAAACAACCTCAGGTCTCTCACTCAAACTGTGATTCTCCTCATATAACCTGCTTCCTAGACCCTTCACCAGCTCTGCTGCCCTTTTTGGACACACAGGGGGACAATCACTGCTCTGGTCCAGCTGGCCACACTATTTCTGATAAAGACCAGGATGCCAGTGGCCTTCTTGGCCACCTGGGCACACTCTGGCTCATGTTCAGCCAGCTGTCACTCAGCACCCCCAGGTCCTTTTCTCCTGGGCCACTCTCCAGCCACTCTTTGCCCAGCCTGTAGTACTGCATGGGGTTGACGTGATCCAAGTGCAGGAACCAGCACTGGCCTTACTGCACCTCACACCACCGACCTCGGCCCCTTCCTTGACCCGGCCTGTCCAGATCACTCTGCAGAGCCTGCCTGTGCTCCAGCACATCAACACTCCTGCCCAGCTGAGTGCTGTCTGCAAACTTACTGAGGGTACACTCAATCCCCTCATCCACACCACCAATAAAGACATTAAGCAGGACTGGACCCAGTACTGAGCCTTGGGGAATCCCAGTAGTGACTGACCACCAACTGCAGCACCATTCACCCCCACGCTCTGGGCCCAGCCTTCCAGCCAGTTCTTAACCCAGTGAAGACTGACCTGGCCAAGCCACAGGCTGCCAGCTTCTCCAGGAGAATGTTGTCAAAGGCTCTGTCAAAGTGTCAAAGGCTCTGCTGAAATCCAAATACACAACATCCACAGTCTTTTCCTTATCTACCAGCCAGCTCACATGGTCATAAAAGGAGATCAGCCTGGTCAAGCAGGACCTGCATTTTCTACACCTGCGCTGGTTGGGCCTGATTCCATGGTTGCCCTGTAGATGCTCCATGATGGCATTCAAGATTACCTGCTCCATAATTTTGCTGGAAACTGAGGTCAGGCTTGTAGATCCCCAGGTCCTTCTCCTGACCCTTCTATTGGGTGGGCATCACACTGTCAGCCTCCAATCACCTGGGACATCCCCAGTTAACCAGGACTGATGATAAATGATGGAGAATGGTGCGGAGTCCACTTTTCAGAAGTCCAAGTTAGAGGTTTTGTTGACAATGCAGATACAAATTGGAAATTTGAGGGGAAAAAAAAAAGCAGACAGGCAGAGCCTAAAGTATCTGGAAAATAAGCATTATTTAATGCCATTTTCAGCATTTTAAACAGGAATGTTAACGTCTTTGCAGCTGCTTGCACATTTCAGGAGAACATGGCACTAAGCAACAGCATTAGATCAACACTGACTAGGATAGGTCTGAGATATCAAAGACATAAAACCCATAATTCATTGCAATACTTGAAGCCTTGGTAATGGATTTTGTATTTCTAAAGATCAGAAATCAGCACAAAGCTCTGTGCTTTCATAAAAAAAAATAATTCCTGCATAAAGGATAGTCAAAGAAATAAAGAAATTAGGGATACTACAATAAATGAGAACATAAAGCCAAAGTTAGTGCAACGTTTCTCTCTTTTTGGAAATTCTAATTTTCTCTACATTTCTGCTCAAAGTAAACAGCATTCTGGAGCACCATGTGCACTTTATTTAAGGATAAAATATTAAAAGACTAAATGGTTGAAAATATATTGGAATTGTTTTAATTATTCAGTATTTTTAATGAGCTTGACATATTTGGAAATTACAAAGAGCCTTAGGACCATAAAACCTACTGTGTCTGCTGCAGCTGGCACCTGGAATGTCTGTTTCACTCTAAGCAGCAGTTTTTTCTGGTTCATAAGTATCTGAAACAGTCACAGATATNCAGCTCCCTCAGCTGCTCCTCATATGACCCTACTCTCTCTCTACACCCTTTACCAGCTCTGTTGCCCTTCCTGGACACACATTCCCACACCTCAATGTCCTTCTTGAAGTAAAGGGCCCAGAACTGAAGACAGGACTTGAGCTGGGGCATCACCACTGCCCAGGGGGACAATCACTGCTCTGGTCCAGCTGGCCACACTATTTCTGATAAAGACCAGGATGCCAGTGGCCTTCTTGGCCACCTGGGCACACTCTGGCTCATGTTCAGCCAGCTGTCACTCAGCACCCCCAGGTCCTTTTCTCCTGGGCCACTCTCCAGCCACTCTTTGCCCAGCCTGTAGTACTGCATGGGGTTGACGTGATCCAAGTGCAGGAACCAGCACTGGCCTTACTGCACCTCACACCACCGACCTCGGCCCCTTCCTTGACCCGGCCTGTCCAGATCACTCTGCAGAGCCTGCCTGTGCTCCAGCACATCAACACTCCTGCCCAGCTGAGTGCTGTCTGCAAACTTACTGAGGGTACACTCAATCCCCTCATCCACACCACCAATAAAGACATTAAGCAGGACTGGACCCAGTACTGAGCCTTGGGGAATCCCAGTAGTGACTGACCACCAACTGCAGCACCATTCACCCCCACGCTCTGGGCCCAGCCTTCCAGCCAGTTCTTAACCCAGTGAAGACTGACCTGGCCAAGCCACAGGCTGCCAGCTTCTCCAGGAGAATGTTGTCAAAGGCTCTGTCAAAGTGTCAAAGGCTCTGCTGAAATCCAAATACACAACATCCACAGTCTTTTCCTTATCTACCAGCCAGCTCACATGGTCATAAAAGGAGATCAGCCTGGTCAAGCAGGACCTGCATTTTCTACACCTGCGCTGGTTGGGCCTGATTCCATGGTTGCCCTGTAGATGCTCCATGATGGCATTCAAGATTACCTGCTCCATAATTTTGCTGGAAACTGAGGTCAGGCTTGTAGATCCCCAGGTCCTTCTCCTGACCCTTCTATTGGGTGGGCATCACACTGTCAGCCTCCAATCACCTGGGACATCCCCAGTTAACCAGGACTGATGATAAATGATGGAGAATGGTGCGGAGTCCACTTTTCAGAAGTCCAAGTTAGAGGTTTTGTTGACAATGCAGATACAAATTGGAAATTTGAGGGGAAAAAAAAAAGCAGACAGGCAGAGCCTAAAGTATCTGGAAAATAAGCATTATTTAATGCCATTTTCAGCATTTTAAACAGGAATGTTAACGTCTTTGCAGCTGCTTGCACATTTCAGGAGAACATGGCACTAAGCAACAGCATTAGATCAACACTGACTAGGATAGGTCTGAGATATCAAAGACATAAAACCCATAATTCATTGCAATACTTGAAGCCTTGGTAATGGATTTTGTATTTCTAAAGATCAGAAATCAGCACAAAGCTCTGTGCTTTCATAAAAAAAAATAATTCCTGCATAAAGGATAGTCAAAGAAATAAAGAAATTAGGGATACTACAATAAATGAGAACATAAAGCCAAAGTTAGTGCAACGTTTCTCTCTTTTTGGAAATTCTAATTTTCTCTACATTTCTGCTCAAAGTAAACAGCATTCTGGAGCACCATGTGCACTTTATTTAAGGATAAAATATTAAAAGACTAAATGGTTGAAAATATATTGGAATTGTTTTAATTATTCAGTATTTTTAATGAGCTTGACATATTTGGAAATTACAAAGAGCCTTAGGACCATAAAACCTACTGTGTCTGCTGCAGCTGGCACCTGGAATGTCTGTTTCACTCTAAGCAGCAGTTTTTTCTGGTTCATAAGTATCTGAAACAGTCACAGATATGGCTGAAACCAGGAAGATAGACGTGGACACTGTATTATTTTTTGCCTAAATACAACACTTAGTGACTGACTCTCCTCTGAGGAAGAGATGGTGTGCTTGTAATGGCTATTTACAATTCATATGAGCATAAGAACTTTTGACATGTTGTAGAATCCCAGAAGATAAGGAGCTCCAGCGCCAATAGCCATATGGCTACGGAACCACTGTGAGAAAGAACAAGATGTGGCTGCAGATGGAGGCTGTGCAAAGGTAGGGCAGCACTTACCCAAGACACACATCCTGAAGATAAGTACAACACAGCACAGCACAACCACAAGAATGAGGCCAAGAAGTGGGCATGGACTGCAGGGGAGAAACAAGGCCACTCAAGACTCCTGAGGCCCTCCAACCCATTTCCAGAAAGATCTGAAAGAATGGACTGTGCAAGATAACTAATCTGCATAGAAAGTGAGATAGCTATCCTCAGGGTAAAAAAGCTGTAAGAATGTACCCCCAGCAAGCCAGGATGCATGCCTCATGTCCCTGGCCCTTCCAGTGGCTAGATTGACACTGGAACTGATTGATTGATTGATTGATTGATTGACTGATTGATTTCCCTCCATTTTCCATGACAAGCTTGTAACTTATAATAAGATTCAGTGACTTTTTGTGGACTCTCTGACTTTCGTAATTTCTTTTGACTACAAGAATCTACAAATCTTGGGTGCTCCCTTTCCCCTAAGAGTGAGATGTCACACAAGTCAAGCACAAAATGATGACAGGTCTGGCTCATGTTTATCCTAAACTTATATAAATTATGGTTAAGTAAACAGCACACCTACATTTTCTAGCTTAAATAGTCCCTCCCAACCAACTTTTAACACCTCTATTCTCTTTTTCAGATGTGGGCATACTGGTTTTTAAAACTCAACTACAGTGTTGAGAAAACAGACAAGTATGTTTTCCCATCAAAAATACTCTACCTCTTTCTTACAAAAGATGTGCAAAAAGAAGAAAGGGTATTTGTATACAATGTCATTCTCTGCCTTGAAATTTCTTTTAACTGCGGCACACTCTAAATTCCACATAGGAAAGTCATTAGAAGATCAAGAGATGTGGGTACCATGGAAAATATTAACTTAATGCTGATCAAGTATATGTAGAAAAAATACAATGGTATGTATGTAAAATGCCTTTAAACAGTTTAATAAAATTGACATCATGCCAAAATAGGAGAGGAAATGTTTACATATACATGTATATGTAAGTTTTGCCTATGTTTGTGCCAACCAAAAATAAACTCCTCTCCTCCTCACATCCACCACTACTGCTGTAAATTGTGTGAATTTGACTATCAGCTGTAAGAAGCCAAAAGGGAAGAGACAGCATCATTGACACCATAAAATATGGAAAAGGAAAAGGCAGAAATATGAAAAGAGACAATCTTAAGCAGTTCCTTTCTTTTTGGCAAAGCTGACATTTGCACACAGATTTATCTTGAAAATTTGTGAACTAGGAATATTCACACTTGCAGAGAAACAAGCTGAAACTCCTCGCACAATACAGCATCATCAAGGAAAGATAAGGGGAATTTGTTCTGTTCAATAGACTGACTTCCCAAGACTGGGCTATCACTGGGATAAGTAAGTAATTTAAAAATTTTAAAACTAGAACACTGGATTAAATAATATCCAAAGATAAAGTAAAGGGTTAATAAATATATAAATCACAACCAGATAAATCTTAGAACAGAGACTGAGAGGAGCTTTTTTCTTGGAGGAATATATTAAATGGACGAAAATATAAGTAAACAGAAAAAGTAAACTATACAATTATTTTAAAGATGAAAATATTTTTAAGACTAAAAGCACTTTACAACTTCATGGAACTAGCTGAAATGCCCCCCCAGAAAAGAAGGCATGAAGAGAAAAGGAACAAAAACCCTATTTGCATAGAAAGCTGGGTGAAACAAAACCAATTATATTAATCAGTACCAATTATTTGTTTATGCCAGAAGAAAACTGTGTTTGGATTAATATTCTCAGTTTTTGTAAATGGTATGATAGATTTTAAAGCAGTTAATCATGTAAAAATCAGTGTTTGCTAGACAGACATATCAGCTATGGAAATCATTATCTCAATATTTTTTTAAAAAAAGTCAAAGAGAACCATAATTTTAAAGGCTCATAGCAAAATTCTATTAAAATTTTTAAGTATGCTTCAATGTAAAAATACAAATCCAAAGAACAAACGACCAGAGAAAGTTCTAGTAACACATCGGTAACTCCATTTGGTAGTACTACACAACATAACAGTGCATGGCAAAATAGACCCTTCTGGAAAGTTGTGTAGTAATCTGAGAAAAAGATTATTTGACTTGGTAATAAATAATGTTCAAAATAAAAAGTTTAAATACTTAGAAGAAAACTCCAGTATGCATATTCTGTGATAGAAATTAAAATTTCTTAAGCTTCTCCATTTGACAGTTCACATATAAGATATGATGATGACAGTACACATATGTTATTGTAAAAGTATCTCCTTGCAAAGCATGAATACAAGTGACATTTCTCATTGCACTTTAAAGGTGGACAGCATGAAACAAGAATAATTTAATAGAACTGAATAAACGCTCATGCTCTTTTGCAAAAGGAAGAGGAGAATTTCTCAACCTAGCACTGCAGACATAAACCAGGGTTTGTAATAATGCTGGTGAAAGCTGCAACCCTTGTTTTATATCCTTTCCTGCGTAAGACACTAAAAACTTTGCTGATCAGGAATGTCTACCTCTTGGCTGGATATCTACATGGCCAAGGAGATGAAGTCAGTGCATGGGAATTGTTGACACCTTATGCTATAGTCAAATATTTTTTACCTGTAGTACTCTTTCAGTTAGGAGAAGACATTTGACTAATTTGTGGTCCTGAGAAACAACATTACTGTTTGCTGCCTTCTTTAGGCTTATTATGCTAATATTAGCATATCTATTCTGTATTAAAGACTCAACTTACTATGAGCTCAGCTTTCATTAATGAAAACCATATCCAAACACACACACAAAGAAAAAAAACTAAGTAACAACAGTTTGTTAGGAGTTAATGTGTACTGCTTCTGAACAATGAATTGAAAGGCTTGGCACGTGACAGTTAATGGTCTTCATGCAGGTTGTGTGATAAAGCACAGGATGCATTAAAAAGCCCATTTTTTCCCTTTTAACAGCTAGTTCTACGGCCTTCTTATTTTTCTAAATTTGCTGAGCCTCTCTCTTTCTTTATGTTGTGCTAGTAGAGCATACTGCTGATAGCACAATACTTAGCATAATCACATCTTCTGCAGCAATTTTGCAGGTAATTTCCTCAAGCACAAAAGAGACAACATGTATAGGACGGAGTTAGTCTGTAATTTACTTGTGCATAACAAATTATCAATTTTGTCACTTCTCTAACAAAATCAAAATAATTTTCATCTCTCAGATTGATTTTTAACTGTGGTATTACAATATTATCCAATACAAGTAGTATCATGCATATTTAATTTTCTTTCAGAGATAAAACATTTTGTTGAAGGAAGAGGAGGCTAAACTGACAGAAAGTGAAACAATTCTTCATGTTAAAAATACCCAGCATGAAAACATAGTTGCAAGGAAGATAGATTATAAAGCTTGCATTTATCCAATAATTTTAAATACCATAATTACACTGACTGCTCATCAAAAGACTCTTAAGGCTCATTAAAATCATGAAACATTTCTAATTAAATATATATTTAAATGAAGTTTCTATAACATATCTACATGGTACTTTACATCAGACAAAGAAATTCTGGTGAAAAATCTAACTGAAGTTTAGGTAAGAATTAAAGCTTAAACATGGGGGCACAGTGGCTGTCTTTTAATTCAAATTGAATGTTACTGTGTTGTATCCATCTTTAGTCCAAACTTCTCTATAAAATAGTCAATCTTCATAAAATTTCATGTGCCAAATATTGTAACTTTTTTAAATGGAAATAGTAACTTTCCAATTTATCAATTGATACAAGTGACATTTCCTTATATCTGATTTAAGTGATGCTTTTAGAAGGGGACAAGGCCTGTGTTCCCATTAGTCAAAGCCGGCTGAAGCACAAGCATCCACCCATATGTGTTCTTAGTCACTCTATTTTATCCCTTTCAGGCACAAGTGCCCCTTTGCCAGCCAAGGCACTGGGCCTTTGTCTAGGGCACTGGCATGATACTTCAATATTCATGTATTGACTCCCACAAAATGCTCTTCTTTCAGACTGCACAGTTTCAAGTCCTTGAGGATTTACATCACTATCTATCTTCTAATCTCAAATAGCTTCGGTGTTTTTCAGGTTTATCAACAGCATTGCTCTTCCTCAATCTTACTAAGATGACTGCTCCCTTTATTCTTCCAAGGATGTCACAATGATGCAGGATTACTTGTCTTCTAAACCTCTTCACTGTCATTTTGAGAACTGGATCCATGGATGTTCAGATGTTTCACAACCCAGTCTTCAGCCAGGTTCCATAGGTTAAAGCTCAAAATGTATGCAAACGCTGTCCATTAGAGTCTGAACTCATTAAGTACAAAATCATCCCATCAAAGCTGAAAGGGATGTATAGAAGTCATCTAGTCATCTGCACTAAAACCAGGTGTAACTATATTGGTTTGCTCAGATCCCTGTCCAGAGAAGTCCTGAATTCCTCTAAGCAAAAAAATAGCCCACAGCATCTTTGGGCACTTGCTCCAGTGTTTGATGACCCTCAAACCCAGCATAAATATATGTAGCTATCCCTACTTATTTTGAACCTTTGTTGAATTGTATATCACTTCTTAACTATATTTATTATAATTTTTTTCATATTTTAGATGTAGTTCTAGCAAACTAGTAAATATGAGGCTGTGTTAGAGCTTTCCATGAGTAAAAAAGGGAGACATGGCAAAGTTTGGCTTTTTCTCCATGTATTTTCAGAACATGAGCAATTCAATCTGTAACTTTCTTTACGGATGCAGGCATCCAGTATGGAAGCTCTCACTGGCATTTGGTGACACTCAAGGGGTACAAAGTCTTCCACCCGTGGTCTGATGAAACAAGTGAAAACTTTCTGTGGGAACACCACCTGCAGGAGTGATAAGGATATCCTTTAAAAAAAGAATCTATTCAAAAGAAGTGAAAACTCATTGAACTGCAAGGGTATAGGGAGTAAAGCATATAGATAAGATGGTAACAGAAGAGTGACAAGCTTACATGGAAAAGGAAGGAGGTTTGTACACAGGTAAGGGCAAAATTTCACTGATATATAAAAATGGGAAGAGAAAAGATATGTCTTTCTGTCTTTGAGGAGCTCAGAAGAACAGGATCTGGTAAAAAAAAACCCACAAAAACCCAAACTGCCTCCTTGTAAGAGAATTGGCAATGCAGTTCTTTGGTCTTCTGTATGGAAGTTTCCAGTGGCACAATAAACCCATGCACATGATTTTTAAATACCTTATTCTCAAAACAGCCCCATAGAAAAATGTATCACTGTTGTAAGCCCAGCCTTAGTCCAGGGCCATGAGCAAGCCATAATATCTCTATTTAGCAAATTGCAAAAATAAGAAACAGAAAGATTACAGTGAGCCATAATTCACCGTCTTCTAAACTGTGCGTTCTGGTTTTCACTGAAGAAGCAGAGGAACAAAATAATCCTTCAGCTCAGTTTTTTCCTTGTGCTTTATTTGTTCTCTTTGCTGCAAGTGATTTCATTAGAAACAAAGAGGCATTACTTTCATAAAGATCACTTGGGGCAATTTTCCTCTGTTGTTAAAGGGATCACTAAAGAGATGTTTGCCTGGCTTCCCCATCCCTTCAGGTCACAGTGTCAGGTGAGCTCCTCTGAAACTGGGCAGTATTTCAGCAGGGGGTGAAGCTGGTGAGGCAGAGATTAATTTCCAGAACTCAATCTCAAAGGAAGGATGATTTATAAGGAATTTCAGCACATGAATATTGTGAGAGGTCAGAAGTTTTGTCCATCTTTCCTGGCTCTTGAGTGCCTGTATTCCAGCAACAGGGCCTCTCCATCCAGCCTGTGCAAAAAGAGAGGTATCGCCTAGCAGTTCTGGGCACTGCTAGCAGATTCTACCTTTTCAGAGAAAATAGAGTAGCATACAGAGTAAATTATTTGAACTATTTTGTAGGATCTTTATTCTTCATTGCCTGCCAACTATATGATTGTTGGTTTTGTATGATGTCTACTTTGTCATTTTTCCTCCTCAATCCATCCATATTTGAAATTCACAGACTCGTAGAATGGTTTGGGTCAGAAGGGATCTTAAAGATCACCTCATTCTACCTCCCATCATGGGCAGAGATACACTGCACTACACTGCCCCAGCCGTCCAACTGATGCCCTTGACATTCATTCCTCTTTTTTCTTTTCCCCTTTCCTTCTTTTCAGTCTTTCCTCCAAATGCTCAAGGGGCAAAAGGCAAAAAGTAAGATCTGTCTCCGTCTATTCTCTGTGTGTTTACAAACAGAAGGATAAGAATGTAGCACAGAAAGAGCTTCAGATCTGAAAAAACAAAACTGAGCTGCAGTTTTAGCAATCAGCACCTGTAATAAGCCTACATAAATTCTAATGTTTGCAGAAATACCAAGACCTCCTGGAATCCTCACAAAGATTAATTAGAAAGTCAGTCTTACAGATTTTTCTCTCATGTGTAGTCATCTTGTGGACCTTACAATTAAAACAAATACATAAATCCTTACTTAAGTACAAACTGGTTGATAGGGGATCACCACAAAAAGAGTGGTTATCTTGGGTTTTATGCAAAAAGGATTTCCTGTCCTGTTACTTTGGTGGACAAAACAATAGCTAATAAAAGTAAGTTTTTCAAGTGCCTGGTATTATGAATTATTCAGAAAAACTCACTACTGTATTTCCAATATTAGTGGAACATGCAAGAAGTACAGAGCTGCATACAGGGTACCCTGTTTTCATATTGTTTTTGCATTAGCTGCACTAAAAATTTAAAACAAAACCAGGAAACCTACAAAAACTATAGTATAAACAAACTACATATACTTTATGTCATAATGTATCTGTATATTGAAAGGTAATGTTATATTTTTACTTTTCAATCATTGTATTCTCAGTGTGCCTGTAAGGATCACTATGTGATACAGTTACCTTAAAGGTACAGGGGAGCCAGATGCCCTTTTAAAGCAAGATGAACAGTATATAAAATTCACTGACATCATTAATGCTTCCCACAGATTCCCTAACGCATTAAATGTTATATACATGCCTCTGTCTTGCACAATATGATAATAAACCATCATCACACTTAACATTTTTGTACACAAACCTCCTGACATAATGCACAAAGAGGGAAGTCAAGGCTATCTAAAAGCCATAATAACTCCAGTTCTACCCCCCTGATTTGCATTTTCTCAAGTAAGTTGTAATTTTAAATGGAAGAGAAATACCATTTGTACATACATAATCAAATAGGCATTTGCTCATTATATTTGAGATGACTTAAACCATATTAAAAGATATGAGACCCTTTGTCTTGTTCTGAGCAAATAAAATAATATTATCTTAGTAGATTAAGCAGAACAATTTTTTGGAAGTGTGACACAGGAAAACCTTAATTTCATCATTTATGTATATAAAACCCTTGCTTGTTTAAGTACAAATTATTTTTTGCATGTTTAGGCAAAGGACGGGGCTACCATGAGAGGTTTTGTTCCAGCACAAGCCAGGCATGAGAGATGCCTCCTTTACAACTTTCCTGAAGATAAAAAGAACTTTGCCCCTCTGGTTATTCCTTCTCTTTTTGCTCTCTCCAGGGCAATGGACAATACGAAAAGAAAGTGCAAACCCCCATAACAGTTGAAGCAAAGCCTACCTTCAATTCAGAGGATTCAAGAATCTCTGCTTAAGAGAATATTTGACTTTAAATGCAAACAGTAAAATTTTGTGGTAACAAAAATCGTATCTTTTAAAAAGTAGATTAAAATGTACACAAAATCCTTAGAGTCAAACTTCAACAGTATTTTCTTTCTATAGAAATTTAAAAAATATATATATATAATTGATAAAATTAACAGGACAGGTTTGCTATAGCCTTTAAAATAAAATATCCATCTGTATTCTGAAATAGCATGGGATGTCAGACGCTAAGCACATCAGCAGGTCTTGGCAAAAGTAAATTTAAATAAGATATGTAGTGTGTTATGCACTGGTAGGAAGCACATGAATTAATTTCACCTGTCAGCTGAAAGTTAAAGGGGATGTGCCCAAGCTTTGATAAATCCTCATGCTACTTTTATTAACTAACATCTTTAAAAATCTGCCCCTACTGAAAGCATCCTTAATATTTCACTTATTTCTTCTTCTAATCTCTTTTCTGTACCTGGAGTTATGTGGTGGAAATTATATTCCTGAATTTCTCACATGACTGCATTTTGATCTTTCTTTTGTTTCAATACACGTTTTGACAGCACACAAATTTTGTGGGAAAATGCCTGGGCTGATACTTTGAACTGATTCACCACCCAAGTGGCTACATTTGGGCTAAATGAGGTGTGAAGAGCCTTATCTAGGGCTATCTCTGTCTTTCTTCATGTAGTCTCACAGCAGCAGCTTCAAAAAATGATTTGCCACCACCCATCAATAGAAAATAAATTATTACCATTCTCACTTGTCAATGTGCTTGTCTTCACTTTGGCTGGCCTAATGATTGGCAGCTCAAAGGGAACATTTCCAGCCTTTCTGGAGCATGATTATGACTGAGTACACTGCTCCTCTATGCATCCTGGCCAGTAAAAACATTCAGGGAAAGCAAATTATTTCAATGTTTGGCACCGATGATTAGAGCATTAACCATGAATGCTAGAGAAGTTTATATTTGACAGTCAAGACTGTTTAGTTCTGACATCTATCCTCTCATTTTATTGCCCCTACTAAGTGCAAAGTTGCATCATTCATGTATGTGCAAATAATGTGACAGAGTGCAATAGTATGGGTGAGGTGAATGACTTCAGCAAGATCAGAAGTCTTTGAGGCAAAGAGACAAACTATATATAAAAGTGAAAAAAAAAATTTTTTTTTCTCAGTTATTTTCTCAGACATATAAATATGTCTGAAAAAATATGGCTGCATAATTGTTCAAATGGCAGCTTAAAATTTTTCTGAATTTTAAAAAGAAGTCATATTTGACTTCTTTGGATGACCCCTGTAACAAGACAACAGCTTTTGAAAATCCTTTTGGTTTCCTCAGAACACAGAAAAGAAAATTGTAAGAGTATTTCAACAATGGCCACCTATACTGTAGTTTAAAAAACACAACATGTTCAAAGTCTTCATTAAGAGATCAAATTTTGCTAACTGAGCACTTGGAACTGGCACGGGGGAAATTATTGTGTAAATGATGCCCTTCGTTGTTGCTTGGGATATAGGATTGTTTCGTTTCTTCTAATGGCAGCAATTAGGAGAATGTTACGTCTGTACAATGCAATCACAAAATGTTTAGTATTTTTGTTAGAAGAGTGGTCCCAGTCTATAACCCCTCAGATATCAAGTGCCACAGAAGCAGGGCATGGAATGGATGCTAGGTTAGCGAAAGCACTCCATCTATGATAAGGTGTATGCACCCAGCCCTTGCAACATCTAACATATAATAGATCAGGGTCATGACTCTCATCCACAGTAAACCATGTTAAGTACCTGTCATGGGTGGGGAATGCTATTTCCCAATATTAATAATAGAGTGTACAGGACTCCCATACGTGGGAGTATTCACCACATGAAACCAACACTTGCTCCACTGCGCTGACAGCCCCTTTCCTGCCACTCGCTGCACATGATGTGAGGTGGAACAGAATAACCACAGGGTCCTAGCCATGCCCCTCTTGGCCCATCCTGGCTACTACAAAAAAGAACCCTGTTCTGGATGGAATCCACAGGACACAATCACAGCAAAATGTGAAATGATCATGGAACTGTGCTCCTTGGAGGGATGAGACTCAAACTTTGCAGGAAGAGCTGAGCATGTGTAGACTAGACTCAACAATAAGACAAGCTAAAAGAAACTGAAGTGAACAATTTCTTTAAGTCTTACTAGAATTAGCTGTGGTTGGGATTGTAAGTGAAATAAATGAAGAAATCATATATAAAATGTAACACAAAAAAGTAATTGTTTTGTGTATCTGTTAAGACTGTACAGATATGTAAGTCTGTTGCACATCTGGGGATAAAAACTGAGCCAGAAATTGTATTAAAGAATACAACAAAAATATATTATGTGGACAGGTATTTTCAAATATGTATCAACCTAACAATTTAAGTAATCTGAAGTTTGTAGTCAGAGAGAAACACCTAGACACAAGTTATACTAAAGAAAAACTAAATCCTTTCCCTATTTTTACAAACATTCTCTGAACTGCCTGTCCAGAATATTCAGTGTCCTGGTTTCAGTTCATCCTACAAAATAACTAATTTACAAGTGCTTTCCCTCCTCACCAGCTATGATATTGCTACAGTATAAATGGATATATAAAAATTCTTTCACAGATTCAAAAGGTTTCTTAGAAGTTTTAAAGTCAGTTATGTAAAAAAGTTGGAAAATATTTGTATTAATGGAAACCATTAATTTTAATAATTAAGTTTCATATACAGTTTTTCTACTTTATTCTGTCCTTTTGCACACAGAAAAGAGACAAATCTCTTATTTCAATATTGTATTTTCTAGTAAGCATTCAATGAATGACTTTATATGTAACTTACCACACACTTTAAAACTTGTATTATTATAATTATTATGTATTTTCTTTCATGCTTTTCTCTTGCAGGCATCACTGCCCAGCTGCTTCACAAACACTAAGCCAATATTTTAAAAATATTTGAAATAATATTTGAAACATTTTTAAAATACTTAAAACATTTTAGAAAATATTTAGCCAACATATTTTGAGAGGAACAGACATTACCCTATTTAATGTATCACCAAACTGGAACAGGGATTAAAACCAAATTTGACTTCCTGGTTTGAGACACCTTTAACACATTATTGCAGAATACTTGGCACCACACCATGGTTTCCTTGCTGAAAGAACATCTTGTCATGATTTAATTTACTGATGAATGCTCACATCTGTTCCAAGTAATATATCATAATCTCTGCTTCCAGTAGCCTGATCTGCACACTGCACCAACTCTGCCCCAAGCTGGCAAGAGTGGAAGAATTCAGCACACCATTCAAGTGCTAGGATACCACTTCTTTCTGCAGCAGCCTGCCCCTTCACACATTCCAGCCTCAGGAGCCAAGAAGCAGAGATTATTTGTACAGCAGCTCAGTTCATTGTACAATCACAGTCCAGCAACAGCACAACCCATGCTCTTCACAGAGTGAAGGTGTAATTATATGAAAAGAAAGTACCGAATCCTGTAATTACAGCTCTCCAATGCTGTATGCAGAAAATGTTCATGTGTCAGGGTATCAGCTCTGCAATATTCTCTACAGATGTATGTATCTGAGGATAATACATTTTTCTTACAAGCATACGAGGGTTATATGAAATATCTAATTAAATATTTGGGTGAGCATTTAACTTTACATGGTAATCAGATAAAGCTGAATTGGAATTTTATAGCTTCATATAGCAGAATTTTCTAAAAATTATCCAGTACAATAATTCTTCTGTCTCCTGACATAATGAACAAAAATGTTAAATATTCTCTTCCTGTTATACTTTCTTAATACCTGCTATTGTCATCAGAAACATAATAGAAGGACCTTACTGTGCATACATTATTTTCTTTTTATTAAACAGGTGCACTGGAATTCAAATAACTTAAAATCATAATTAAATGCCCCACTTTTTCATTGCCTTTTTTAATAAACACATTTTGGCAATTAAATTCTGAAAAGAGACTTTTTTTCCTCCATCTTTTTGAAAGCAAGATTTCTAAACAGTGAGAATAGACAGATGTATTCATTCTGGAAGGCTGGAAGACCTTATCCAGACTGATCTGGTTGTATTGTTCATGAAGGGAATGACTAAATACTTTTGCAGCAAGAAGTTGCTACAGTAGAATTGGATATATTTAAAATAATTAAATATGAAAACAATCCAATACCCTGTATGTTCAGAAATTGCTGCAAAACTTAGAAATTCTATGATGTTCTAGAAGGCCTACTTTTTGTAGTATAATTTTCTCACAGGGTCAAAGTCAAGCCTTTTAGAAACATCTGGAAGGTAACACCAAATAAAATCAAAAAGAAGGTATTGTTGACTTTCAAAGGATAGGCCAACATGGCAGCAGTCCAACCACAAAAGGTGGGAGCACTCTCATCAAGGTAACACACACTGGCTCTGGAGTGAGCTAACACAACTCATGCTCAGATATTGTGTTCATAAGTATTCAGGGTTTAAACACTTGAACAAGTCTCTGGCTGGCTTTGTAGTGCTCTGACTCATTCTACAAAAGGATAAGAAGTTAAAAATGAAATAGCCACTATTGAAGATGTACATATGATAATATTTCTGCAACTGTTTTAGTTAATGATAAATACCTTACATTTTTATCAGAAAGATCATTATCCACTCCACCAGGGAATAATTTTGGCTTTAAGGTTTAGAGAAGAGCCATCATCTCAGCTTCTTCAACAGCAAGCACTGCTATTACTGGGTGTCTGAATCTACATGCCACAAGTTTCATTCATTCATTCATACCTGCCTTTGGGTACCAGTCACTACTACCTTTTTCTAAAGCATACTAGTTAGTGAATGAAAATGAAAGAGAAGATTGAACAGGAACAAACCTGAGTTATGTGTTGTGACAGCAAAACCAGTGAATTTTATAGAACTGTCATGACAATTATAAGAAGGATAAATATTCATGAAAACTTTTGTTCCCATAACTGGACTTCAGTAACATATTAAAAGTTAGTAGGGTGCATAAACAATATCACATGATGAATATATGTTGTAAAACTCATTGGAAAGGAAGTTACACAGGTTATATAGGCATGCAATAATGACCTGGAGAATGGCATTTACAGAGGCACCAAAAATTATCAATTC
The DNA here is from genome assembly GCA_013397195.1 of Hylia prasina. Taxonomy (NCBI): domain Eukaryota; kingdom Metazoa; phylum Chordata; class Aves; order Passeriformes; family Sylviidae; genus Hylia; species Hylia prasina. Next base: position 179,201 of record VYXD01012041.1, on the reverse strand, counting down.
ACTGTAATATTTAAGTATTTTGTTAAAAATTTCAAGTTATGAAAGATGCCAGCATACATTTAAGGGAAAAAAAACCCTAAAATATAAGTAGTAGAAAGACAGAAATTACAAGGATTTCTCCTTGCAGTATTCAGGTGATTTTCAAATAAATAAGAGTCCTTGAAAAACAGTACATAGTCTTAGGCTATTCACCTTATCAGTATTTTCTTAAGTATGATTTTTGAAACAAAGTGTTAAATTATTCTTTTCCATTTAATGAATTTTAATGGTGCATGGATGCCAAATCCCTTACACCCAAAACTGAAGGCAACCATATTGCTTATGTATACATCTCTATACATGTATTACAAACATATGTTTGAAATAATACCATAAAACATTTACTTCTAAAAAATACCTTGGGTTTAAGCAAGATCAATCATTTTAATGATTTGAAAAGGTAACTATAGTGTTCTCAGTAGTTCTGAGCAAAAGCTCAGATATTAAGACAAGACTTAATCACAAGTCTCTTTCAAAGGATAAAGCTACCTTCTTTAATTATTACACTGAGGATTTTGTAATTCAACAATATAGTTCTACTAATAATTCTGTCTAGAAGAAATTTGCATGTTTGAGATTGGAGACATTTTAAAATACCACAGTTAAATCTTGACTGTAAGAGAAAGTTCTTTTTTATATTTATTTCAGCTTCTAGCAGGTGGCTTTATATTTTCAATAGTCACTAACTCCATGTATCTCATTTGAAGCAACTATGTCCAACCTATAATTATTTTCTTCTAAGTAGAGTAATTCATGGTTAATTATTCAAAACAGTTCTTCTTCAAAATCAAAGCTGCTTCTTGCCATGGCACTTTTAAAATGCATATTATAAATAAAATATTCCTCAATGCAAATTTTTGCAATAAGAGAGTGTCTATTTTGCCTTCTTAAAATAGTGTTAAAATCTTTGTATAGATGTAAGGACTCCAAGAATACCGAAATCATAGACAAAATTATTTGCTGCTGCATAGGTACACATATTCCATGTACAGTGTCCTGCATATGATTAGTGTTTTTAACTGGTAGTGACTAGACTAGAGTGTTTTTCTGTGCATAAGATGGCTCCAACAGTAATGAGGAATATCCTGAGACCCCAAAAGCACTGCAAGAACCCAGATCTTCCTACAGTGTAATGTAAGATTTGAACAAATCTCATTTAACTATAGCTTTGCTTATGCATACTTGATGTAAACTTAATTTGATGTAATACAGCCACCTTACATGATTCAGGCTCCAGAGACTTGTCACTGAAGCCCCGAAATACATAAATGGAGGCTATAATAAATATGGATAGAGTTTTTTACCAAGTCGAAGGACAAGGGGTAATAGCTTTAAACTGAAAGAGGATAGATTCAGATTAGATAAGAGGAAGAAATTCTTTACTGAGAGGACAGCAAGACACAGGAATAGGGTGCCCAGAGAAGCTGTGTATGCCCTGTCCCTGGAAAAGCTCAAGGATGGGGCTCTGAGCAACCTGGTCTTATACAACCCCTGCCTATGGCAGAGGGCTGGAACCAGATGGTCTTTAAGGTTCCTTCTAACATGGACTGTTCTACAATTCCATGATTCTTTGCACTTTGAAGTGCTACTGGAAAATCTGAATAGTTACTCACTATCTCCATAAGGATTCTCTTCTGAACATGTTTAAGAATGAACTGATGACTGCACTGAAATTATTCCTTCATCTGGCTGTCCCAGTTGATGAGTGTTGCTCTTCCTCTTCACTATGAATACACCAATTCACCAAATACTTTTTTGAAACATGTCTGAATTATCAAGCATATAAAATACTACTAAGTCCTATAAGAGTCTGCTGTAGAACAGAATTCACTGTATCTTTTCTTTTGAAGCAAACAGAAATTTTTGCTCTTTTGTGGCAAAAATGCAGTTAATTTCCCTTGTAGACATCAAGTGAACAAACTCCAGCACACCTGTTTTAAACTTCATCTTGATCCAAGAAGTTTTTTCTTGGACCATTCCAGAACCTACCCAAAAATAATAACAGCAAAACATAAAGCTGCCTTCAAAAATTACCATGATAGCATCAGTACAATGTTTTCCTCACAATTATGGAGCACAGATTATTAACCAGGGCCTGTAAGTCCCATATCTTATCTCAGAAGTATTTTTCATAATGATGCACACACAAATGATGCATGGGCCCACCTTTGAATCTGGCCCTAAATCCACAGAAAAATCTAGTACACTTTTAGGAGCATTGTAGAGTAGCTGTATGGTACCCAAATAGGAGCATTTGCTATGTATCTGCCACCTTTTATTGAGAGTTGCAGACCGCCATAATTTTCCTCCAGCCCCACAAATGCTTGTCTTTGGTTCCTTTCAGTGAAAGATTGCCATTAACACAGCTTTTCCAAAAAGACGGCCTCATATAAGCAGCATATTTTAAACAAATTAATTTGTCTTTTTGTTACTAGTAATCAAGTACTGTGGGACAAGGAAGAAAAAAATCATTTTGTAGAGTTTGTTTGTTTTTACCCATGACCTCTCCTTATCTATGCAGCATCTGAAAGGCCTCACATTTAGCCTCTCTGAGAAACACCTGTCAGCCCTATGCAGCTGGCTAACTGGACTCCTCCAGGAGCTCTGGACTGGACCAGCTTCTAGAACTGTTTACGATATCAGAATCACATACTTGTTATGATCCAATTATTGAGAGATGCCTCTGCCCAAATTAAGGTGCAAACAGGACCACATGCCCAAGTCAATAGCACATATTCTATTTAAAAGTAAATGTGAGGTAGAGAGATAGAAAGCAATGGGGTGGGGGGAGGCAAGGGAAAGGAGGAAAGACAGATAGAGATCAAGCAAAAGATCCACTCCACGGATCCAGTAGCATCCCGTTGGTCCATCCTCATTCTGGGCTTCTAAGTGATGTGCGTCCCTGTAGTTGCTCTTCTGGGGCTACCACCTTACCAAATTCCTGGTATCTACAGGGTGTTCAATGTTCTCAGAATTTGTGGTGATCTGTGTATAAGCAATTGCTCCCTTTCCCACAGTTTGCCACAACAGGAATATTTGCCAGGATGCATTAACTGGGATGCTCACACTAGATCTCACCTCCACTAGGCCTGAAATAAGCATCTTCCTGCTCCAAATTAATCTCTTCTGTGCTTACCTCAAGTTCCCTCTATGGTACCTGTTCTTATGGCACGTTCCTTCTGTGGCCTTTGACAGTGCTTGAGGCAATTGTGATCTTTAAGTCTCTTACAATATTATGATGCTAAAATGAAGTAAAATACCTGTTACTAATGAATCAAAATAAAGAGGCAATACCAGACATTCCCAAGGACAGGGCACCAAGACTGAAACTCCCACAACTTCTGCTGTCAGATCATACTAGATGCTGTCTGTAAAGAAAGCTCTGCAACCAAGCACCTGGCCATGTTCAGTACTGCTGGGGACTAGCAATCATTTTGACAAGTGGCTAACAAAACCCTGGTGTACAAGAGCTATTTATTTTCTGTATGCATCATCGCACCACGGTGAATTAGCTGAAGTAGCATTTCTGTTTAACAAGGCCTCCTTTGCCCTTTACTCCCACTGGTCCACCCAAAATTATGTCTAACCAATCTTTCTCCAGTCCAAAGTCTTGTCCTACTGTAGCACATATGACCAGTGATCTTTTAATTTACACTGGTCTCTGATAAAATTTTCTACCTTATCAGAAGGGTTTCTCTCAAAATCATATTCAACTCTCAATGCAGAAAGAGGAAAATCTCTTGAAATTCCCTAAGAAACATAATCTAGAAAAAACAAAAGTCTATGATCTATATTTTGGTTCCTTTTTACACCCTGATGAAGGCTGACAGGAACTAAAAAATTCCCAAACTGACAAATACAATACATTTAATTTCCAGAATAAAGCAATCTAGACTCGAGAGAAACTTATAGAGAAACTCTTTTATCTTTTACATGGAGAAACTGTCTATTTAACAGCATATGCTGTATTGTAATATCTCTCATTGTTTAGGACATGAAGGCTATCAGTGATAAAGAAAAATCCCCTTATTTTTCTGCTTATTCAGTTTTCTGTCTTATTTTGTGAGGAAGTCTGACAGTACTGACATGAATTGCACAAACACAACAGCAGCAGAAGCACAAATTTAGGAAAGAGCAGATACCCCACTGGTGGTCTCCTTACTAAAAGAAATGTTAATAGAATCATATATTCCAATGAGTTGTAATATGTTATCAGTATTATCCACAGTAATAAGCCTTATAAGAGTACTTTCAGTCCTGCTTTCTGCTGCTCATTGTCAAGAGCACTGATCTACAGCTTGGTAGTCAATGGTGGTCAGGAAGGCAACACAGACAATTTCTCAACCAGTCTTTTTGCTATCAGATAATCATTACTTCTCACACTCTTTCATATCCACAGAAAGAATGTTATTCTTTATTTTCAGCTACCTGAAAATATCTTTCCAAGGATGTTTTTAAGGCTTAGACTAGTTATTTGAAAACAGACCCATCAAGTCCAACCATCAGTCCAGGTCCTCTACGTTCAGCACTAAACTAATCCCCTGGTGACACATCCTTTTGAACACTTTCATGGATGGTTTCCCTGGGCAGCATGTTCCCTTGATGCTATTCCACACTACAGAGTTTGGTAAATGAGTTTAGCACTGAAATGAAAAAATCATGGCAAAAGGTTTTGATTACAAACCAAGGAAAACACAGATACCTGAAAGGGAGTGGGCACAAGATTGTCCCTTGCAGAATATAACAAACCATACTCTGTGTTTAGAGACTGTAGACTATAAAAGCAGTGTTTTTGAGAGTGATGGAGTTTAAAATTGGACCTAACAAGAGCTTAAATATAAAACGGGAGAGGTTCATGTATGAATTGACGCATACAGGCAACCAGGGCAACCAGCAAATTGCAGCTGAAACGCCAAGAGTAGCTTATTTCATCACCCTGCTGGCAACACTGGGCAGCAGAGGCACATGAGGACACAGGATCTGTTAGGCTTAGTTCATCCTAGTGAGCAGCAGAGAGGCCTGCTGCCTGCCCCAATAAATCAAAGGGCTTCACGCGTGCGCAGTCGTCACAATGCTGTGCTTTTATGATCTCTGAGCTTTTGATCTTTTGCTCTCTCCCAGCAGGAGGCTCAAGCATGTCTGTGAGTGTGTGTTATCTCTACACAGGAATTCTACTTCTCAAGAAAGGCCGAGAGTGAACAACACAGGCATAATAAACAGACTTCCCCCGCCCCGTCCCCGGTATTCTTAGCATTCCCAGCTGCAAGGTCACTTAAGCATATTTACTATCCTCCTTGTCATTCTGCTTTTAAGGCTTTCCCCCAGCAATTAACATAATCAATTATGACACAGGAAGATATATCACAAAATATATGTTTGTAAGCATACTCGATATCTTTTGGGACTGCTTTCACAAGATTATTTTGCTGTGTATAAAATTTCAGTCCTGCTGAAATGACCACCACTTCATATTTGCTACAATCATCCTGGATGGTATGTCCAAATTTTATGAGCAACCATAACAACCATCCCTAGATTCATATTTTTATCTACCAAATCAATTACCTATTGGCTGCCAGCAATTGGGGTAATAAGTTTGCTCTAGAAAAGCTCATGAAAAGGAAATCCCACACTCACTTTGCAAAGCAGCAGCTTCTGGAAAATCCCTTCACACACTTCAGCAAAATGGTCTTCATCTACCTCATATTCCATTGGCAAGACTAATCCCACAAGTCCAGAATTATTGCTTATCCTTGCTTAGCTGAATGAATCCAGAAGCTGTGGCTCATCAAGTAGATTTAGTGTACATTTCTTCCCCCACTCAGCCACACAGGTGAAGCGAACAAGGAGCCAAACACATCTGTCTGTCTGCCATCCTAAGGCACACCAACAACTGTTGCTTGCATTCATCAGTGAGACCAGTAACACCTTCCAAAACATCTGTAGGGTTTGGTAAGTATTTTATTTTACACTGCATCATAGGAAAAATCACAGGCAATACTGCTGGGGAATGTTGCAGCATGAACTATCCGCTTACAAGACTAGATGGTTAATAATGCAAGTGCTCACCTGATAGATCCAATCATTAACCAATTATTAGTTTTGCTCATACAATAAAGTAGAATGTAAACAGTTGTCTTTGAATTTCTGCATTTAAAGCAAAAAGAAAAAAATCCCAATATATGAATGACGACATGTGCTCTGTTCCATGTGGGTGGACAAATGGTTATCCCTTATTGGAGACTTTGTCCAGCTGTAATCCTAAGAGAAAGCTTTACTTGGTTTTGAAAGATTAATAGGAATCAATAAAATCTGAGTACTACATTTTCACCATTTATGTACCTAAACTGATGGACTATGACAGTTAGTAATATTTGAAATCCTTGTATTACTGCATTGCAATTTCTACAACAGTAAAGTCAGATTGTACATAACCAGTCTGGAAGAAATACAAATCCAAACCAAAACCAAGATACCCCTCTGTTTTCACAGCAACTGGTAATAGTGTGCTGTGGTCACTGGAAGTAAAGAGGATCTGCAATCTCCATTCAGAAAGGGTTTCAAGAACAGACTGGATAAAGCCCTGGCCTGACCCCATGCTAACCTCTAAAGCTTTTTCCCAACCTGAATTATCTCACGAGTCTGTGAGCACTCCAAGTGCTCCACCTATTATTGTTGGTTTATACTAAATAAGTTTGCTTTTTCACATTACTTATTTTTTACACTTGCCAGAAATCTATATTTAACTCATTATTGCCTTATTAAGTACTGTGCCAAACAGAAGGCACATCTTGCTATGTTAGCAACATTCGTTCTCAAGTACTTACGATGCACTTTAAATTTCTTCAATTCTAATTAGCCCACATATTCCAGATTCCAGTTCCTGGTGGTGGGTGTGGGAGATAATGGAATCGCTAGCATTTATGAAAGGTTAAGACTGTTTTCTCAGATACTCGGGCTTGTTCCTTTTAAAAGAAAGTTAGTGCACACCTAAAAATTGTTATAGTTTTATAAAACATAAATAGGGAATAAATAATGTACTTCCCATCTGAATTTTAAGGAAGCAATAAATTATTGAAGAAGGTTATGTTCAGTAGAGTGTTGTGTCCAAAATTTTCTTGCTTTTTCCTGTCATGACCCCTGTTCAACTATTGCTTACCAGAATTTTTTCCAAATTTTTTCCAAAGCAAGTAATTGTAGAGATTCTGCCTCTTTTGCTGAATTATATGCTAGGCACACTTTTAAGTCCTCAACTAAAGTGGATAGCGAGTAAATTTATACCTTTAATTCCTCTCTTAAAAACAATTTGTATCACTGAGGTGGTATCTACTGTAATTTTCATTTTATATTTAAACAAAATCAGAGCATTAACAGGCTGTATTATGAGTGACTTTAACAACATGATGTCATTCTAGCTGTTTCAGCACTATTACAATTAGGTTCTCCTGTTTGTAAAGGTATGCTATTTCAACATGCATTCTGACCATCATGACCAAAAAGACTGTCAGTGTTAGTGTTTCAAATACAATTCCAAATCCCACAAAATTTGAGAAAGCTACCACATTTTCTGTTTCTTACTGAAAATCACTGTGTATAAATTAATTTTACAATATGTGGCATTTTGATGTAGAAAAAGAAAACAAAGGAGGCAGACAAAAGAAATGAAATAATATAGACAACTGCTAGAATTTTTATTGCTTTTTAATCAATAGAATTAGTGTATCTATTTCTTAAGGATATTTCTTTAACTGTTCTTTATATTTACCACTACTTAATTGCTTCCCTTTGCTAAAAAAAAGTCATAAAAACCATCTTGAATCTTGACTTAGATTTCATGACTAACCTGCAGGTTGTAAAACCTTTAACTATGTTCCATTTAATGCTTTTAATAGACATAAAAGCTCACAAGCAATGATATGAAGGATAATTTACACTTGCAATGCATTTTTGTCCAATTAATAGATTGCCTGTGTGTTGCATACTTTGCATGACAAAAGAGCAGAATATTAAACTGCCATTTATGAATGCATGAAATTGCACTTTGCAAATTAGAAGTGCCGAAACAGAAATTTTTCACCCTGTTTAGGAAATAAACAGTCCTTAACAAATTAAATTGCATTGTAATAATTCTATGATTTATTGCAAGTTGTTTAACTTTCAAAACTTGGCTAACCCATATTAAGGTCACAATCCATCATGTCTTGCTTGGAAAGTCAGCAAATAATGGCTGTTGTAGTAGCTGCTTTTGATGATAGTATGAAAGAAGTATTAGCACTTGTCAACAAAACTGCTTACAACTTAACATTAGCATGCATGGGCTGCTGTACCTATTTATTATTCTGGCAGCTTCACACATATTGTTACAAGCTTATAAAACATTTTGTCGGGTGGAAACTGAATGTACACTGTTTGGTTTTCTGATAGACTGGCAGCATAAATGTCTGGGCCGACTTAGTTTAGGTTAAGTGTAAATAGAGACACAAATTCTTCAGCCTGTTCTCTTATTGATACTGAAAAGTACTGAATTATTCAGCATCCAACTCTTCTGTTTGTGTCTATCACAGTTATCAATTACCCATCAGTCTTCTTGTCAAAACAGAATGGATTAATCTGGCTGAAACAAGACAAATAAGTGGATACAATAACAGAGGTGCAGGGTTGCCAAACTGTCAAAGGGAAATCCAGGCAGTGACAATTGCCATCAAAAGTCAGATATCTGGCTTAAGTGAGCAAGTGATTTCCCTTTACAAGCAAAGAATGCACTTAGCTTACTCTAAGTAAATTAATCTGCCTACTTTGTCTACTAATGCATTATCAGCAGTGATAGTCACAGTGATTTTGTACTTACTGCTCAGATGCCTTTATAGCTCAGTGCTTTTGTGTGCAAGTTGATACTTAAACACGAATATACATAAAATGTTATTTTATACATTAAAAGAGAATTACTTGAATACATGAACTTCTGAGTGTGACTACTTGTGTTAGTTTGATCCACCATACACCTAAGTTGCTAAGAGAGATCAAGTAAATCTTTGAACTCAGGCCTGTGGGATACACTCAACTTCTGCTAGATCTAGCCTTCCATTTTCCTCCCAAGCTTTAAACTTTGAAATCTTGCTTGACAAACTCTTTAGGTCTATCTATTACTCTTGAAAAAGCATGCAGATGCATGTGATTTCATTTGTTTCTTTAAGAAAAATGTTAGTAACATAGCTCCCAATATGGACCGAAGTTTTGGCGCCCACTGAGTCATGTTTGGGATTCTATCAGGTTCTTCTTTGTTTACCTTCTCCACTTCCTACTCCCTCCAGAGTAATACTATCAGAAAAGACTCTTCTAAACTATTTTACTTAATCATTACTCATGCCTGAAGCCTTACAATCATGGCAGAAGATTTCAAGAGCTTCATGTAAGCCAAACTTTTCTACTGCATACTGCACCAAAAGCTTTTGTATTTAGCATATTTTACACTTATTTTCGAAACATATCTGCCACCTGAATTTAATTCTTACACAGACATGGAGTACTACATTTGGGACATTTAAATGCATATACAAAATAATATCAATGAAGCAGATTATTCACAAGATCTTGGGACAAAACTTGCACATTAAACAGTTTGACAGACCAAAACATTGATATCCACACATTCCTACATAAATTATCGTAATTCCTTAAAAGTCAAAATATGATCAAGAGTATCACCAGAGTAATAAATTTGCAAAAATAAAACCAACCCCTCCCCAAACTAACAAAATAAAATACCCCCCACCCCCAAGTACAAACAAACAAACAAAAACCAACGAAGCCCCTCCCTGAAATTAGCAGAGATATTTTTCAATAATTTCTCCTACAGGCTTGACTCACTGCTGATCTCTCTGAATATTCACTAAAAAACCAGTGAAAGCTATTATGTCACATAATTTCAGCAAAGTAGTGACATTTACATGTTATATGTTAATATTTCAGGTTTTTCTTCATTTCTATTAAGCATGAACAGCACATGACTGGCTCTGTTAACCACTTGATATCAAGCACCAGGATTTACTGGCAGACATTTAACAGTCAAAAAAAGATTGTACTGTTACGAAAGTTATTCAGACTGTACAATTCAGCATTGCCAGACATCTGCTCAGTTCTTTTAATAACTTAAAGACTGTAATGTTAGAATTGATAAATAACATACATATTCTAATATTCCTTGTTCTGCTTTTGGAGATATGCTCATTGGGATCTTTGAAAATTTTTGTGGAATTAGTGTCAGGTCCAGGTCTGATTTAACTCTTCTTGATCACTTCTAAGTGAAACAGTATGAAGAGATCTCAGGGTATTTTCAGGAAGACTTTCCAGTTCCAACAGGGAAACAGTATAAACTTACCTATTACTTAATTCTTGACAAAACTATTCTGTTCTCTAGAAAATTAAGAAATTAGTTTTTCCCCTGTAACTGCTGAGAGAAACTATTATTATTATTATGAGACATAAAATAATTTAAACAGAAGAAATTCATTTCTTCATGTCAAAGGTTTTAAAAAATAGTTATAGAAATCAAACACTGCAATGAAAAGAAAATTGCAGTAGAAGCACTCATGCACTTGAAATGTCAGAGAATAATTTTCATTTTAATATAAGTTTTTTTGTCCTGATTTTAAGATCCAGCTTACGTATTTGTTTACTCCAAAAGTTATTAATTATGGCTACTAGCTCTATCTGCATGCTTGAAGACTAATGTCACAGTAATTCACTTAATGTCCACTGGATTTCCAGAAAAATCAACACGTAAGTTTCATTAACATCTGTCATACGAGACAACAAGGAGAATAACACTGACATTATCAATCTGTTGTAACACCAGCCCAGATTTAACATTAAGGCAAAATTGCACCAATTGACATAGCTTGTACAACTTCTGAAGAATGTTTCTTGTGGTAAACATCTTTCAATTTTAATCTCACGATGTTTTTCCCTAAAGAGAGGCACATATCTGAGGACTAAAAGGATTTTTATTTATAATACCTAATTATATGAAGATTTCTGCTCATGAGGCATTATCAAGGTATGAGTATGAAACAACAAAATGGCTGCACCTGTTTAACTTTTATTCTGTAATTTAGAAAAAATCTTTTAACCAAAAATAAGGTCTGAAGGTAGGTCAGTAAGTATTGTGCTTCTGATATAGAAGCATAAAATGCAGAATTGAGATGCTCCTCCAGTTGCAGGGACTTCAAGATGACAAGGCTGCTGGAGTTTTCTTTGAGACAGTCAGCAAACACAGCCTTAGCATCCAAGCTGCAGATGGAGAGACCTGAGGAAACCTCAATATCATCATGAAAACTGAAAATATGCAGGAGGTAAATAAGTATCAGAACAGTTGGTGGTAGATTAACATTCCATAAAGCACATCTCACTTGATGGTTTCTTTGATTGCCAAAATGTTAGGTACACTAAAGCACATTCATACTAGCTACAAAATTAAAATCTAGTACGCATGTTATCAAGCAGCATTTGAGAAAATCAAGCTTTTTACATAAAACTGCAAAATCATATTTTGACAGTCTAAGTAAGATTATACAACAATAAAGAAGAGCATTTGTGCAGTTTATGATGAAGTTTCAGAAGAATTTTCCAAGGCTAAATGACAAAACAATACAGGAAATGAGGTAATCCCAAACATACCCACAGAACTATACAGGGATTCCACTAAAGAATGTTTTCAAAATTGTTAGTAACTTTCATTATCCCACTTTCAAAAACTAAGCAAAATGTAATTGTGGCAAATTATATTATTATTTCCATGGTTTGAACATTTAGTTCAGAGATAGCTTCTCCAAAGAATAAATTAATTATGTCTAAAGTAGTGGTGTTAATGTTAAAAGATTTTAAAAAATGCTGACAGCTCCCAAATGGAAAGGTTGTGAGTGTACAGACTTTATATTATTGCTTGATATTATTATTATTTTTATTACGAACATAGCAGGTTAAGAAAATGTTGGATTTATTAAGCTGCCCACCATACCTGGTCCCATTACTCACCTGCTTGTTTCAATCTGTCTTGTTTAAAGCATCATGCCAAGCAGAGTTATTATCAGCTACTTGGCATTGGACAACATTTGTGGCCACACAAGGGTAGATGACACAACAATTTTCAAATTTCTTTTTTAGTATTTCACAGTGTTTGATGTGTTATTTCAAGCTAATTCTACGCATTTTCTGAGGGGAAAACCCCAGCAAGTTAAAGAAACATAGAAAATAAATTATTGTGAATTGGTGCATTTGAATGGTGCTTTATCTAATGTAGTCTGCGCAATTCTGCCCCATCTTCAGACAGGCAATTATCATTCTGAATCATCCATAAAAAGAGGACAAGGAACCTAACTCCCTCTGTGATCACAGCTTATTCCAATTACCATCCTAAAAATACTCATGTCTCACTCTTCAAAGCTTGTATGGAAAGAGAATCCCAAGGGTGGTCTAAAGAACCCCTTCCCAACCTAAAGCTTGCTACGAATGATGAAAACAAGACCCTGGCTAAGAAACTGACATTCTTAGCTGCAGTAATAATGAGATACATGAACTGAAAATTGCTTTTGAAAAATCAAACTGATCAAGTGGTCATGGCACTTCAATTGCAAGTCAAGGTATCAGGGTAAGCAAAATTTCTCTTTGAACCCATAACAATACTTAAAGAAAAGAAGAAAAAAAATTCTGCTGGGTATTGGAACTTTTGGGTTCTTTTCATCAGGAGCCCACATTGGTATTAATAGTGTGGGTTGCATTGAGTCGGAGTTACAAGTCTCAGGAACCACATCTTTGTTAAACTCAATTGGAAGGGCTGCTTCTTCCTATTCATTTCACCTGATGTTTTATTTTGAGAAGTTTTATTGGCCTAGAGAGGAAACAAATACCAGTCTTTCTACTGAACGCTAATTTTTTGAGAACGAAGTGTCTGACAAAACATCATTATTAGTAACTTGTTTTCAGAACATACCTATGGGTATTCAATAGTACAAGATCTGTCTACTTTTGCTAACATAGTTACAATCACAGAAACATTCCAAATTTTTATCAAAACATCACATAAAACTTAAAAAAAATCATTGAAATGAACAGCAGTTTAAAAATTAAAATCACTGATCAAAGTGAAAAACACTGATAAAATTAAACATGATTAATGAGTAGACCTGACACACAACTTCATAGTTTCTAGTGAATAAATATCTTGGTATAAAATGTTGTTTAAGCAAAAGTTAAGTCCTCCACAGGATTTTTTTCCCACTGAAATTCCTTATTTTAAAGCAGAGAACAGACCCAATAACACCCCATCCCATTTCTGTCTATTATTTGGATTAAATTGAACTGTTTCATCTTCCATCTTTCAGCAATGATGTAAGCTTATTTGAGCTGCCTATACATCTTCGGTAGACTGTGTATTTATTGAATGCCTCATATCACTCATTATTTCTTAAGGGGGAGATTTTAATGCTGAATCTTTGGGTTAGTGGGCAGGAGATTGAAATGCAACGTTGCTAACATGAACCAGATGGAATCTTTCCATTTAACTCAAAAGGGAACACAAGCCATGCAAAGATCAGCTCAGAAATGTTCCATGTGAAACTGTGCTTAAAAATGCTTCCAAATCTCCCGGTTTGGAAAAAGAACAGGTTTATTTTTCCGTGTTGATAAAAATTGTCTAAATAAAGAGTATTGAAATCAGAAAGACTAAGCAGGCATTCACATATATAAAAGCTCAAAATTTTTTGCCCCATGTGGACATAATTCTTTTCTCAATAGCTCATAGGCTGATAAAAAGCAGTCACATTGAATTTAGGAATACATTTGTGACTATTTCTATGTTAAAATTTTAAATTATAATAGAGATAGCTGATTATTTGCTTTATTAACTTAGCATTGATCAACTTATTTTCTTATCTTAAATGGTATTATCAAGGTGAGGCTAGCAGACAACAGCTAAAACCTACTTATCAATAAATTAGGGTAGGATTATTGTGAAGTCAAGAGGCATGATGATAGATTACATAGTCATAGGTGAACTAGATTTAAAATAGATAGCCTAAGAATAAATAAAAACCCCAGTTATATAATTCCAGGCCCTAGAAAGAAATAAAAACACAGTTGGAGGACCTCAACAAGGACAACAGTCTGCAGCTATGGCTATACTGCAATCAGTGACTATTTAAAGTAGTTTAAAATGGCTTATGTAAAAATATTCTTAATTTGGCACTAAAAGATAAATTTCAAATTACATGCATTAATATATGCAATAATTTCCATAAACAGCAAATGCTTTGCAGTTTTGGAGAGGAGAAGAAAACAGATAGCAAGAAGTATGAAGAGAACACTGAACTAACCAGCCACAGGAGACAGGCATGGTGCAAAGCTCTGCTCTGCAGGAAAATATTTTGAAAGATGCAAGAAAGAGGAACTTCTTTTGCAAAAAGTTTTCCAGAAACATTTTAAGAAGGAAAATTTAGAGGAGAGGCACATGAAACCAAATGTAGGATGTTGACATTCCTTTCCAATAAATACTTTTCCCAATCACACCTATTTAGAGAATGATGCAAGGCTACCTTTTATCTGTCCAGTTTGTGTCTCTTATCAGTAAAGATTAAAATACACATTTATGAGGGAACTTACAAGACCTCACTTGCTTACTAAAAGCATTTAGTGGCAATTACCTTCAGGCTACTTTTGTGCTTTATAAAAGTATATTTTATGCCTGTTAAGAATGTGCTATCTTTCTATTTCCCTTGTGTTGTTTTCTAATAGGAAAACGGAAGTTCTGTGTATGATCTACACATTAACTGCACACACATTTTCACTGTTTTCAAGTACAACATAAACTTTCTAACCTTGCATGACTTTCTGAGCTCTCATCAGCCTGACTCATCTTGGGAAATACCATTCAAAATCATAGAGCTTCTGTGCGATATTTCTGCATTATTCTCTAGCCTATTCTTTTTACATATCCTAATTTATTTTTGACAGCAACCTCACTTTTAACAGAAATTTCCATTCTTTCTCTAAATCAATATTGCCAATACAGTAATAATTGAACAAAGTATATAAATGCTTCAAAATTCTCTTCTCCTTTACTTTGCATTTCATCTGACACTGTTCCTACCATTTGGTCATGATTCTTCTTTGGACTAAATTAACTCAATCCCCGCCCCCAACAAATCCAGACTATATCCTCATGAACTGAACAAGACCAAAGCCAACCTCATCACCATCAGGTTTAAAACTTGCCATCCAGGAGCTGAATAACAAGTTTATTTTTAACTGTCAGTGAAACCAATTTGTGATCAAAGGTTCTTCTACAGCTGGAGATCCATGGCATGGGAACCAACCATTAATATCTGGTTTAGGTATTCTGTATTGCCTCAGGGCTATGTAACTCATATACAGGCACTACAGGACTAATCCTGCTCTTGTGGTAGCATCACTGAAACTGAGCTGGGCCCACCATTAATGTAAGCCACCATGAAGAATCATTAGAATAGCTGCCTGAATTTCAAGGTACAATTTAGACAACAATGCCTTTTAATTATCTCTTTCCCAAGTCTCCTACTCAACAAGCAGCATGCTCTATTTATTGTGACATAAAAGCCTGAAATCTCATTCTATAGAAATTAAAAACAATGTCTGCTTCATTACTCCTAAAGACAGGACATTATCTCTAAACTCTATCTATTTATCTATGTATCTATATCTATATTGACCTGTATCTTTAAAAAGCAACAGAAACTAGTGCCAAGACTAATCTGCTGGGTAGTGGAACTAGGCATCCATTAAAATTTTATTTTAAAATAATAAAAAAGC
This sequence comes from Hylia prasina, assembly GCA_013397195.1. NCBI lineage: Eukaryota > Metazoa > Chordata > Aves > Passeriformes > Sylviidae > Hylia > Hylia prasina. Next base: position 163,322 of record VYXD01012041.1, on the reverse strand, counting down.
CCATATCTGGATATTTCCTGCCATTATTTCAGTAAGTATAATTCTAGTTATAATCTTTCTAAACTGGGACAGACTAAACAATAATGTAAAATCTAATTCATCTAAGGTGTTGCTCTATATGCATGATGAAGTGCAACTGTTAAAAGAAAAATGCAAGTTTTATTTGAGAACACACAGTTGTTACACAGTAATAATCTGTTTAAGTGTACTCTGATACATGATGCACCTCATCTTTGACTAATTAAATAACACAAAATTGAAATAAACATACAATGGCAGAAAAGGTAAGAACTGCTTCCTTACTGCCACTACAAAGATACATGTTAATTGTGAATTAATTTTGAGATTATTTCAATACATAAAATCCTTCTCAATTTAAAAAACACCAATTGAAGAAAACAAACATTTTCCCTTCAGTTTTTTGAACTCTCAGATTCTGCCTGTTTCAATAGTTTATCTATACTAACTGTATGCACATGAGTTCCCAGGTCCATTTAATAGCTGGAATTAACAAAATAAATATAAGCACTAAATGCCTCATGAAATTCGAGATATCAAATATGATACTTCATGTGAACTAAATGGCAATGTATTTGCAATTTAAAATATAACTCATCATAATGAAAATGTAAAGCAGTACTTCTGCTTTATTCAGTATGGCAGGTTAGCGATCCCTGTGAAGCTACACTGAAGCAGAGTAGATTAATAATTTAATTTGGTTCAGGACTGTGCAAGTGGGGCACTGCTAGCTATTATTCTGTAACCAGCTGTTGACCCTAATATGGATCAACCAATTGGACACCTCTATTTGATTGTTGGTGATCCAAGTAAAACTGATTAGGAATTTTTATTGTAAACAAACCACAGTGACCTAAAACAATCCTAGTTATCCCCCTGCTGGAGATAGTGGGTCTGATTGAGCCTCACAAAGAAGCTCAGCAAATGAGAAAAAATGCTATTTTTATGATCTTTTAAAGTAAGATCATTTTAGGCTGTGTTTTGTGAATTAGCCTTTTTTCAATATCCGTTGGTGAAGCAGCAGCCCTCTCAGATAAACCCCCACTAAGCAAATACCATTCTTATGAAGTTAGGTTTGCTCCTTGTTATCACAACTTATGCCACTTAATTCATTATTCAATGAATTCAGTTTCTTATTTATTAGATGCAAGGTAGCCACTCATCCCCAAAGGCCATGTATGCAAAAGACTGCTTGTTATGCTGTCACTTCAAACCTCTCCAGGCTTTTACACTGCTTCAAGAATTAGGAAAAAAAGTAGCAAACAATTTAGATTTATTCATGCTGATATTAAATCAGTATATGATAAAGGAAATGAAAGAAACATTACATAGTCAGCTTATAGTCTATTGATACAGATCAACAGAATATCTTATTCCCTGTAGCTGGGACATTGACTCCTGCAGTATAAAACCCACTAGACTGTATTTTATATTTTTTAAGAGATCTGATTAAAAAATAAAAAAGTATTTGTTTGTCACATTCCTTCCTCCCACTGAAAGATACCTCAGCTTCTTTCCTCAAGTGCATTTGATATATTCAGCCTACTACCAGAATTATCTGCTCAAGTGCTGAATCCTCGTAGTGAGCATACAAAAATCAGCAATTAAATGCCACAGATACCAAAGTCCAAAATATTTAAAATATCCCTTTTTATGTACTGGACTGTAAGACATATTGCAGCTGATTTTTGTAGCTCATAAATGTGCATTCTCCAATGTTTTTAAATGTAAATTTTGCTAATGACATTTAATAGCACAAAATAAGATCTTCAACTCTTTTCACGCTGCAGTAGCAGTCAACAAGATGTTTCAATTTTACTCTGTAACCTTATGCTGTTAGAATCATTAAAATGCAAATGAATTACTGAATTAAAAAGACTTCCAATACATTCTTAGCACAATTAATATTGTATAAAATTATCTGCATAATTACACACACATTTATATAAGGCATTGTAAAAAGTCACTAATAAGAAACCGGATGTAAAACTGGCAAGCACTGGAGAACAGGCATCTATATAGGAAGTGGTAGTTTACAGTTAGTACTCTATTCGGCTACAGTACATTCCACATTTTAGTCATTGAAACATTTAAAAAGTAAGTATATTTTCCCAGGAATTCAATCTAATGATGCATAATAATGTATGACTTAAAGAAGTTTACAGTAAATATTTTCCTGATATTAACTCTGCTTTTAAAATTATACTTAGTGACCTGACATTACATAAACAATTGAAGCAATAAGAAAAAAAAACACACAAAAAAATAATTGTAGGTATACACATCAAGAAGTGATTGAATGACTCAAAATAGCATTCTAATTATAGCAATTTTATCACTACAGTTGCTACAATAAAAACTGCTTTTTAAAACACTGCTTTATATTTTTATAAGGGTGTGTTATATGGATTATGACTTTAAAAATATATGTATGATTCTTATAAATCCTGCTCTTACAGCATCAGTTACACCATCATAATTCAGGAACCTATCCATCTGAATAATTAACCTTTTATTCCTACAATAGACAAGTACAAGATGTATTGCTTTCATTGAATTAATAATGCAGCAAGTATAGAAATTCATAAAATGTAATGCAAGACCCAGTTGTCTTCTCTATGTCATATAACAGTGTCAGTAGCTGGGTTGTGTGGGAAACTGTATTCACATTCATCTGATATTCTGGAGCAATTCTGAAAACTTAGAGGGAATAATAATAATAATAATAATAATAATAATAATGAATGAAAACTTTTCTGTTAATATACAGAGAGTCCTAACTTTATCCTATATTGTGCAATGTTTGCATTTTTGCACATGGGAGATTTTAAAAGTCACACAGAGATTTTTGTAGTGCAACCATATGCTAGATAAAGACATTTAAGCTGTCAGTATAAACTGCTTCTGTTTTCATTTTGCATTTAATTTCAATGCCAGACTCAAGACATAAATTTTTCATCACCTGCAATGGTATGAATAAAAGATTAAAAAAAGAACTGAGAAGAAATTCTAACACATGCAGTGCAATGCAGCACATTGTGCAGACACAGTGTGCATAACTACATGTTTAATTTCCATCACTTTTTCCTATGTCAGGAACACTATTATTTAGTTCATACATCATGCAGCTAATTTCCAGGATTTCAGCTTTGTGGAATTCAAATTTATCTAGCTCTGGATAATAATCCATTCAACACTCTTGAAATCTGAAGATGATACACATATTGGTAAATTCACACAGCACTTTCCTAATATTAAATAGAACATGTCTCTTGCCATCTAGTGTTGGTAAGTTAAGTATGATTAAAAATTTTGAACAGCACATATTCTTGCTTTACTTCTTGAAATAGCAAACAAAATATTCTTTTCCTATGTTCCAAGAAGCAGGAATTACTAAAAAATTCTGAGCTGATTTCAATTTCTCATTAAGACTCACTTCATATTTTAGCTGAAGGATGTTATCAATCCCAAGAGGTGACGTCATGATCTCACTCTGACAGAATTTTTTATTTAGCACTTAAGAGAGTTTTTAGGAGCATCTTTGGTTTTACTGTACTAACACTCAGAGGGGCTTGAATGAAATTCTGTTTACCTCTCTCCAGCAGCCTCTGTGGAATAAGGAAAAGTTCTCTGGAATATACCTAATTTAGGTATATTCCTACGGCAGCCTTCTAGTTACTGGAAAATATCTGAGATTCCTGGTTTGACTTTTGCCTAGCAGCAAGCTCTCAGGCACACTATACATTCAGTCCAGTCAAAAGTAAAAATATTCTTCACTTGTGCACCATTTCTAATAATGTACATCTGTAGAGCAATCTGTGTATACTGAATTTAATTTAAGGGGAAAAAAATTACACTATACAATAATCAATTTTAATATAGTAATGTGTCAAAATGTTTCCTAAAAATAAGTTCAAGCTGTGGTTTGTAGTGCTTCACCATCAAGAGACTGAAACATCTGAGCAAAGGCAATAATGGTACTACTCCAGTCCCTAGCCTTTTCAGTCTGGGATGGGCACTCTTTAATTAGAAAGATACACTTAATGGATGGTGACTGGATTAATGTGATTTATAGCTGTCAGTATCGGTAGGAGGGAAATACAGCATTTTACTAGTTGCCTCTTTGACTTGTGGCAAAGCTGGTCCAAGTCACCAATTTTGAAGAAATTTTAGAAGGATTGTGTATAAGTTTTCATTTAAAATACTTCTATTAAGAGTTCAAGCACATAAAAGGAGGTAGAATATGAATAATGAACTATTTTCACATCCAATGAAAAGCTGTCCATTAGTAATAGACTGTGACAAACTGCTGGGGGTGTGTGACACCCGCACTTATGACACTCATTTGCATTCATTCTCTACTTCCTCTAAACAAATAAAATGTGATTCAGCATTTCAAGCTGTCAAGGCACAAAAGCAAAATTATGTATTTATTTTTAATGGAGCAACACCAATGGCATCAATGTACTTACTGGCAATTTGCTTCTCAGTTCCTCACATCAGCTCTGCAAGGTGGTAAGTATTTCAGCTTTGATCCCACACAGATCTTTGCTTTACTTTACATTGGATGAGAAACCACCTCCTAGGAGGATCTGAACTCTTTTTTAACAAATTTAACAAATTTATAGTCTGCACCACACAAGTATAGTCTTACCACATGAGATAGTAAGCAAAGGCCAAATGTGAAAATTTGGTCACTGGAAATGGCTGTTTGAATTTGAGGAGTTCCATATGTTTAACCTTTTCTATGAAATTTGTGACAATAAGATACATAGTTACATTACAATCTCATTTTTAACTGTTTCAAAGTGTATGAGTAACTTGGGCATCTGGGCATGGTAACTCTGAGTTTGTATACATCCATCCATATATATTATATATTTATATATAAACTAGAAATTTAAAAATGTAAAACCAGAAGCGTTGTACTTTAAACACACTGAGGAGTGTCGGATTCCAGGAATTAAATTGAGAGTGGAAACAAGAATAAGAAAGATAGATTCTTGTAAAGAATATCTAAAACTACTTCTAGATCTTTACACCACTGTTTTAAATCAATAGTGAAAGTTGAAAATTAATTGGCAGTTAGAAGGTAATATTTTTTTCCATGCCACATCCTTAGAAAAAATAACTGCAACCTTGTGGACTCTAGATTGTGTCCTAAATTCACAGAAAATATTGCAGTTCAGAAAAGGGATGGAGAACAGAAAGGCTTGTTTAAATGTACACGAAGATGGTGTGAGCAAACAAACCAGTCCATTAGACTCAAGGCACTTTCTGTTTGTTATAGTTTTTTCCACCCACCAGGCATTATTTTTCCCAAAACAAGGAAGTGTGGTGCAATTTTTATTGTTGAGTCAATGGATGAAGTCACTATGGGTAGTGCTGCTCAAGATGTAAATGTACAGGTTTGTCTTATTCTCTTGTTTGCCTGTGGAGGTTATTTTGATGTTGCTATACTACATTCAGTTCTGAATTTTCTAAATATCAAACTGGAAAAGTTGAAAAATTTTAGTCATTGTCCGAGTGTTGTTGTGTAAGGGTTCCTTTAAATTTAGATATTACAGATTCATATTCAATATCAATGATACTGAATTTCATATCATTTAATTACAGCATAAGCACTTACTTCTAGAACCGCAAAATATAATAATAGTACAGAAAGTCCTTAAAATAATTTGCATTGCATCAGCTGGGTGCTAATTTTAAAAAAAAAAAAAAAAAAAAAAGGTGAATATCAGCCATTCTAGGTTAATTGATATAAATTTAGGAGCTACTCTGTGATTTCATTATGAAGTACAGCTACAGAACTTGATGGCTTCTGTCATTTTAAAATGAATGCTTACAGTGTGGTTGTTTCATTCACATTTCTTTTTTATTTTTTATTTACTCTAGACAAAAGCTCAAGAGACTTCTGAGCTTTGAGTCTAGTAATAATTTCACCATAATAATTCTATTTCTAAAGCTTCACCTATCTCACTGTTAAATTTTACTTAAAATCACTATATAATGATAGTTTATAATAAATTTTAATATATAATTA
>VYXD01012041.1:142433-156371 GCA_013397195.1 Hylia prasina | reverse complement strand
TAATTACTAATGTAATTTGATAGTATAAATATAGTTTAACTTAATCATGTACCGAAGTACAATATGAAGAAGTTGATAAAAATAATTTTGCAGTATTCTATTTCTGCTTGCCTACTACAAATCAAAGATTTTCTTCTTTTCATAACACACTATAATATGGTTACAAGTGCATTGAAATTCATCTTGTTAGAATGGTAGTAATATATCCCACCAGGACTACTGTTCCTAGTAGCAATTTAAAATAATTATTGTGAGACTTGATGCTAGACATCAGGTTTGCAACAGAATTACAATGAGGGAAGTATATTAGAGACAAAACATTGCTGGAAGAAAACTTCATAATGGTGCAATTTGGAACTAAGCCTCAATTTTACAGTAATAGATTCTCTTTATGATGGCACAAAGGAGTAAATGCACTTAGCAAATTTAAATCTATTATTAATCACACTTTGTCGATTGTAGTGCAGAAAGGAGAAAAGAAATTAGGTTTTTAGTTATATTTCTTACATAAAACAAGTTCTGCAATGAAGACCATTTTAGAAAAATCTCGTTGTTATAGCTCAGAAACACATCCAAGTCTTCATAACTGCAGAGAGTTAGAGAGGTTCAAAAACTTTCTAAAATAGTTTTGCATGTCTTCTTTTCAGGTTAGAAATTACTCAAGATGGTACAAGGTACATCACCAAAACACTTACACTTCTAGAAACAAAATATCCAACAGGAAAGATGAAGTATAAATATGATACGCACCACTGTTTTCTCTAATCACTTCTTAAATGGAAGGAGGCTTGTACTACTCTTGCTTTAATTATGTCACAATTTTAACAAAACGAAGTATACTCATATAAGTATCTACAGACTGATTCGCAGTTTAACAGACCACTGGATGCTTTCAGAAAGATATTTCAAAGAAAGTAACAGAAAGTAATGCAATATGGATTTTAGAAAGCTGTCATACAGCACTGGAAAACATTTCTTATTCTATTAGCGTGAAAAACTCCAGTTTTTATACTCAAACTTGTAATTTTACCTCTAACATTAAAATAACACATAGATTTGGTACCTCTTTTCTATTAAAAATGAATCATATNATATTATATTTAATAAATTCATATCTCTTATCTTTGAGAAGGAGATTAAGTTTACATTTACCTACATTTTACATTGACCATTTAAATTATGTCTAAAATTACTGACAGGCAGAGGATCTTCTGATCTTTAATGACTTTAGTTCCATGCATGCTTCAGCCATCACCAGACAATAAATGCAGACACACACTGCAGCTTGCAAAGAATAGAGAATTTCCAGAGCTGTTTTTAGATGAGCCAACTTGGATACCAGAAGCACTTTAAGCAGCACAAGCTCATGTGGGCTAATTTACTCTGCTTCAGCAAGGAAAATTAGACTGTGAGGAGGTCCAGACTGCAAGTTCCTGCTACCCAAGGTACCTAATGTATAACATTCCCTGTATTATTTCTCCTATCCTGCAGTCTGTAGCATAGCCATGGCTGGAGGAAATCAGTCAATCCCTCTGTGAGACAGAACTCTAGAAATGGCTCCACGTCAATAGGTTCATATGAATGAACATGCATTACCCTGTTCTTCTCACTTAATTTTCTTGGAGATGATGCATGCTTATTGAACCAGATGACCAAGTAAAGTCTGCAGAACAGCACATCTATAACATTACAAACAAAAAGTTCAATGACTCAAACCAGTTTTCTGAAGGAGGAGTTGAAGACAGACAAGCCTACTCTTTTTCTACTTCATTCAGAAGACATCATTTAAAGGCAAAAGGGGACAGATGGAACTACCTGATGTGTATGCAACACCTAGAAGAGGTGGTATTACTTGCTTCCATAACTACTTCTCAAGTCTCTGATAATTCATTCTTACCAAAGTTAAGAACAACTTTCTTAAAACATTCAGCTATCAGCAAAATGTGACTCATATCCGTCCACAGATTTAAAAGCAATTACACAAGGAGGAAAAGGAGAAAAAGGAGAAAAAGGAGGGAAAAAACCCCATAAATTAACAGTATCTTTAGATAAATTCATGACTCAAACCATGAATTTTTTTTATTGTCCTTATGGTATTTCAGAGCAAAACGTTGTTTAAAACAAATTACTCAGCCAACATTTTTGGAGGATGTTAGAAATTCCAAATTATATCTTCATTGTCTTTTCTTTTTTATGCAAGCATGTCAATGGATCATTTTCTTAATGGAAACAAGCACTTTCTATAAATAATTGCTTAGCATTCCCAAAAAAACCCCCCCAAACAACTGAAAATCTCCTAATATTGCACAAATGGCCAGAATGATACACACTGAAACCTCAGGATAGTGAGATAACATGCATCTTGTTCAAAAAGATTGTTAGTACTCTGTAAGTCAATAAAAACCCCATAAAACATAGTTCCATGTTTCTATGTTTAAGGATTCCGGCAGGAATATTGCTATAGTGCTGTTCATTTTCTTCACCTGGTCCATACACAGTCATCAGTTCATAGTTTACAGCACAGATGATGATAATGCATGTTTGTTTATTATAAAGCCATGCCTTTTGACTACGAAATAGAATTTAAGAATGCCTGTATCTTGCAGTATTTTTTATATCATTAAGAAGCCCATCCCCAAAGCACTCGTAATGCACAGCTGACCATGGCTGGAGCTTGGTGTTTTAAAGCCAGCCTGCAGTCAAGGATTACACCCACACTGTGTGTCATACTGACCCCATGAAGCATCTCTTTTTCAAATGCCATCAAGAATGGCATTTCTCACAGATTTTCTTTCCTTTCTCTGAAATATTCTGCAGGATGATCAGAGGTCACCAAACTAAAATATTTACTAGAATATTTTAAACTCAAACAAAAAACAAAATCCTGTCAGTTTCCCAGTATAGTTTATGAATTACAAGATGCTATGCTAAAGAACAAGGAAAGAAAGAAAATAAAATATATGATAGTAGCAGTTCCCAAGACTGAGGGAAACGATTCTGATAGCATGCAACTTTTAAAGCTGAAGAGCACATGCTGGAATAATACAGTAGAAGGATGTTCCCATAGCATACACCTTACAAAATCTATTAAAAGAGAAGTATATTGAAGACTTATTGAAGTATATTGAAGGGGCAATCATACGCTTTTAGGGACATGGTTCTAAAATTAAATTTTCTGTCTTTTGACCCTATATGATTTTCAAAACAAGCAAATAAAATTATTTCTATTTATAGAATAGCTACTCCAGGATAGGAGTAGATGCTCTGACTGTATGTTCTAGATAATTCTATATGGTCTAACTATATGTTCTAGATGTTCTATCATCTATATGTACTAGTTGTTCTAGACCATCCATAACCTGAAAAAGGAAAAAGTTAGGTTAAATCTGATGTAATACTTTATGTAAACAGTATTTGTTGGCTTCACTTGAAATATCCAGTGCTAGCTGAATGACAGCACAAATTTCTTCTCCATAATGAATAATCTAGGGGAAAATCTAAATTATGTAAAGTAGGGAACCCCAACAAGCAATTTCTCCAGCAAATGTCAGAGTTGACTCTGTATAACTTAGATAAAGGAGTATAATACATGCAGATTATGCAGATTATTAATTTCTAATGAAATCGATGAACTGATAGTAAGACATTTTTTGTCCCACATTATCATAATTTCCAATTCTTAATGTGAAAGTCCATCTGAGTACTTCAACAAGCACCATGAACCAAGGTCTAAGACAGGAAACATGACTTTTACATTGAATAAAATCCATATAGATATATACACACACATGAAAGTTGCCAGCATCAATAACTGCCACTAACATTAGTTTGACTTTCAGATGAACCAGAGCTTGTTTAAACAATCTTCATATTTGCAAGCATGCAATGAAGAAAGATGAGACATTAGTTCTGCCCCCTAAATAAATAGGACTGAATAATGGATCCATGAAGAATTACTGTCTACTTTTCAATATTAGCAGAGAACTCTACTTCTTATAGTTAAAAAATATGTAAATTGCAAAATTAGTAATCCCAGATTTTTCAAGCCTGTGATACACTGATAGTTGTAAATGCAGACTATTTGACTCTCCTGAATAGATGAATGAAAAGGTACATGACAACTCCAATCAGTTTAAAACTTTAAAAAGAAAATCAGTGAGTAGTTACCATGAAGCTCGAGATCTTAAGACAACGGACAATAATAGATCAGTAAAATATTAAAACCAATAGATATTGCATTAATAAAACAACTGTAATTTAAAATCAAAAATACACTTTGTAGGGCTATTGTGCTGTGGATTTGAACGTACTACTCTCTTTATACACAGAGAGATGCTTCCCATAAAATCAGATTGCCCTTTAATGTTTCCCTTCAATGACACTAAGAGCCACATCATAGTGGCTCTTGCTGAATGCAGGCTCCTTGCTGTGGTGGTTCAGGAGCCACATACTTCTGACAGTTGAAAAAATTTCTAAAGTATTCCTGTTATGTGTTCTTGCATCTCTTAAACTACAAAACTTGTGCATAACAACACTCCCAATACAGCCACTGTATTCCTCCTACTCTCATCTTCAGTTCTTCACTTCTGCTTATTCTTCTACAGTATTTTTCCCACCTTTGCTGCCATGACTGCCTTCTACTACTGAATGCTCTTTTCTATATCTCTATCAGTACCTATAACCTCTTGTCTCTTTATGTCTTCCACTTCCTTCTTTCACAGCCATGCCTCTAATTTAGAACATTATTACTTTCAGTATGATTGCTCTGTTATTCTTCTCAGTCACAGCACGGAATTCTGACCACTGCCTCCAAAAAACACCAACCCTTGTCTATTTTCTTTTGTGTTATCTCTCCGTTTGCCCCTTTACTACATCATCCTGAATGCCATCATCTTCGAATTTAAGTTAAAAATCCTTTCCTCTGTAAACTTTTCCTCTGTAAAAAAACTTTCCTCTCTAAAAAAATCTGTCTTCATTTTCAAGGGACTGCCCAACCTTATTAGCTCAGCATCCTCTAATGATACTTGCTATTCCACTGGTTTTCATCCCAACTCAAACCAGTTTCTGACATATGTAATTTATATCATCAGAAAAAAAAAAATCGTTGTTTTCTACACCCACAATCAAAAAAAAAGCACAAATTTTAGTATATAACTCAATGTAAAAGGACTCTTATGGAGCTATATGCCCCACTGACCACATTTTTGCAGACAGGGATGAACCTTTTTCACTCCAATGGACCCCTCTGAATTAGTGTGCTGCTGGTTCTCCTAACCTTCAGCATAAAGTGCCTACTTCTCCACTCTCTCTCAGCTTTGAGTCCAAAAACCCATGCCTCCTTCCACCCAGCTCTTTTCTTTGATCCTAATTCATGTGTTATGAAGATACATCTGCACATAATAATGGCATCAGTAGTGCATTAACCCCTTGGCTAATCCCCTTTTTGCCACATGCATAAGAAGGTCACATTTAAGCACTTTTAATGTGTTTTCAAAACCATTTTAAAACTCAATTATTTGTATAGCATTTTATGAATTACACTATAAGTCTATGTCTGTAAAGGGCCATGTTTGTTCCTAGCTGTTACTCTGTTAATTATCAGTAAGATAGAAATAGGAACAGCAAAAGAAATCAAACGTCAGGTGATTACAAGTGAGAAGAGGAAAGCAATATTATATGGCATAAATATTCACAATAAAACTATTTTTATGGATACTGTAGATACAGAGTTTTGGAGGGTTGTTAAGAATTTTGTTTAGCTAGGACCAAACATATTCAGTCTTGTCTGAAGCTGTGTTCATCATCAAAATGGGAACAATTTCATATTGTTGATGTTGATGTTGCTGACTATCTGACTATAACTGTGACACGATGTGTGATATGCCAAGAGAGAGCAGACAGCAAGGACACTGTGATACTGGGAGATATGGTTTACTATCTTGTGTGTGGATTGGAAAAAAATAATTTTGTGACCTGATGATATGACTGGATTTGTAGACCTGATCAGCAATTGATTGATGGAGCAGTCTGTTTAGTGGCCTGTAAGAGAAACAACCTTTGTTTTGGTTTTGAGCAGAACAAAATTGATTTGAAATGTCAAAAATCCAGTCTGTAACAGCAGCTACAATACACTGGATCTAAACCTTTTTGGGCGAATTCACACGACTGTGCATTCCCTCAAAAAACTGCACCCAACTTCAGCAACATTAGCTCTGCAACATACGAAGACAGAAAGCTTTGCACACCTGAGAGAAGCAGCACTGAATCCCTAAAGGCAGTGCAAAGGTAAGCAGTATCTTGCGGGAGGCAGAAAGCAAATGGTCATTGCAGAGAACGATACACCAAGAAGAACTGAAAATAATTAAACAGGGGGGGAAAGGAAGTTCCTGTAAGAAAGAAGGGATCCTTCTGGAAATTGAAACTAGTATCCTAAACAGTGGTAAGTTAGTTACAAAAAACCCAGAGTGGCAGTCCCTGAGAGAGTTTGAGTAACCACCCATGCTGTCATCAAAAGCTTATAATAGAATAATATGTTTTCAAACATATCAGGAGGTTTTCTGCTTGAATGTTCACATGGCTAGAAGAATATTAGTGTGCCAGTGTCACTGGTTTTTTGCTGGTTTTGTTGTTCATGGTGGTCGTAGTTTTTTGCTCCGGAGTAAGACGTGGAAAACTTCAGGAATTTCCTACACTTGAAGTTTTCTTAATAAATGCCCCAGTGGAAAATCTCTCTCAAAATAAATATCAGTCAAAAAAATTATGTGAGAAATAGAGGAATAATAATAATAAAAAAAGTAGCAAAAAAGAGTACCAAACAATATCTGTTTCAAAGGTGAACTGATTAGCTGAACCACTAATTGTAGTGTGCAACCTACCACTTAAAGCCTACTTAATTAAGGACTGGAGAGCAGAAAATGCACCACTCATCTTTGAAATGTATTCCAGGGAGTACCTGCAAACAAGTAGGTCTCAAGACTATATCAGACCAGTTAGCGGATACTATAATAAAGAAAAGAACATGTACAGATGGATAAATTGCTTATACCATATAAGAGTTAGCCCACCCCTGGTAAATGGAAATAGTTTGTGAAAAATTTATCAATGATTAGGTTTGTAAAGGAGATCTGCTCAATATAATCCACTCTAATTTTCAAAATTTCTGACACAGTCTTTCACCAAAGCCTTGTAAAGAAACCAATCATGATGAAAAGAAAGTCACAACACAGAAAAACCTGGCTGAAGCACAGTTTGCATGGTGCGTGCCAAAGAAAGTCCACAAGGACCCAAAAGTTTAACTTATTCATGGTTGCTGAGGAGAGGGTGAGTCAAAGGTGAAATGAGAAAGTTTGCAGATGATTCAACAAGTGATAGAGTCAAGAACTGATACTGCAAACATCAAGAAGAAGGCCCTTATGACTGAACTCCTGGACATTAGGGCGGTAAGTGAAATTCAACAGACATGAAGTTATATGCACAGGAATCTCAATCCTTACTTACAATAATGAGTACATTATTACCAGTCATGCGTGAAATCTTGAGGCCTTAAATAGGTCTGGGAAAATGTATGTTCAATGAGGACTAAAAATGGAGGGAAACCAAAAAATTCAAACCCAAAACAAAATTAAAGAAAAAAACCAACAGCCTTAGGTTTAAGCATTTGTATTAAGCAGGAAAATAATACTAATATACTAAGCAATGGATATAAACTTGCTCATGTGTTGAATACTGTACACATTTCTCATTGCATTCCTCTATCTTGTGGAAAAAAAAGATACAGTAGGACTGAACTAGGTACAAAAATAGACTAGATAAGCTAAGGCTGGAAAAGAGATGTCAGAGCAGGATGTAAAAGAACTCCACCAAATCTAGAGTAGTGTGGAATTAGAGGGAAGGAATCTACTTTACAACCAGCTCTTCCAACTTACAAGTTGGTGAGCCTCAAGGTCAAAGAACAGCATCACATCAAAACCAATAAAATTGCTTCATGCAAAGTGCAGTAAAGTTATCCATTGCTGAAGATGCTAAGAGTTTATGTGGACTCAGGTGGAGAATGGACAAGTTCATGGAAGAGAAATCCTTCATTACCTAGTGAATATATGGATGCTTCCTCCCTTTATAGGAAGCTGAGAGCCAAAAGCTGTAGCAAACTGAATCAGAGAACATTCTGAGTTGGAACAGACCCACGAAGATCATTAAATCCAACTCTTAAGTGAATGGCCTGCAGAGGGATCAAACCCACTGCCATTGCATTATTAGCACCATGTTCTGACCAACTGAGCTAATCTCAGCGTCTGAGTGAATATCCAGGGATATTTCAATATGTCAACTGGCTTTTGAAGGCTTGCTATGCCAGGACCTTCCTCACTGTAATAACCAAAGACGAAGTTGAAGAAACAGTTTTTGAAGATTCAGTTTTTAAAATGTCTATTCATTCAGTAAACTACAAATGAGATACTCTAGGTACTCAGATTTCACAGTAGTAATGTGTCACTTATTATGCAGTACTAAGGATGGCATCTACAAATGTCTTCTTTATTTTAATACATGGAGAGTTATTAGTACCAGCTACTGTGTCTGCTTGAGTCACCTAATTCAGACTGAGTCAGAATATTAAAAATCAGTGCTATCTACGTGCAGGAGCAGAAGTGTTTCCAGACAGATCTAAATTAAATGCATAAAGAAAAAAATCCATAAATATTCCCTCCAGTGTTACTTCTACTTTACCCAGTATTTGCCTGGTATTATTGCTTTCCACATATACACTTAATCAATTATTAATTTAAAAAAAAATAGGATGAAGTATTGGCATTTTAATGCCTTCTGTTGACATCTTCATTACAGATCTATCTCAAGGCTAAACAGATTCTGACAATGGCGCTTTATGAGAGAAATAAATTGCCCTTCTGTAACTTTTTGCTTTGGAATGTATTTTTTCATAAGCTAACTTATGAACATCAGCTTCAACAAAATCTTTACTTCAAAAATACAAATGAAACTCCACCTCTTACATGGTCTTTTCTTTTTCAATAACTTCACAAACAGAAGAATCTGCATGCTTCAGGTTGTTCTGAGGTGTATCAATGGCATCATCTACATAGCAGGTACCACATGAAATTACATGAATTATACTCCACTTGGCATCTGCCACAATTTCAGTTTGAAACAAAGTGCAGCTTCTCCCACATAGCATCCTGATTAAACAAACTATGGCGCTGACTGCAAATGTACACACCAGAGTGTAAAAAATGAAGAGATACAATGGCCAAATCTGTATTTAATTTTAATTAAATTTCATTCTGTAGCTCAATTAATCCACAACTCCAAATGTCAGCAGGGCTTAGGCAAATGGAATGACATCTGCTAGACTGCATGCTGAGCATAAAACCTTCACTGCATGCTAGAGCTCTGGAAATGTACCAGGAGAAAAAGAAAAAAAGAAATGTTCTCAATAAATATATATCAATGTGCACAAGTCTAATTTCAACAGAAGATAGGAAAGGTACTTGATAAAAAAAACTGGGAAATTTTATTTATTTTACAACTCTGGCTAATAATTCTAAAATGGAATACAGTGTTGTCCATTAGTAATAATATATTTACAATGGAATTGTGTTATTTTTAAGCAATCTATTATGAGATACCTTGTAGCATCCTGTGTAACTAAAAGAAATCATATTGTAAACACTCCGTATTATTTTTAATATTGCTATGTATCTGCATAGAAGTATTATCCAGAAGTTTCTGCTCATGTTTGAGAGCTGTAGGAAGACATTATTTCTGTCACAGAGAAACTGATGCACATTTTTAACAGCATTAAAGTACTTCAATGGTAATCTGACATCTAAATATGTTTACAGTGCCAGCCACATGACAGGTGGATTAGAAGAGAAGTTGAGGAATTTGAGTTACTAAAAGTAACTTCACAGATTTTCTGAGTCACACTGCCATATTGATATCTGTGTTAGTCCTTCATTTCTTTTTATTTCTTTTTTTCATTCTAAAAGACTGGTCCCATCTTAGCCATAATTTTGGACTGACTTTTAAGACAAATGACAGATAAAAACAGATAGGGCTAAGAGAGCTTGGGATGAGACCTGCATACTTCTGAGATTAAGGAGAGGTTTCTGTAATAATGGTTGTGAGGTAAACAACTGATTTTTAATATTAGTACCCAATGGACCTGATTTAAAACACACAACCAAGAAAAAAAGCAAAAATGAAAGGAAAAGGCTGTATGCATTTCACAGTACTTTATGAATACAAATGTATTAAGATGTCTCAATTTTCCAAATACTGACCATGGCTTTGATCAAAAAATATAAAATAATGCTGCACTGCAGGATAATGGATGCTCTGTCATAAGATCTGATTCTGCAAATACTTAAGTCAGTCATACAATGTGTTTACAGGACACAGCCTGTCATTTATTTTCCAATTTACCGATCCCTGTAATTATTTCCTCCCCCTATTGATAACCAAGACACTGAGCATGTGAAAAGTGAAATAGAAGCTTTCATGGTTTTTTCAAATTATCATTATAAGTCCTTCCAGTGCTATTAACTGTGGTTTGTGCAACTCTTGCGTATTTTCAATAGTCGTAATATTATCAAGTGAAGCAATGAATACATAAAATTATGTACTGAAAATTGAACTCTATTGTTCAAACACCTATTTTTTATTCAGGTGGGTAGATCATATGGCTTTAATAAAAGTGCTTACCTATAATAAGAATAAAAATTTTAAAAACTCCCAGAAGACGCAGACTTCGAGGACTGTTTCTTTAGACTACAGGACAGGACTACATTCCTGTCAAATAATCCAATTATTTCTATTCCTTTTGCCCTTTTGCCCATAAATTTTGAGCTTATTTTATGTCAAGTGCATTCAAGAAAAATTTCTAAATTTTAATCATTGAACCGAACAACTCTAAATATGATTACACTCAATTTTTATCATCACTATATAATTAACTAAAGTACTGTCAAAAGTTCCTAAAACTATTTTTGTCTTTCCTTTATTTTTGTTTTAGCAAAGGCTGCTCTCATTGTTACAGGGAGCATTCCTCTAAAATATGAGCCTGCTTTAGAGCTAGTTGTATCTGCGGATATTATTCAACTTAGTTTTAACAAATTTAGGACCTCTGTCTAACAAGAATAGTTCAGAATGGTCTAATATTTCAAAAATATGACTTCACCATATTTTATATACCAGTTAGCAACAAAAGTTTTTATATTTATGACTGTATGCAAGGGTAGCATATTCAAACACATTAAAGATGTATCTTAGAAAAAATATTAATATATGTTTAGATACAAACAATATAATCTTACCACTATAAATCCATGCAAAGTATTTAACTATTAGGATTTTATCCTTGAGGCTATATAAAAACATAATTAACAGTTCACAGTTTCCTCTATGGAATTCAAAAGACATAGACCCCAACACCACTAAAATCAATGCTGAAACAGCTATTCATGTCAAAAACATTAAGGTTTGACCCCAGAATCTCTAGGTTTAACTTTCAGGTCTATATCAGTCTAACTCTACTGTCTGTACATCTAACCCAATGTCAGACAATGGTACATTCACTATTGAAATAGCCATGACATGGGTTTTTTGAAGGAAATGAACGTGATGTCATAAAACTACCAGATGAAACACCTTTGAGCGTAGTGCCAACAAAAGAGAAGAAACGTACTAAAAAACACCTATCTTCAAATTTTATTCCAAGAAGATCAGGGGACTGTTTCCCTGAATATCCAAAACTTTCCCAGTTTCAGCACCTTAGTGTCACTGCATACCTGCATCCAGTTGGGATCCAAACTGCCCCCTGCCCCACCACATATATCCATATAGTTACGTAATGCTTCTATAGAAACATAACGCTCAGGAACATTGACTTTATGGAGCACAGTGTGCCTCCCAATACATGCACAAAATAAATGCATTACTGGAACAGCAGCTAAGATAGTTAACAAACCACTTTCATTTTTACCTTGTGTCACAACACTGCAGTATACATAAATAAACATGTTCAGTTATTCAGCCTCCTCCATGACAGTCAGCAGATTGCTGATTAGTACTACGCACCAAGTAAAATCTTCAGATGTGTGCCTAGTTGTTCTCTTCTTTAAGCAGGAAAATTGTGAGCTATCCAAGTGACAGGAAAACCTGGATCATATCCATCCTCATTGCTCCAGCCATCAGCAGATGTAAAGGAAGAACCTATTAAAGGCTACAAGAACTGCAGTGTCTATTCAAGTGAATACTCCTGGGATTTCAACTTCTGATATCCAAAAAGCTGCTCCACCACATCTCCTGCTGTTGGTGTCACTGTAAAATTTCAGGTAATGAGGTAAGGGGCACACTTGGTTCTTTATACACCAAGATGAGGAAAATTAATTTTAATGCTACATAAGACAGGAGTACTCGTATTGACAGCCACTAAACACTTCCAGCTGCTCTACCATCCTGGAATCTGGAATGGGAATCTTGTTATAAACATTGCAAGTACAGAGTAGTTTCTCACGTTCCATTAGCACAAAGGAGGCATGGGGTGCTAGATAGAGGGGGTTAGGAAAAATAAAATATAAATGAAAGCAAAATACTTCTCTGCAATAACTGCAACAAATAATACTGCTCAGGGGGTGAAAGAGTGAATAAGAATGTTTCTGGAAAGAAGTGTGGTAGGTTCATCGTCATGATAATTCTCTGCTATTAAGGTCAAACTCCCAAACAGATTTTTGGTTTTACAGCATAATTCTACTTCCTAGTTCACAGCTGATCAGAGAAAATGTAACTTCTGAACGAATACTTGTTATTTAACCTTTAACTATTATATGTGGACAATGGAGCTCATGTAAACTAAAAACAAATATGGAAAACTAAAAACTTTTGCATTAAATGTTTTCCTATTTTTGGTCTTTTGTGATCTTGCCTTTTTTTAATGATAAAAAGGAAAGATAAAGCTCATGCCTCTGGGTGCCTATTTTTCCTAGGTAAATGATGTTTATTATTCCGATTTTACTTTTTCAACAGAAAATAAAGTTCTCTAAGGTTATTTTGAGTGCAATGATTTTATTTTAAGACTTTGTAACAAACATATTTGGGAGATCTACAGCTTTCTACCAGACATGCAGGTACCACATTGCCATTTTTATTGATAAGACAGACAATTTTACTTCTCAGTAATAGAATTCAATAATGATTTCCAAACTACTGATCGCATTGAAAAATTTCAGGACTATTTATATATATTTTAATNATAGCCTTTTCTCCAATTCCATCATTATGAGTAGTAAAATTAATACTATTGTAGCATCTAATGTTTAGTATTAAAGATACAAATCTTTACAGAATGTAAAGTAACCAAGTATAAATCTCAAGCCATGTAAGTAATCTAAAGAACATAATAGCTAATTTGTAAGCTTTCCTCTTTTCTTATTTTATTCCTTCAGATTTTTATTGTTTAGAATTTTTTTTCTCCAAAATTCAAGGAAGAAAGGAGTGGTTTTGATTTGACTCCATGAGCCATTTTCTAATTCAACGAGTTATTTCTAGACAGACAAAATGCTTAAATCTGCCTGCCACTGACTGTCAAGTTTCTTCCACTCTCAGTGTGAAAATCAGAAGGAATATCACAAACTGATAAAACAAACAGACAGATAAAACAAACACCTAATTTTCAGTTTCAAACTCACCATGGAAGTGCCATTATGCATTTTCTCAAACAAATTTTTACACTAAATGTATGTATGTCAAGAAAAAAAAAAGTAATGTACTATGTGAAAACGGAACTAAAATATTCACAATAGGACAAAAAATGTATAATACAAGTCTCATATTAACCCCACAAGTCATTGCCCCTTAACACAGGATACTGTTTTATTAGTTAGACCTCTAAAAGGGAAACAAACCAGGAAAGAAGTAAAAAAA
>VYXD01012041.1:121922-142414 GCA_013397195.1 Hylia prasina | reverse complement strand
AAACGAGAAAAAAAGAAAAAAAAAAAAAAAGAAAAAAATGAAAAAAAAAAGTTTGAAAGGGTCTCTGCTCTGTAGACACAAGAGGTTTATTACTGTTTTAAGGCCAAATTATATCCATATCTTGCAGACCCTGCTAATGTAACTTTTTATTCTTCATCCAGAATTAATCTTTCTTTTTGATTTGCAAAAAGAAAATCAAGTTCAAGTGAATTTTCACGGTGGAATTGTGTGAAGAGGTGCTGTTCAAAAGCTGCACCTTTGGTCTTTGAATAACAGGTACCTTTTATGACATCTGTCCTTTAAAAATATAGATGTGTATACACGTGTGTATTCAGACACATATATTTTGATGTCATTAAAAAGGTATTTAAGTCATATACAATGTCTAAAATTACTAGTAAAATGAGACTATAAGGCACAGTGCTACACATTATGAAGGTCAGAAAGATCATCAGTTTGAAGCAAAAGCAACACCCATAGAACCCTGGGCAGTGTGAACCAATGCCAAAAAAAGATTTAAAATTCTATTTGCCTCAATGACTTTCTCAGCTTTTATTTTTACTGTTCACTCTGAGCCTTCATTCTTTAAGCAAGCTTCTCATCTATAAACAATCTACTTAATTTTATAGCCTGGATTGTGCTGGAACAGAGTTACCCATTTGTACTCATGGTAGAAAATTATGTAGTTTGTTTCAATAACTGAATGCAAAGATGTTAAAGGTTGTTGTGCTATTTTATTCACAGGAAATCATTATTCTTACCTAACATAGTACGTCAGTGGACACAGTATCTAGAGACTGCTAGGAGAAATTAGTCCTATAGAGCTCAAACTGAGGTGAAACTAATAAATTAATGCAAAGCAAGGAATGATCACATTAGCATTTTGGTCATGAGAGACTTCAAATACTTCCTTATCATGTTAGAGCTGTGACCTATACAAAACACTTGACATAATAAGACTACCAGTCCAACTATAGCAAAGCTTCCATTATGAAGAAGGCAATATAAAGCAATTATATATAATATATATATAAATAAATATAAAGCAACAACCCCTTTTTAATGCACAGGTTCTGAGGAAAAGAATTTACCAAAACCTCTGTGACCCAAAATCTGCTATCAAAGCTATGCAGGCAGACCTGTCCTTTCCCCACATGGAATTTGTTGGGTTATGAAAATGTCCTTCATGCAGGAAATGGTCTGTGTGAATATAGCTAGCAGACAAGAGTTGTTGTCAGTAGTAAGAAAGAATATTATGCCTTTTTTACTCTGTTTCTTCTGAGTAGCTGTTAATAACACTTATTCCAGTCTTGAAACTGTTGGCTAACTATGCAGAGGAAGCACAAGAGCTTGTAAAACACTCATTGCAATTCTACGTAAGTACAATGACCTCACAAGCAAATGTTTTATATGGAAGCAAGTACCTTGCATTACAGATGCTATCACTTGTCCTTATCCTCAGCTGTAACAATAAGATATTACTCTGTCTCCAGAGGTTTGTCTGAAGAATCTTTCTAACAAAAACAGACCCAAACAAAACACTGGATACAAATGAATTCGATAGTGACTCTGTACTATGGTCCTTGAGCTGTGCAGGGCACACTATGTGGCGTTCACATACTCTTTTACATGAGAAAGCAAGACCTGCTGGAAGACTTACTGACTTATTAGAACTATCACAAATTCTTTCTTGATGGTCAAATATGTATCATACACCATCAATATGCCAGCTTCTTGCTGGACAAAAAATGAAAAGTAGAAAACCTGAAGTTTCTTAAAATTATATTTTTAACCATACTGAAAGCAAAACCTACAGAAATACGATTTCCTGATGATTTTTCTAGAGATATAATTGTTTGTGGCACGTTAAGGACATCATCAAAACACATTCCCTTCCATTAATAAATGTAAATATAAAGCTATAATCTTAGCCTCTGAAGTGAACCTTGAATTCAAGAACAAAAAAATATTACACTCATAAAAATTATGTAAGGACAAACTGGTTTCATTATATTGTATGCTCAATGTGACAGAGGATGTCTCAGCTGTAAATATGCAGGTTTTAATAAAATAATGAAGTAAAATTAAAAAAAATTAAAGTACTTTCAAACATTGTTTATATTATTAATAGCACCATGAAAATAATACCATTAAACATGGGATGTAATAACACACATTTAAATGTCTGAGGTATAAAGGTTATTCCCCATTTGTATCTTATTAGATCCTTCCCTTTCTTCCATAATACTGTTCATCTGGCTTACACTTCATGCTCAAGTCATGCAGATTGGAGCTGACTCTCAATTACACAAAGTCTTTCTCCAAAGATGACAGACCAAATACAGTAGAGATAAAATACATCAAGGTTTAAAATAGGTCCGTTCAGCCCCACTGCCACTTCATCATGAAATGATATAATTCACTGATGCCTCTGCCTAGCCTAACATATGTTCTATTCACAGCCTGCGTCATTCTTCATTTGTAATTCTTTCCCTTTTTTTCCACTCATCTTGTAATACTTTGCTTGGTTGAAGACAAAATACTGAAAGGAAAAAAGAATATTATCACATGATGACCTGTTCCAGGGTGTTAAGTCCCTGTCAAGGTTTGATTTTAACATGGGGTATTGATGACAGTACATGAATTCAGGCATCATGTCTGGAATTAAACTATATTAATTATCACTTGAGTGCAGTAGGCATGAAAGTGCTGTTTCATTGACTAAAAGGATTTGACTGAATAAAATCCATTTCTCATCTGGTTGCTTATGGATAAAGACATTTTTTCTCTTTGCAGTGGATTTTTCATTATTAAATATGATATTTATAAGATTGAATAGACTGTCTCATTCAACCAAAGACATAAATGTTTTTAAACAAAAATATTAAATCTATTGTTTTGCTGACAACTGCTTATATATCAAAGTTTACAGTTTAGTCATTGCATATAAAATATAAAATGTATACACAAAATGTATATGTATGTAATAAAATATTATTTTTAAAAATTATGAAAGACTAATTTTTATTTTATAAAAATAATTTTTATAATGACATATAGGTGAAAAATATCCTATAATTTTATTCCCACTTAGTAAGAAAATGCATTTTTATGCTGGGAGTTGTTCTTTATTTTCAAGTAATCAAAAAATGAAGTTTAAATCATTAAAAAAACCCTAGGTCAGTGTAACCTAGTTACCTAGAAAAATTCTACTTTATAGCCCTTACTTATCTAAAACATAACTTAGCTATAGAGAAACTGGAAAGAGATCTGAACTTTCAAGTGTAAATATCCACAGAGATAGGTAAACCAGCATATGGCAATATAATGATACTAAAATATTTAAAAATGTAATTTTTTTTAAAAAATTATCTTCTTCAATTACCACCCAGAAATATATGATTCTCACTTTATGTTATGTGCTAGCTGCCTCATGTATTTGTGAACTATCATAGTGAAGTGCCAGGAAACATCACCACATGATGGCCATTGCCCAGATGTTGCTCATGGTATATAAATTTTCTCTTAGTGTAGCAGAGATTCTTCCACCCTCTTTTTAGCACCCAGCTGTGCTGGGAGATAATGTTGGGGCAGATGGAAGCTAAAGGAGTTGGACTGACTGGAGAGCAGGGTACTTAACTGCTAATACCAGCTGTGGGTATGCAGGATAATTAGAATTATGAATATTTTTATTAGTTGCATTTAATCAGACATGCACCTTGTATCTATCTACTGATCTTTCTATATCTGTATTTATAATTTTCCTCAGAGACTCTAAACAGAAGAGTATCATACAATGCTGTTACTTTTTAAAATCATGATATATGATTAGAGATCTGAGGAAATGGAAGAAACTACTTCTTACTTTAGTAGGTATCAATTAAGTATGGGTAGAGCCACCAATTAACAGCATAAGAAACACATTGAAACATTCCAAAGCTTTTAAATCTTGCTTAATCACAGTACTGAACTGTCCTAGCTGACCTAGGCGACCCCAGGCATCAGGTGACCCAAAATAATGTATTCCATGTTTTTCTCTAAGTCAAACCATGCAAGTTTGCTGTGTCTTCAAGACCTGCAGCCAGAAAATTGGACTTGTGTGTTCTACCCTGGTTTACGGCAGGGGAGGGACACTGGTTCCCTTTTAAAACAGGGAACAGACATGAGAAGCTCTCTTGTTCTCTCTGGGCTCTGCAGAGTTCTGCAATACTTCCACCACTGCTGCCTGCTGTTTACCAAGGGAGGGGAGCCCAGAGATGCTCACTATCATGGATCAGAGCCATTCCAGCTGCTGCCAGCAGTCCACCAGCACTTTTTAACCAGGGCATTGTAAAGGGAAAGGCTGCCCCGCCACAACACAGAGCCTGCACCAGCACCCCAGCAGCACTGGCTCATTTTGAACAAAAATAGTTCTTCCCAGGTTTTCTTTTCTCCCTGCTCCCTGTTGTTTGTTTAGGGGGAGAGAGTTTGTTTTCTTGCACTGTGGAGGCTCAGTTTGCTCTGCTGTTTTCTTTGTTCTCTCTCTCAGCCCCACGACCTGGAGCAGGGGCCTCTCCGCTATCCTGCCTTTGTCCCCTGTGCCACGCAGGCCACCCCAACAGCAGCCATCTTGTTCTCTGTCGTCCTCAGGGGACCATTTTTATTTCTTGGGGTTTGCTGTTTTCTTTTCGTAAACTGTTATCTTTTCACTTGGAATATTTTTTGCATTTGTCTATCGTTGTTGGTAAGAGGGGAGAGGTTGAAAACCAAGAGAAGCTAACTTATTTCAGAGTCTCCATCCTGTAAAATTTTCTTAAAATAAGACATCAACTACAATCAGAGATCAGCTTTAGCTAGTTCTAAAGAATCATTTTAAAGGATTAAAAATTATAGCCATTGAGAGGAGTATGCTGAATTATACCTTCCCAGATGTTTCAATAAGCAATAAGGTGATGACTTTCTCTAAAGGGATAAGCTAGATGATGACGCTGATTAAGGTGCCATCAGAAAGGCATTCACAAATCACAAAGATCAGGTAGGAGACAACATCTTGTACTGCCATAGCAGATGATACAGAAATTTTTGCTTTTAAATCAGGTAAGTTTTATGGACAGTATTAAAACTTCAAACAAAGTATCATGTGGGATCAACAATTAGTGTTCTGTGTTTGGCAGGAAGGAGTAGTCAGCCTATTTGCACTTTTCTCCTTTCCACTACTTGATTCCCCTTCCCTTTTCAGGGCACAAATACCAGCATGCAGTAACCGTTTGCTTACTCTTGTCTGGCTGGTTGAGATTAGTTCCTGCATTCCTGCAATCCTCTCCTAGGCCTCTGTCTTGCCTCGCTCTTACTACCTTTGCCAAAGGAGCTCATTCTACCTTCCCCAAAACGACTTTCAGTCTGTGACTGTGCATGAGCTATGCTGAGCATAACACAGGTGTGGTAACTGTTGAAGCAAGAATGACAGTATCCAAGAACTAAAAAAATTACCAGAGGTAAAAACATAAAGTTTGGTCTCCTTCAGGAGAAACCAAAAGAACCCCAAGAATTCAGTCTGTAAATGTGTAAGGCAATATTTTTGTAATTATTGAATATCTGAAAGACAAAATAGTCAAGACTGCTTTCCCTTCTAGAGGAGCATGGCAAGTGGCAGACTAAAATGATTATGCTTCCTCTGCCTTCTCCATTGCATGATCCCTACTCAAAAAAATACCCCTTCCTTTTTCTCCTCCAGTTACTTGGTTTGCACAAATTCTTTATCTTACAGTTCTTGCACATTAGAAGCCAACTGCTTGATCCCTGCTTTAGAATAGTACCCACAGAAAAGTATGATGTGAATGAATGGCACTATTCATTCAAGTCAAAAGAAAGCCAGAGAGCTTACTGTACAAAACCGAGGTTGATTGACAATAAAATGCCGCATAGGTTATGCAAAATCAAGGAGGCTACAATGTGGGAATGAATGAATGGGAGCTGTGTGCTGAACGGGTGACTCACCACACCTACACCCTGCAGTGAGGTGCTTGCAAATATCTTAAGAACAGCCTCAGTAAAACATCATTATGGCAATGGTTAAGCTCCATCAGACCCTAGGAAACTACAGATTATTTTAATACTTCTAAGTGTAATTATGGGCATTGTTTTAAAATACTTTTCCTTAAATACCAACTGCAATCTGCTACCTCAGAAAAACTGTCACTAGAGCTCCCTGCTTATTTGGATGACTCAGTAATCAAATGAAATCACATTATCTTTGGTTTTTTCTTTACAGTGATGTAATTAACAAACTTATGATTTGGGAGCAACATCTTTTAGCTTGCAGCTGTCTTCTATGAATATTTACAACATAGCCATCTTTGTATAGATAATATAATCATTGCTTCCTGATGAGAAGTAACACATTTTTGTATCTTTCATGAAGTAAAAGGCACACGGTATTCAACAAGCACTTCTACAGAGGCTTGGTTTGGGGTAAGAAGCAAAATAACCCCATCCATCAAGACAGTCTAAAAGAAAACATTCAGACTGCTTCAAAATGTCTGAACCCAGCACCTATACAGTTGTAGAAACACTGAAGAAAAAGGAAAGATCAAGCCAGGAATAAACGAGACCAGTCACAACTCATTATCACAGGACCTGCTCTAGAAATGAATCTGCACCTGAGACACAAATACACCAGAGATCTTCAGGACTCACAAAAAATTTTGCAGTTGAGATGCTAATTATCTAGACTGTATTAAATATACTAGTATTGTTACTAATATTGCTATTCAAGACACAATATAAAAAAGAACGGTTTACCAGATATATAATGAAAGGGAAAACATGCCATCAGTGTCCCATCTGCAGCTCACAGGACACCCCTATTTGCAAGGAAATGTGGAGCTGGGAAAGTCCACATAATTTGAAATTAATGAATCTGTATCTATGTAGAAGGGTTTTTGGGAGGAAAACAGAAAAATTTAAGACACTGATTACCACACTCAAACAAAACTTCTGTCATGTATATGGGTCTTTTGCCCATGTGTAGTGTATGAGACAGCCAAGTACTGTGTTTTTATGAAATTCAGATTCCTGGCATGTTTCCTTTCTCATGCTACAATTACACTTATTTAAAGCTGCTGGGTTTTGTATAGGCTGTTTGAACTTTTTATTATGATTAAAGACAGTCACATCTATTTGAAAATATTTCTGCACTGTACAGGCAGGTGAATAATGATAGTTTGTGCACACATGTTCCTCTGACACTTCTGACTTATTAGTATAGTCTAACAATATAAAACTTGAAGAACAATTAAATGATCTGAAAGTTATTCCATAAGGAATTAGGAGACTTTAATTTCTTTACTGACTAATGAGAGGAAGACGGGGATGATTCTTAAACCAAGATTAGTAACAGTCTGGGTAGAAAAGATTATTACTTCTAGACCTGACATACTTCACTCTGTAGTGAACAGGTAACATCACAACTCTTAACAGAAACTTGCATAAGTATGAAACTTACATCAGGGATGTTTTGAATTCCAAAACATAATCTGAGATTTTATGAAAAATGTAGGGTTAAACATTTCACAATCCAAACCAAAATATCTCTCCTGTTTTAAAGTTCTATCATGAAATTACTTGCAAGTTGATATTACTGCTTTAATTTTTCCCTAGTCCGTCTTAATAAAAATGCACTATTTTACTGCTTCACTAGTAAAACTTTCAAAGGTTCCTCAATTAAAGTGAAAAAGAATGGTGGAAACCAGATGATTCTTCAATAGTTATGAAGAGCAGAACAACTGTATAAGAAAAACAAGAACAGAAATCAGAAATCAGGCTGGTTATTCAAGAACTTAATGCATACCTTTGCATGGTTAAGACTTACAAACCTGAGAAATAACTGATCTCACACCAAGGTAAATAAGATGGAATTGCAGCACCTAAACTATTCCTGTGAAGATTTTGAAAAACAAACAAACAAAAAGACAAACAAAATGCAAAAGGATTTCAAACATCTACACAGTTCAAATGCTTCCACACTTTATTATTTATATGAGAGCATGCCTTATATATGTGCAAATTCTTACTATTAAATCATTGATCAAATCAAATATGCCTTCAGCCATAAGAGGTCTGTATCACTGAGAATGTCAGCACTAATGAGCTGTCTCGGTTTGCAAACAGAAGAAGAACAACTTCTGAAGAAGTTTATGCATCTGCATTCTTATTTCCTTGCTTGGCATCTTAAAAACTTTATAAACTAACTTCTGACTCAAAGCAAGCAGGCAGATGAATCTAGATGAAATGCTGATTGCAGAGATCAAGACCCAGGACAGTCCAGTCTGCCCAGATCAGCTTGGTTGGCCAGAGCATGGTGCTATCACGGCCAGGGTTGTGGGTTTGATCCCTCTACAAGCCATTCACTTAAGTAGTTGGATGTCACAATCCTGAGGATCCCTTCCAACTCAGAATATTCTGTGGTTCTGTGATCTTTTAAAGAGATTATTCTCTCTCATATTAAAATAATGGCCAAAGACTATCCTCCCCTAGGACAAAAAAATTAATTAGTGATTCAGGCTTGACCAGAAATCTCTGATTTAAACACATTCATTTCTTTGCTAAAACAATATTAAGCCCATAAACTAAGGAGCAAGAACCTACTGAATAAAGTAACACTGGCCTCAACCATAACTTGAATAAGCAGTTTGTATATATTTGGTGACATTTCTTAAGTAGATACTTTTTTTTTTAATTTACTGATAATATATATTGAAGAAAAATTGTGACAAATTAGTGCAAAACAACAGAATATCAAAGCAAGGATGCAGTAATTTCCTCAAAAGCTGAATAGGACATTATAGGGCATGATTACATTATATCTGCCTCCACTGCATCAGGAAGGTCTATATCAAGAAGTTACTATTAATTATTTTTTATCAATCAGGACAAGTTTCAGCATACACCACAGCCAAACACCCACCACTGTGTGAAACTATTATGCTGTTCTGAGTAGAACAGTAGAAGAGTATTGAGGAAATTGAAATTGAGTATTCGCACAAAATTATTTTTTTACATTCTAACATTTTCAAAGTTCCTTACATTACCTCTTCACATAGCATTGTGCAACAGAAGGTTTCAGTCCAGTATTTGTCATCCTTATGTCCTTCTGCTTTAAATCTGGGTAATAAATATCAACTACTGGTACTGAATGCAATAATGTACATATTACATCAGGAAAAAACCTTTCCCTTGTCTTTCAAAAATGAAGGATTGACAGAATGAAAATCTGGCAAAAATACATTGAGAATATACTAATTCAAGTTAATTGTGACTCACCACTAACCTTCCCTTTTTCAAACAAACTCCTAAAAATCTTATTGAAAAGCCAGAAGAAATAGATCTCATGAATAATGTTAGAGGCTGCAAATGGGACAGGCTAGTGGCTCTGCTCTGTAACTTTCTGTACTGGTGGAGAGGGCTTGACATTCATATTAATCTTAGTATGTCTCAAATGAATTAATGTTATTACCATAATTCATAAAACTATTGACTATAAATAATAGTTATACCTCTTAAGAGAGCTTCATGAATACCCAGTTAATTTACTAAATGGAGCGACTAATTTCTCAGTGTGCCTCCTCTATTACTAGACAATATACTAAGTTCCAGAACTTCCTGTTCCTTCTCATTTCAGCATGTCCCACCCATTGAATGATTTGGGAGAAATATTACAGAAGGAAGGACCAGCAGTATATTGATGATGATGTAGTGCTACCTATCCATCACCACTTACAGCTATATCAATATTTTCTATCAGCTAGCCAATGGATGAAATCAGATCAGAAGTAAAGAGACCTAGATCTGTGTAAAGGGGAATGAAAAGCATTACAGATGTGCAGAGAAAAAGGATACACAATGAATGTACAGTTTCCCTTGCTTTAAGGGAGACATACATAATATTGGTCAATTCAATTCAAAGATTAGAATTCTGGGATTTTTCCCTGACACTAAGTTTCAACCACTACCAATGCCTTCAGTTTCTTGTTGCTAGGAAACATCTTCCAATCCGGGTGGACGATCATAAGATCATAGGAAAATTCAGGTTGGAAGGGACATTAGGAGGTCTTTAGCTCAACCCCCTACTTAAAGCAGGGTCAGCCATGAGGTCAGACCAGGGTTATCCAAAAATGGCTGAATGAGTCATGTCCTAGCCTCATTATATCCACTCCTTGCCTGGACTATATGCAATAATTGGACACATTTTCATTCTAAAAACTGGCTAGTATAGTGCATTTCTCCTTAACAAGATGTGCATTCTTACCATTAGGGCTTTTAGCTGGTATTTTCTTAAATATGAGCACCTCCACTTGCCACAGTGGCTTCCCCTAGAGTTGTGATATTCAAAGTCTGTTCAAATATTAAAAAGGTGTCAGCAGCTTACCTAAAAGACTGACTAAAGCCAGACAGTAGTCCTCTGACCTAAAGAAGCTCTAAGAAAAAAGAAAAAAAGCTTTGGCATGGTCTGAGACTGCAAAATGCCTTCCCAGAGGAACTACAGATCATCAGAAATCCCATCCCTGCAAGTATAAGTTCTATTCTGTGATATTATATTGGTATAATTAATACATATACTTACATTCACTTCTATATGTAACAAACAGTATCTATATTTATAGGTGCATGCATCTTGCTCCATAAATTTGCAGAGTTTATAAAATTTTTAAACAAAAAATCATGAAAACTTTAATCTAGGTATTCACTGCACATACATTTCCATTTGTAAAAGGATCAGGCAAGAAGCACACTTATTAGCTTCACAGATTAATGCCACCAAATTAAAATGCTTTGTTTTGTGTTTCAAAGCCATGATCTTCACCATATACCTTGATTTTTATTAACGTCCATATACAAGCCCACATTCATTAGGAATAAATATTTCACAACTGAAACTTTGAAATACCTTGGCAGAAATGAAGCAATTTCCAAAGATAACATCAGATATTTCGAAATAGCATAACTGGAATAGAAATGCACACTGAAATACTAGCTTTGCCCAATAATACTAGAGTCAGTCAAAGAAAAAATTGTTACTATGAAAAATTAAACTATATAACTTTGTATCCTAAAATGTACTGGCTTAACTTTTTCTTTCTATATTTCAGTTCTGCAGTCATGTGTTCTGAAAAAGAAGTAAAATAATGTGAAAAATTAATAAATTCCTCAAGTACTGACAATACATCTAGTATGAAACTGAGAGCCAGGTTAATCTGTTACCTATACAACTGGTTTATTCATATATTGAATAAAACTACTGGTATAATATGTTCAGCATGTTTTACCAAATTGATGTAATTACCTTGTATGACTGATGACGATGAATTTTTAATTCATATTTAATTTCTTTGTATTTTTCTGTATCCATAATGATAGACTCTTTTGCAAAACACTTTGCAAATCTATGTAATAACTAAAACAACTTCCAGCACAATTAATCACTTCTGTCTTCTCTTCCTTAGGAGGCTCTTCACTCAACAAAAATTCAGTTTATTTCATCTGCAGTTTATTACTGAAGTTTCTCTCATCTGAAAATTCAACTAGCTCCATTCTGTTGTAAGAGTTGTCTACTTACACTAACATTTTTATTTCCAATTATTAAAATTAATCACCTACGAAAATGTAATTTAAAATGTGGCTGATAAAGACTGAAAATAGCTCAAATATCTGCCAAGGATTTTTCATGTTAGCATGGGGGAGAACTCAGAATAAGTAAAAATGGATTTGATGCCATCCATGGATTTTTAATGTCTTATGCATCATAAAATAACAAATACCATAAAAACATCACAACACATTCCTTTAATTTTTCATTTGTCCTCATCATAAATCCCCCAAACTGATATTGATCTATGAGATTCTCATTATTTTTTCCTTTGATTAAGTAATTCTTATTTAGAAAGATATAAGTATCTCAGATTGCCTAACCTGAGAGATCATTTTGTGATAGAATATGAAGATTCTGTATTTTTTCCAGAAATCTGACTAAACTTTAATTTAGTTCCAAATACTATAACTACACTACCACTTTTTCTACTTGCCTAATTTTTATCAATTGTATATATCTGCTGTCTCTTCTGAATGAGAATACAGATTGACAGTATGTCAGTTTATTTAACTGCTAATTTTCACAGATTTCATTTTGATTTTAGGCATGACTAAGTGATCTCAACACATATGCACTTTTAAAGAAATTATAGATGAAAAATTTTACTACTGCTTTACTTAAATTCGTACAGTTCCTTAGATCTTATGAAATCTTTCCCTCAGAAAGCATTCTGTTATGGTTTTTGTGTGTTTGTTGGTTTAAGTCAAGGAAAAAAATACTCAATAGTCCCAAACTTTTCCTGAAGAAGCAGTTTGAACTGTGAATACCTATACTACTTGGTTTTGGGACTGGACTGCTTTAATGAGCACCTACGAGGCATGACATGCTCACACTGACACGACACTAGAATAATGGGAAACTGGTGGGATGAGTTTGTTCTTCTTTCTCAGTCAAAAACGAACTCTCCTCACATTTTCCACATCTTCATTGTCTGTTCAGTTAAAGCTACTGGAAAGGCATCTCTTACTAATTGATTATGATAATGTTACACAACATTTGCAGGCCTCTTTCAGAATTGCAACCTTATTGTTACATCCCAACAGAATAAATTCATGCTAAAATTTTACCTGGGTAGTGCAGCTATGTTTACAGCAGCATATCAACAAGCAATTAGGGCCAATTTTATCCTCACCCAAAAAATTTTTAGTTTATGGGAGACTAACTGAATTATGGTGATTTAGCAGAATGACCAAAAAAACCCAAAACAAAAAAACCCAAAAAAATCTCCAAAACCCACCCACACAACATTTTCCCTATACTACTACATACTGACAGCTACAAGTTATGGATGTCTGATCTATTAGAAGGATTTCTGGCATGGAAAAGACTGAAAATATAAGGACACTGGCTTAATTTTAAACTTCTCCTTTGAGATCTCTATAGCTTCAGGGGACAGACTTTCTCAAGACCTTTCAGCTCTGGTTTTAGGTTAATCAAGAGTAAACCAGGCACATTTCTCATCAACTGAATAAAACATTTAATTGCACCTCTGTAAGGACATAATGTTATTTTGATGGTACGTTAATACTTCTATAGGCCTTTGGATAGGTCTTCAAGTAATCTAGCAATGGCAATTTAGGTAGCTGTGCTCAAACCAGCTTCTAAACAAACTAACTTTCCTGGAGAGTGATAAAAGGAATTGCCTGTAGCAGGGGTTGCAATGCAGACTATAGAATACTTGTGGGACTTTAGACAAACACCACAGCCCAAAAAGTATTTTTGAAGACCGATACATATACTACATACTGCTTAAACAATTAAAGAGTTAATGCAATAACAAATGTGTCTTGGCTTACTGGTTTTATTGCTAGAAGTATTTTTTAAAGCTCAGCATGTGTATTAAAAGGCTGCATGCCTTTTTTTTTTTTTTTTTTTAACCATAAAAAATTCGGAGTAGCAAGGGTGACCTCCAGTGTGCAATTAAGTTTATGTCATTACATCTTATATGTAACAAAATATTTTCTTGGCCAAGTATTAATTTTGGTTATCCTAAGAAGAAATCATTTACTTTATTTCTTGTGCACAACACAGAAATTCAAGACAGTGCCTTCTGCTTTGAACTGTGATTTTCTTACAATATTCTGAGCCTCTCTGTATTATAGGGAATAACATAAAAAAATAACTGCCTAAGCAGAAAAACTAGAAAATTTGCTTCCTGCTCCTGTCCAAATGCAGTTTTTCACACTCTACACATTTCTTTTAGAATAAGAGTAATTAAAAAAAAATCTATTATGGAAACCTTTGCATTTTAAGGATATGAGAACATTACAGATCAATAGTGCTACTGCTGTGTACAAAATAGCTCACAATTCAACTCGCATTCCACTGCAAACCTGAGCAAATTTGAAAATATTCAGAAATTCTAACAAGTCAAAACCATCACAAGAACTTATGGAAAAGATACATTCACGTATCTCGGTAAGCTAATCATTAGGTACAGTGTCTAATATACTCCAAAAATACCTATATTGTATGGTATACCTATTCAAGAAAAAAGTTAAGCTCATGTTCCAAAAGCTAAATTCATTATATCAATGAGTTATGTCAGATGGATATCTTTGAACGAAACCTTTAGTCAATGGGGTGTCTTTAAATGAAAATAAAACAGACATCACCATTATGAATTCAAAACTAAGAACATTATTGTTACATAACTTTTTGTTTCCATCATCAATACACTATTTAGCTTTTGATGACTAATTTTGAGGTAGATTTTCTAATAAACTAGGGAGAGTTTTTTTTAGCTAGCTGCAAGGACACAAAAGATCTAATTATGGGTGCCAAATGGGGCTCCTATGTCAACGCAAGTGCCATTCAGGGTCTATCAGTGTTCCTTTTATACATCACTACTTTCAGAGGGTTATAATGTGAAAGTTAAAATTTGGTTCAGGGCTGACTCCTGGCATCCTGTGCAAGATATCACACTAGATCTGTTTTGTTTTTTTTCTTTTCATTAATTAAATTATCAAGGTTATTCATTTTACCCTCTATCTACAGAGAAGGAAAGAGTTAGTTGAAGAACATACTTTTCTAGATAACAATAATATAAAAGCATCTTACTGCTTTAGAAGCTTGAATACTGCATACTGATTTTCAAAATGTAGAAGAAAGACCTCCATTGCAACATTAATTCCAAAGAACCCCATTTCATGAATAAGGGCAGAAGAAGCTGGCCTTTTGGTTTCATCAATCAGCAGATTACATATTTGTCCACAACCTTTAAAATACTCTATTTTCTAATTCTTTCTTTGGACTTCTTGCACATCTTACAAAGTACCTTTACCCTCAACAGAAGAATGTAAATTCCTTTATAGTATAGATCCTACACTTTACAATGTTTACAAAGGAGACAATCATAAAGTCAGAAATTGACTTTCTCTACAGCAGATAGCAGTGTGCCATAACCTCAAGGTTGGTTTTGCACACAGTTTGCATGCCCACGCCAACATCAACACTGCATGTTACTGTTTCACACTAACATCGAGTCTGCACATTACCCGCGGTGCACGCTAAGTACTCCAAGGCTACAGCACATAGCAAACGGGTCACACACTGGGCTACTGCACTCTGGGGACACTAATTCAATCTATTCCATCAAGGTTAGGAAAGGTTTAAACAATATGAACAAAGCTTATGAAAAAACCTTTTCTTTCTTTCCAAGATGGACAGACCTACTTGCATCTTCATTATGAAATGATGAACTCATAATTTTAATCTTAGTTCAAAGTGACGCTTTTCTGAGCCCGATCACGGCTAAAATATGTTAAAGTAACTAAAAATGTCTTTGAAGTAGCATAATTCATATCTATTTCTTATAATTTGTAACAGGGACCGTGATATATTTGAGGAAAAGATCTTTATCTTTCACAAAACAGGGGTTTGAACTTGATGGCGTCTTAAGCAATAAAATAACTCAGAAAAAGTAAGTACTGTCTTTCTAGTGTCTTTACAAGCTAGATGTTGTTTGACCTACAGGTTTTTGAAGTATTCAGTAACACAAAAAAGCTATAAACCAAAGACATAGGATTATAATAATCCATTATGAATATATATACAGGTTGCTTTGTTTTTATTTTACTAGTTTCTTTATTTTAATAGAGACCATGCACCTACGTATGTTCACAACAAGAAAAAAACCACTTCATTCAGTATGTCACATAATCCTGAAATAAAATGCAATACAGAAAATAATACTGAAGTAACACATAACACAGCCAAAATTGAGGACTGGCTTAAGTCATTATGATTTGTTTTAGACAATAGTTATGAGATTAGGGAGTTTTAGTTTAATTACATTATAAACTTCAGATTTCCTGCTGAATTAGCAAAAAACTAAATGAAATCTATGAAAATAAATAAAATAAATGAAAATCAAAAGGTTGCTCAAAAACTTCGTTGGAGGCATATGAAGTACTTATGTTACCAGTATATAAATACCCACAGCAACTTTTGTGCATCTGTCTTTCAGACAAGAAACATTTTTTTTTCTGAACTAAGTTTATGTCTACCCATTGACTTTAACACAACATTTTTAGCAATCTGCAGGTTTTTTAAGTGAAGACCTCCCCATACCCTCTATCTGTGTATCAGGAGACCATTTAATTCACTCACAAAGAAATTCTCAAAGGGACTGGTATGTGTGGTAACATATGAGCCAATACTCCAGCTATCAGTTTTCATACAGCCTGGCTGGACCTTTGCATTAGAGCTGCCCCACATTTATTGTTATTTCATTGCAGCTGTCAGCATTGCCTGACAGCGTATTACGAAATACACGGCTACAAAGTCACTATCAATCAGGACATGATCATGCAGATAATAGTAGCAGACTATTGATAATAGACCTTAAATCAGATCATCAGGTTTGAGATTCTTAAAAGCCAGTACCCTTGATGGCCTTCCTGTTCACTTCCGTCTGCTGTAAAACTAACTTACAAAACACCTAAAAACTTCATAGGAATGTGTAATTAGCAACACTAAAAATAAGTAACAAAGTCTGATTACTTTCTGCAAATCAAGGTGAGAATTAACAGAGATTTTCCTTAACTGTCTTCTAAATTATATATGGTAGAAATAGTACATAATACCTGCCATTACACTAATGCTCTTTCCCCCTCCACTGGAAACAGCAGTTTTGTTGTGCTTTGAAACTCTCTCACTTCAAAAGCACTTCAACTTGATATGGCCATTTAACAAGAAAAATGGAAAATGTGTATAGTTTAGCAGCACTCTTCACCAAACTGAAAGCACCATGTTAAAAACAAAAGGATCTAATTTGTCCTAGACATAAATAATAAAACAAAACAAGAGTTGCATGCAAATTTAGTAACATAAAATTTTAGGTGATAAACAGAATGGAGCCTGGCTTCTTGTTTAGTATTCCTTAGTTATCACCATAATTGCTGAATGTCTGTCATCACCAGGAGAAGAAAAAAGTGTCTCTCTCAGCTGTTCCCCTGCTTGTTTTGTTCACTGTATTCTTGTAAAGTGGGAGAAAATAAGTGTCATTTAATGAATAGTGCTATTCTTTGTCTGACAGCTTCATATCTGTTAGGTGTAGGAGGCCTAGTACTTTCCTTTCTGATAATGTTTTTGACAGTGTGCTAAATTCCTCCCCCAAAAGGCCGGTGTATATATTCTGTTAAAAGAGGCTTCATCTATCCTGAATGAATGCCCTCTTTTAACCCCCTTCAGCTTCTGTTCTTACATTAATTGAGCTGATCAGATTGAGCATATGAATTTGTCTTTGATGTATTCATATGTTTAGTTGATGCTGCTCGCACTCCCATTGGCAAGCAGGCAGAGCTCTCAGACAAATAGGGTTGTTTCCATAGTAACAAGCAGTAGCTAGGGATCTCTTGAAAAATATTTTTATTTCAAAATTCAAACTGGAAAATTCTCACTGGGTATGGGTCTAGTTCTAAATGTGTCATATCTAATGATGGATGCAATTAGGAATCCCACCAATGTTTTAAATAATAAATTAGGCTAATTTTCTAGGCCTGGCATGATAACATACAAATACTAAAAAGACATCTCTCTTTTTTTACCCATGACAAAAGACTTATTAATTACTTTTGTTTTTAGGGTTTCAAAACTAATTGAATGCTTAAATAGTCACATAGATGCCTATGTGCTGGAGATGAGAAGCCTAGAGGTAAACTCTTTTTTAAAAATATACTTCAAGCTGCTTCGATATTTGGTTATTCCATTTAAAAGCAGGTGAAAAAATCATTCTACAAATGCTACAGCAGTTGGTAAATCTCAAAGGGTGAAAAAAGCCCATAGCCATTTTTAATTACTAAGCAAGAAAAAGGAGAGATGTAGAAAATAAGTTTTTTAGACCCTTATAATCTGAGAATGCCAGAATTTTAACTGTAATAAAATCTCATTTGAAATACAGGGGAACAATAAAAATACATGAGTTAGGGTGGTGGTGGAAAGGGGAGGGAAGAAACAGAAAAAAAAGGGGGAAAAAGGGGGGAAAAGGGGGGCAAAAAGGGGGTTGATGATGGGACTATGATGGTTTGTAATTAAAATACATATTTTGCACTAATTTGTCCTGAAAGTTTTCCCTGAAAATTACATCCCTGACAGTGGCTTTTAATATACTGCCTGTCAACGTACAGTAATAGAGTTTCAGGGTTCTGCTTCAACATACGATTATACTACACTGAAATCCATTGATATTATCATCTTTCATGCTACTTCCAATTAGACATGTTCCATCTTGAGGGGTCAATCATTCACATCACAGCATACAGGAAAATTCAGCTAAATGTTAAAAATTTGACAATTCCCTGAGAAATAAGGTTATGTTTTAAGTATTTCACTTGAAATCTACAGTGTATCTGCAGTTGTCATATTGGGGGAAACAGTTTTAAGGAGTATAAAGGTCATAATCACATAGAACTAGTCATGATGTGGTGAAGAAAAACTTATAATCCTCCACTATATTAATTCTAAGAGTCATGTATGGATTTACATTCTTAAAGTGCTGCTTATTAGACAAAGAAAAAGGAAAGTCCCTTTTCTGAATCCCCACTGTTCTGTCCTCTGCTAGTTTTACAGTTAAGGAATTCTCTAAATTTTAATGTGTACTACATTTTCGAAGACTTTTTTCACAATACTTCAAATGTTAACAGAAAAAAAAATCGTATCATTCTTAGTCACCCAAGAAAATCATAGCTTTACTTAAATTTGATCATTGTCTTTCTTAGACTCACACTTTCAGTCTGGGAGTGTCTTTTATTAAATTAAGGGAAAACAAAGTCTGAGGCCATTATGAAAGCCCATTTAAGAGCAAACCATACTCCTTTACCAGTTTGTTGTCTTCTAATCTTGTGACATAACAAAATTTGGGCTCTGGATTTACTTCAGATAATGCATTTTCAGTTCTTAAGATAGATTCCTACAGTAGTTATTTTTTATTTTATTGCCTAAAAAAGAGACAAAAATTACATGATAAATCACTTTGTTCAATTTAATATAGTGGTGCCTGTTTTAGAAATTTAGCATTATACTTCCGATCATGGTCAGTTTATCTTTTTTAACTTCTGTACCTAGAAATATCTAGTCTCTTGATAGTTTTGAATTACAAATTCATCCATTTTATTTTTTATAAAACAGGGATTGCTTTATCTCAGAAAAAAATGTTTTGTATGACATCATGTATTCTGAGACAACAGCTGATGTGGCTTTCCAATGAATGACCTTTCCAAGCACCTCTTTATCAGAAAGAATCCCCTAAGAAAGTCAATATAAACACTAATACTAGTTAACAAAATGGAAGATACAATGTAAAATTATTTTATCACTTGTAGCATTCATCAAATTGGAGGACTTAGTCATATGACTGGGCAATGATCACAGCCATCACTTGGCTCGACACAGATGTGCAGCCTTGTGTATCATGGGACTGGGGCACACATCCCACCATGTAAAGCAACGGGGGATCTGCATTCCCTCAAGTCTCATTATAAACGCCTCCTGAGGTTTAGGAATGATACCACCCAACTCAGTGCCCCCATTGAGACTCTCCCAACTACACTGCTCTCTCTCACCCCCCTTTCTTCCTCCTGCCCATCCCCACCACAACAGGATGGAGAGAATTGGAGGCACAAATGGCAAAGATCATGGGTTGAGGTAGGAACAATTTGCTGAAAACAGCAATGAGATAAGAAAACAAACAGCAACAGCAACAAAAATGACAGAGAGAATAAGAAAATATATGGTTCACAGGCAAAAAAACATTCCTTCATAGAACACAACATGAGACAGGTCCCTCTGCCATGCTTTCTTGAGTGGAAGGAACCCCTCTTCCCAGAAGAGAGTCCCTTTCCTCTGCCTCCAGCAATAATGTAAGGTGGTGCAGAGTAACATCCAGGTCCCAGCCATGCCCCCTCCCAGCTACAGCAAAAATTAACCCCGGCCTAGCTGTAACCAGGACAATATGGCATCACAGTCCTTAACAATCGTAGATCAATAGATTTATCTTGTCATTGTACAAAATCCAACAGTAACATTGCTAGCACATGAGACCAGATTTGAATGAGCACATGAATATAGGACAGCATATGTGTTTCTTAAGTCTGAATCAGATCCTCTTCCTTTAGCAGAAAATTAATCTCTCATTAGGGGAATACCTAACAGCCGTCACAAGAAGTAGTCAAACACAGATTATGCTAACTATTGGCGGCAATAATTCATTGTACTTTAAAGATATTTTACATAGAATGGAAGATTACAGACTTATTCTGTAACAATGAAATCAACGTGTAACCTACAAAAAAATGTGGATGTGTAATTAATTAGGCTATTCCAAAATCAAAGTATTTGGTTTAATTTAGCAGATACCAAAAAAAAA
>VYXD01012041.1:98824-121877 GCA_013397195.1 Hylia prasina | reverse complement strand
TACTTTGAAAAAAAATTTAGTCACTGGATAGATGGAAAAATTTATATTTTAAATGGTAAAAGATTATGAGACATGGTGATGACTCTGTTTTCAGGGCTTAATTTCTCTAATTTTATACTGGTATTTTGCTATAACTCAGTTCCTTCTTGAACTTTTTGACTGAAAAAATCCATTAACTATTAAAAACAGTAGAAGATATTATCATAGCTTTTCATAGTGAAATATAGCTACATAGATAAGAGCAGCAGAATCTACTTTTTTCCAAAGTGATTTTGTGAAGATTAGAATGTCCTTTAAAAGTTGCTCTAACTTTTATCTTGAACATGACCTTGGACTAACACTACACATCCTATTTTCAGAAAAATTATCTCAACCAAGCATTAGAGAATTTTCTGAGAGAGACTCTGGACAAGAGCTATGGTCATAATCTTGTTCAACGGAATAAAAGATCCATTCACTATTAAAATTAATCCAAATCAATATTCAGTACTAAAATAAAAACCAATGGAAAGAATTGCCCTTCACAAAGAGTAATCAGTGAAGAACTCAAATCCATAAGTTAAATTCACCTAAACAACTTTACACAATTCACTAATTTAGGAAAGAAATTAAATTACACTGAATGCAGATTGCTGACAATACAGTCCTGTTTAAGGCCTTTTTAAGCACTAATAGGTTATAAAAAGTGAAAATAGATGTTCAGTTGGTAAAACAGAGTATAGTGCAAGGCTGAAGGTACTCCAATGAGCCACCGATTTCTAATGATGCACAGTGAAAATTAACCGATTAATTCTTTGATGCCATATTAAAAGACATTCAAAATTGCCATGTTAATTAGAAGATCACAGAAGTACAGGAGATATCATTCTTAGATGATGACCCTGTAAACTGCTAATCTGCATAGAATAGCACTGGATTTTTTTCAGTACATTACACTCAATTGTATTTTTTCCAATCAGAAAAAAAATCCCTGGGAAGTGCATTCCAAATCTGCTTGACCCACATTTAAACTCGGATGTTGCTGCTTATTCCAAACATAGTTAAAAGCATGTTGGAATGAGCAAGCAGAAAGGATGGGCATTAAAAAACCTCCTGGAATTAAAACTATTTTTTATTATATGGTATTTTTAGTTCAGTGCAATTACACCTTCCTACAATTTACTCAGCACTTACTTTACCTTTTTATGACAACTTCTCTAATTTTCTTAGAGCAAAAACTTGGAGTAAATCAGTCAGTTAGCTCCAGATATTTCTCTTAAACCTTGAAAAATGTTGAGATCTCCAAGTCAGAAACACATTTTTTCCATTGATTAAACACACTCAAGTTACGTCTGAATTTTAATCCAGAAAATAAATCAACATAATTAAATACATGTTTTAGGCTAACTATTCGCTTTACAGCATTTTGGAATTGTCTTACTCAAGTTCTCAGGGGATAATTAAGTTTTTCTTTGCCATTTCTTAAACTTTCATCCATTTTATTATATGGATTCTTATACACTACAATATAACATTTTTAAATCTTAGGCTATAAATAGGCCAAGTTCCAAGCAATATTTTAAAAATAGACTGTGTAGCAAACATATGGCTTTATCTTTACATCAAACATTTACTTCCTCAAAGTATTTCAAGCCAATTGGAATTTTCGTTCTAGTAGTCTATGCAACAAGCTGTGTAGAGTATAGACACACTTTGCACTCCAGCTGTAGTAGTAAAATTACTGAAACTGTAATTCTCTTAATATTTAAATAATATATTAAAATTTAATTTTCAGCACCTGGAAGAATCTGTTTGTGTGCCAGCAAATGAGATAGCTGGGCCTGGAGCTGCTATACATATGGGATTCAAAAAAAACCCTATCACAAATAATTACTAAGAGCAGCTGTACTCATGACACTAGTCATTTAAAAATCAGGTCAAAGTTGCCTCAATTCTTTTTCCATTTTCAAAGATTTCTGCTAAACAGTTCTGTAGCTTTTATATTTTTGTCTTGGTTTTTGTAAGTCAAATTTTTTTAAATTGTTGATTCTTACAAGGTAGTATCTGAGATTTTTACTTTTCCTGATATTGCAGGCATTTAACAGTTGAAGGTTTCATGACAGATTATAGAAACAAGCAATGTTCATTTTCCAATAGACCTTTCACGATTTTTATAGGATATAAAGTAAATAGTGTAAATGCAATTGCTTCTATACAACATACATGCGTTACATGCATATACACATGGTACTAAGTACTATTCAACATACACATATATATACATATATTTCATGTGCCTCACAAAAAAAAGATTACTTGTATTGTAGGCTTTTTTAAGTTGATAGTTTTAAGGTGAAAAGTTTTTATTTTAAAAGCATTTTCCAAATTATCTTTTTTTCAGAACCACTTTGTTTTTAACTGATTTCTAGAAGTTGTTTTTCAGCAGCCACTACCAATCATGATCATTTGTGAAGAAAAAAGGCTATGTACCAGCTTTTTCATCTCATACCTTTTCAAAATGTATTTAGAATAACATAATACAAGACCACATTTTTAACCTTTTAGATAGGATTAATAATGTTTGCACTTGATCTGAAAAATTTTAGAAGTTCAAAAAGATTTAGCTTGTAGCCTTTCTTTCCTAATTTTAAAATATTCCAACCTGCATGCCTACACATTGAAGTAAAAAGACTCATAATGAAAACCATATATTTTATAATGACATACTGAGAAATAAAACACACTACCCTTCAGGGGGAGAGACCCAAGCATTTATACACTACTACCTTCAATCACTTGAATGCAAGTCATTCACACCATCACTATTGCTAACAAGGCATCCAATTTACGAAACAATGAATATTGAAATTACATTTAAAAGGTACAAATGACTGTCCAAAGAATGACACTGAAAAATATTAAGTAACAGCTCTACCTCAAGATAAGCCTCACAATTAAAGACTTTTAATGAAGAGAGCCTTCAAAGGCTAAATCAGGAGGCATTGATTAGATTGCTTCTAACTTTGTGTTTTGACACCTTCATCTTTCATGGCATTATATTGTCTCTGTGCATCTTACAAAGGAAGCATTTTACTAAGGCCACACATGAACAGGAGACAGCAGTGCTTATAATAGAGACTGTCAAGGGTGTGAGCTAAAATGGGTCTCATTTGGATTTCAAGTGAAGAAAACTCCTAATGCATTTCATTACAATGTATGTGAACCTCTGAAAAGAACGATGGATTGGGATTCTCATACCTATTAATTTATTGAAATGGATTCAGTTTTTTCTTGTATATCAAGAGGGACCATGTGTTTCAAGAAAGGTAACAATATTATAGTACCAAATAACTAAATATGCCATGATGACGTATACCCTTCTGTGAGACAAAGAGGATGCAATTTTCTTGATAACTGGGATTTGAGTTCAGAAATAAATCCTACAAGAGCTTGACAACAAATAAATATTCTTTGTTACTATCAGGTTTAAAGATAGGAAGCTATGAAACATAAGGAAGCTATGAAATATAAGGATATCTTTAAAACACAGCATGTTTTTACCATTTGAAATTGCATACCCTCCCTTCCTCCTGCCAAACTGTGATTCAGGTATTGACTTTTATTTCATTGAGAGATTGAGTGATGTAATTAGGGTACCACCTATATAAGTCACCTTTTATTAAAAGATAACAGAACAGGATGCAGAAAAGTAAAAACATTCAAGAAAATTGTAATACATTGCACATCAACTCAGCTCTAGAAAGATGCCACAGCTACTGTATCACCAACTATCTTATACACAGTACAAGCAGTTTATATAAATATTTGTCTTTTTCCTACTTTAACTGACAACTAAACCTATAATCTGCTATTGAAAAACTGTAAATTCTGATTTAATACAGATAAAATAATTTAATGTTAGAGAACAGGATACAAAATCCTTTTGAATGCTAAGTAATTTTACCAATATAACTATTGAAAATAAAGCATACGTTCTCGTTAACCTTAGAAGTGATTGATCGTGCTACACCAATAACATTCAGTAAGTTCAAAGCTCATCTATTTTTTATGGAAATCTTACAACCTGCTAGTTAAACTAAAGGTTAAATATACATAAAGTCTTAAAACAAGACCAAAGTATTCCATATGTATGTAGCTGATAAGCAGAGTACACAAACACATACATAAATCTGTTCGCATTTAAAAAGCCAAGGCTTTAAGAAACCCTCCATTGTCACACAAAGACTTCAAAGGTAGAGTTAGAGTTTGATATCTATGGAATATTAAGAAACTATGTTTATTAAGTTAGGAATTGCCAATTAA
Source organism: Hylia prasina (assembly GCA_013397195.1). Classification (NCBI taxonomy): domain Eukaryota; kingdom Metazoa; phylum Chordata; class Aves; order Passeriformes; family Sylviidae; genus Hylia; species Hylia prasina. The sequence continues at coordinate 117,575 of VYXD01012041.1, read as the reverse complement.
GTTCAGAACTCCACTGACATCAGAATTACAATAGAAAGAATTCATCAAAACCATAATCAGAGCTAAAGATGTGCTTCCTTTCACACATAACTGGGATGCTTATTTCTCAATAAGCATTTTATTTGATGTAAGAGGGAAGTCCAGGGCACATTTAACTTGTTTAATAACAATTACGAAAATACATATATACAAAAGTATATAACTTATTTATTTCTTTATAACAAAGTAAAGGCAAAAAATGTAAGTGAAGTGTAAATATATATATACACACACACACACTCCAAATAAATTTAATAAACATTTTGAAAATTTTCGATATGCAAGTCAACATGATTTTTTTACTGATATATCATGTGTTTAAGTGGTGCATGCATATGTGCCCAAGCAACAGAGAAATCAGCAGAAATCACACAAAACAAAATCAAATTCAATCTTAGCAATAAAGATTGCAGATTTCCACATACAAGACAAAACCACAAACACATATTTATTTCATTTTTTAAGAATAGTCATAATTAAATTAGAATGATGCACATTCCATATTTTATCTTGACAGCTTCTGCAAACTCAGGCAGAGCCCATTAAACACAAGCATACAGCAGCTTACTTGTTGAATTATGTATTTCAAGTACTTAAAATTACTAGTGATTTGACTAAGATCTGCACAAGAATACATATTTTGGGCTTAATTTTCTTCACCGGCATTTCTTCTTCTAAATATACTTTAAATTCTACCACTAACTCAGTTAAAATTATGCTTTTCCAGGATGTAACAAAGGTAATAACATCTTTTAAATGTAACCTTTATGACATTAGAAATAAACCCAACATTTTTCAGTTGTAAAATTTGATCCATAAACTAAGTGAAATACTTATGTTAATTTACCTTTTAAAAGATATTATGTGTTGCTCGGGTTTTTTTGACAGGTTTCCATTCATACTGAAGATATGTTTAAAAACATTATATTTTCTCTCAATAAGGAAAATCACTTTATCCACTATCATGCTCATCCTATGTCAATAAAAAATCAGTCATCAAATACTTATTTCCAAGTTCAACTTGTTTTACTCTGATTAACACATGCTGTTCAAATTAGTTCAAATTCTTTCAGTTCTACTTGGTATTCTTGGTAATGTTTTTAATAGTATTTGACATTTTAAAAGAACAAAGAGAAAAAAAGACTTTAGACATATTATAATAAATTTACACCTAAAAGTTTGTGAGCTGGTAATGCTCAGAACCTTAATTTTTTATAAGAAAAAACTCCACCAAAATTAAATCTGTTATGTAGGTTTCAAAGTAATAAAGATCTGATTGAGCCCATTGAATAAGGCAATTGCATCGGTTGTCTAAATGGTAGCAATGTCAATGTCAGATATGTGGTTATCTTTTCATCTTGGCCTATTCTCAAATGTAAAAATCAAATGTTTGAAGGACATTTCACTGACCTGTTATGGCCTCTGCAACTCTCAAACACAATACTACTGTTCCTCATGTAAGTGCCACATTTTGGATAAAAACCCACTTCATCAATGATGTCTTTGCGACATCTGGCGGTCCTTATTATACATAAACTTTAGGTTTGTTTCTTTTTTGGGTGTTTTCAGTTGCTGTTGGGTACTTTTAGTATACATTTTAATCTATTTATTTATTTATTTGCAAACCTATCAGCATGTAAAACTCAAGTCCAAAAGGCTTTGATACCCCCTAGCAGGGGAACAAAAGCAATCTAGTTTGCAAAAACACAAGGTCTACCATGAGTCCATATGGAGCAAAAGGTCACAAATCTTGAGATGCAGTGACATCATGACAATAAGACACTTTTGAGACAGAAGCTGACTCATTTTGAATATAAAAAGGACACTGATCAAATTCTCCCATGCATTTAAAACTATGGAGAAGAATAAGCATGAGAAGAACCTGACGTAGATGTGTAACCAAGGAAAGTTAAAACATACTCTCTAGTTTTCACAATTACAAGATGCCACTGAGAACTTGACAAGTCTGCTTCAGAAGATATAAAAGAATTATTTTTATGTCATTATTGGATGCTGAGAAAATTTTATTAAAGAAAAAACCACTCAGTTCACAGGGTGTGCACCCCCTGTAAAATCTCATCTCTTTTAAAATTAATTCACTTATACCAAAGCTTGTTCTACATGTTTCAGTCCTATTATTTATCATTTCAATAAACTATGAGAAAAGTACTACAAGCAACAGAAAAGTTATCTTCCTTTCTTTATCCTTTTTCCTTAGCTATTTCACTGCAGTAGGAAAACCTCATTCTAATTTCGTTATTACAGTAACTGCAGGAGTATTTGACATCAACTTTGTGAAACCATAACCTTGCTATTTCTTAGCCCAGCAGGAGGAACTAGTGCATTTAAACTTCACTTGTTCTAATAATTTTTACTTCAAACCAATAGATGATAGAGTAGCCAAATATCAAATGTATATTACTTGCGATAATATAACATCACTTCTTTAAATTCTACTTTGCTGCAATCATGGTAAATATTCAGTTAAACACACTATTGTTCCAAAATGAGTAACACAGTAAATTGTTTGGATATAGGTTTGTCCCCATATGAACAGATATGTAGCATGTATCACTAACATTCAAGAAAAATTTCCAATAAATCAAATTGAAAAAAATAATCTCTCAAAACTGCTCTTGGCATGGATTAGATTTAGTGAACAGTCTAATGGTGTCATTTAAGTTTGCCTTATTTTACAACAAAAGATTTCTGCATCATTAGACTATCTAGTAGGTCCCCATAAAAGCTACCATTCAAATTTTAATTAAAATTTCATTAGCCTGTGCTTTCAGTGTATTTATATGGACAAGACACAGACCATGCACTGTGGCACAAGCACATGATTCTTTGCAGATTACAGACATGTAACCAAATACGTGAGAAACATAGGCCAAAGAAACACTCTTAATTCTAAGTAGTCTGCCACAAAACTTCACACAAACAATCTAGCCTAACATGTTGAATTGAAGTTATTGTACTGAATTCAGAGAGACAATTCATTAAGGATCTGAATGAGCAGATTCAGGATTATGTTTTAGTATGGAATAAAAAGATTAATCAGTCATTAAACTCCATGTACAAAAATTCAGCATGTGACAGCATAGATAGATTAAAATCAGAAAATTAAACAAATTTGCAAAAAACACCTTAAGGAATGTCATAAATTGATGAAAGAATTAAAATATCATGGTATAAGGAGAAGTTTTCCTTATGCAAAGGAAGCTCAATCCTCACTGAACTAAATATAACTAAGTAAACAACAAACTGACAACACATATCTCTAAAAGAAATGCCTTTAAGTTGCTGTGAACTAAAGCATGGTCTTTTTAAGACTTCAGAATCTTCTAATTTTTTACGAAAAATGTTTACCAATAGTGAAAACACTATGAAAGCCTCATCACACAAACCTTGTTCTGGTCTCACGCCTTTCCTGGTAAAAAAGTAATAGAAAAAAGCAGCACACTTTTGTCAGATGAGTATCTCTGAATTTTTCTTGCTCAGAAAGTAATAGCCTGAAGCTGGTTAACTCAGATCAGTTAACATCCAAACACTAAGGCTTGGGCATGATGTTGAAGAATGATCTGTGAGCATAATTTTATAGTATATGAATCCCACAAGTCATCTTGAACTATGAAAATATGGCATTGAAGTTGAGATAGACAGAGATCAATGACCATTCATTTTTAACACAAAAAGTTCTAAAACCACTCTATCAAATTTTCTTACGCATTTTCCACTGAGATATGCAGAGAATACCCAATTGTCATTCACTCTGAGGCTGTAAAGTCCACTGTTTCTATTGCATGATCTGACAGTGTCTCCATATGAAACAATAAATAATGCAATGCCAAAAATAAAACAGAAATGGAAAATAAATTTACTGTTAAAGAGCTACCACATATTTTTAAAGGTTTTTCACTTGAAAGACAAAAAGCCCTTTTATTTTATATATACCACTTACAGATGTTTAACTACATGACATTAATGCTCTCAGTTTTTATCCAAATGTGCTGTTAAATTACCCATGTAATTATCCCCAGAGAAATCTTTATAGTTATTTTATTGACTATATTTATTGACTGATATAATTTCATTAACACTTTTGTGGGAAAAGTTTGGTAGTATTTAAATTCACACTTTTCATTAGTCCAATTTAAAGGATAATTTCTGTATTATTTTAGAGGGTGGGTCTTTTTACACAGGTGTTTAATTACTGAGTTAAAGCAGTAACAGAAAGCTAATAATCAAAAATAGCAATAATTTACAGTCAGATGTGAAACAAAACTAAATTTGTCCCTGATCCCAATAGTGAAATCTCTTTAAAATGCAAAAAACATTGTTAAAGTGAAATAACTAATTTTCTTTCTAAAATGACAACATGATAGCTGTATATGCCTTAACAAGCCCTCTAATAACAAGCAGTAGCACTACATTTGAGTAAACAGAAAATGTCTGATAGAAATATCTTAAAGAGAGGTATATTCAAATATCTGCTTACAGAACCTTATAAAGGCAAACTAGTTATAACTTTCGATATACCACCAAGACCTTATAGGTGCAATACATGCAGCACCATTGTTTCCTCATCTTTTGCGTGCACTATGGTGTTACTGAGCCAGCAGGTGCTGCGTAAGAACATAATAACTTTGCAACTGGCAATCCTGGCAATTAAAAAAAAGTGAAGAATGTGGATTGCAAATTAAAATTCATTTTTGGATATGAAGATCAAAAGTAAGACAGATATTCTAAGGAAGGGAAACAGAAGATCAGACTACAGCTATTAAGAAATAACTTATCCCAGATGACAATGGGAAACTGTTCTCATCTGCCTCAGATTTTAAAGAATAATTTTTATTATACTGAACATTTATCTTTGGAAAAATGTGAAAATCAGGGAGACCAAGGAATTAGCAAATACAAAAACTCTAACAAATTCATGCTCATTGCTCTTTGACAGAGTAAAATTAATTTTTATCCACAGGGAATATATCAATTTAAAGATAATCTGAGGGAAAAAAAAAAAAAAGATGGAGAAGTATAAAACCTCTGACTAGACTCCCCTTCATTCCAGGGGATCCAGAGAGTTTAAGGAAGCATGACATGGAAAAATTGTATGGATATTTCATTCTTTGGCTTCTTATTTTGGGTTTTTCCAATCAGTGCAGGTGAAAAATCCAGTGCAGGTTGATTAACTAATAAAACCCTCTAAGTAATTTCACTTTAAACATTTTATGACTGTCTACATTGCAGCACTACAGTATAATTGAAACTTTGTTCCAGATAATTGTTGTAGAAGCGGAAAGTGCTGGAAAATCATGAAGAAAATAGCCAGCCATTTATATGCAGAAAAGTGCTGTATTAATTTTTTTTGTCAAAACTTCTGTGCACATTTTCTGTATACAAAAACGTATAATATTAAAATTCTTTACATGAATCATTGTAATCAAAAATGTGTTTCTGTTTAAATGAATATGTTGATGTGTTAAAATGAACAAAGGGTGAAAACAGTGTCAAGTGTTTATTTTTGTTTCCTGAACTAAACAGTACTCCTTGGAAAACAGACAAATATTTTTGTTTTTAAAAAAAGAAATCCATAATGAAAAGAGTTGTGTTTTTCCAGTAAAATGGAAAGACAAAAGTTTAAGAATGGTTATAGATGTGCCTTGTTTAACAGCTTTGCATGCTGGATGTGACTTTCACAGTCCGTTGGCTGTTGCAGGAAAGCCATCACATCTGTGACTTGGCTGTTGATTAATGAGTCTTTCAATTCTTTGCCACCATCTGAAGAAAGGCTGTGGCATTTCTAAGCCTCACTGGTTTACTTGCCTTCAGCTGTAGTCCTACCAAGGTATCTCCATAAAGAAAATCACACCTGGTTAAGGCTAATGAAAACCTTAATATGTCATTTTCTAGACAAGTCAAAAAGCATGTTAAACTAGACAAAAGATGTATTCAACCAACATGAATGCAGTTTTGTCATAACCTGCCAATCTAAAGACTAATATGAAAAAGCTTTCTTCAATGACATTTTACAGCGTCAACTATTAGAATGACAATTCTTAATTCCCTCTTCGGTATATGAGGCAGGATGCACAATGGTTTCCCACTCTTCACAAAGACTAGATTTTGTTATTAGACCCTAGGAAGAAGTTAAGAGGGGAAGAAAAATCCCAATCAGAAGGTTTTTCTGGGTCAGATCACCAGTCAGCATCAGAAACGCCCAAATCACAGTGTATAAGCAGATTTTAAACTTACTACTCACTTTACAAAACCTATTACGAGTTCATGCAAAAGTGACCAACTTTGCTCTATCTGAATCATGATAGTAAAACTTCTGAGGTCAGTGGACTTGGAGAAGAAGCAATAAGATCTGTGGGACTTGTCATCCTTTCTTAAGCAGTGTCAGCCTGGCAGGACAGAGGAAGTACATTCATGAAAGCCATGTGAGAAGCCAATAACCTGGGAAAGCCATAGCTCTTAGAGACAACAGTTATGGCTACAAAGGTCTGGGATTTGCACTGCAGCCACCACCAGTCCTCAATACTTGCTCTGTGGTTGCAATAGTGAATATTTCAAGGTCAGGAGGAAGCATTCCCCATCTCCTTCAGAGGAAAACTAATGCGACTACTACTTCCTAAAATGAATGTAAGGTAATTCAAATTAGATAAGCATTAGGATCTCACTAAAGCTGAGTCACCTCCCCTTTGTTGCCACAAAGGAACTCTGCATAGCAACAGCCACCACAGATCAACTACTAAGTGGTAGCTTTGTATCTTAAATTTAGTTAAAACAGCTAGGTTCTACTCTTTGCTTTGCTACAGACTGATTTTGCAGTGTAGAAGAAACCTTAAAAGTGACTTGCACGACCAGATTTTCTATCTGTTTAACTCTGATATTAATATTTCCCTCTCTACCTTACAGGGGACTTGCACGTCTCAGCTCATTACAGCTTGCAAAGAAATTGAGATCCTTGCATGGAAATTGAATTACTCTACATTACTAAAACTTTGATGCAAAATCCCTTATCTAAAAGCAGCAAAAGAAAGAAACAATGCCTTGATGGCCAAGACAGACTTTTAGCTTGTCAGCTTGCATCCTGCAGCCTCTTCCCTCTTGCAGGCGTAGCAAAAAAGTCTATAGATAAGATGAGAAGCTAAGCCACTGTATACCATCAGGGAAGTCAGTACTTTGAATGCATTAATTCACATTTACACATTACACTTACATTACACTTACAATCACTATATAAATATCTATCTATTAAGAATGAAAACTTGGATCAATAGGGTCTGAAAGAGAAAAAAGAACAGATAAGAAAGACAAACATGAGTATCTCCACTTAAGAATCCCTAGTGAGAACAGGATTTGAGACAGATTGAAAGGAAATGCCTGTTTTTAAGAAAAGCCACCCAAGTCACAGGACAGCAATCACTAGGTTAATTAGATAGTGATAAAAATCCCCAAGTGCCAGACTTCCAAGTGATGATTTGTAGCACACAGAAATACCTAGATATGAAGAGAAGATAGATACTTTTAAAGGAATCAATGAATCCTACCATAAATACACAAATTCATTATTAATACAATACACTGAATATTCCTAGCAGCATTCCTATCTAAGCTGTCCCAGTTCTGGGCAGGACGGAGCAAATTTTTGCAGTAGCCAGGTGGGGGCACGGCTGAGACCTGAAGGTTACTCTATACCACCTTATGTAATTTTTTGGGAATGGGGAAAGGGCTCTCTTCTGGGTCAGTGAAGCAGGGTGGAGGGAGCAGTTAGATGTTATCTCTTGTCAGGGGGTTTTCAGGGGGCTTCCATGTGAGTTGCTCACCTCTTTCTTGTACCCTCTGTTGCTTTATTGTTGCTATTACTACTTGTATTCTTCTTTCAGTGATGTTTCCAGTAAATAACTCTTGTCTCAACCCATGATCTTTACATTTTGAGCCTCCATTTCTCCTGTCCACAGCCCCATGGGGCAGAGGGAAGGGGGAAGGAAGAGTAAGTGGTGATTTGGAGAGTCTCAGCAGGAGCACTAAATTGTGGAGCACCATTCCTAAACCAAGCCAAAGTATATCAAAGGATATAAAAATGCAGACAAATGTGATCTAACTTAAATGGGGAACCAAGATACTGTGAGACATTATTAGAAGAAAAAGGTTTAGATCACAGGCCTCTGCTCTAGCCAACATGCTGTGCTTACTTCACTTTTGAATAGAAAAAGACGTATCAGCAATACCTCCTTCTTTTTCGTTCATTTTATTTTCACTTTTTTAAGAAGCCAGGTTTGATCAATGAAAATCAAATTAGCATGAAACTTTACTTAAGCAATTTTAGAGTTAATTAAAAGAGAGCTGTTAAGTACATACTTTCATATTGGAAGGCTAGCAAAGACATCATAGATGACTTCCAAGTATTAAAAAGTAGCTCATATTAAATAAGGTTAAATGTGATATGGCAATCCTTATGTTTTCATCACTTTTTCTTGGAGATTGTCACCAGAGAATATTTTTTTTAATAGGATTAATCAATATATCTGCAGAAGAGAGAGACTTGTAACAATAAGAGAAGTGTATTGCATATGGGGAGCCTCATCTTTAACCTCATTTACTTGTGAAACTCATGCTGTAACTGTATACAGACAAACACTGTGTAATACTGTTCCCTTTTGCTTACTAATGTGTGTTCTGCCACCAATGCTGAAAAGTCCCAGGCAGGGAACTAAGCCTACTTCTGACAGATTTTTTAAGGTCACAGTACAGTTTGATTAGCTATGTCAGAAGAGGATAAGCAGATGAAGGATAATCCTTATGGTGACAGATGTGACATATACCTTGTTATTGACCAACTCATTATGGAACAGGATCTTTGCTTACCCAGAAAGGTCAAAGTGAGATTTTCCACAAAATCCCATTGGCTTTTTTTGGTACATCCAGCACTAGGGTCTAAACCTGACTTCATGATTAACCAAGAGATGTACAATAATGGATTAATACCTTTCACCTGTTTCTTTTGATACAGGAACAAAGAGACACTACCTTTCATAGCCTCCCACACATTTTAGAAAGCCTGTTCTCATATGCATTATAAGGGCATTATTTATAGTAACACCAAGCAGGTGATGATTACTGCAATATTAATGGCATGCTAGCTCTTCACCAAACATCATTAATAGTTGACTTGTAGCTGTAGCAACAATATGAATTTCCAATACCCAGCAAATTTGGATACAAAAGGTCTGAGAGCATCTGCAGTTTAGAAGACAGATTAACATATCTAAAAATACAAAAATACACTAGATGTAAGACTGCTGTCCTCTGCCATGCAGATAAGCTCTCTATCTTGGCATCATGTCAGTAACTGCTCTTCCATCATTTGCTTCTTCCACAGAGAAAATTGTTAAGAGAACTTCCTACCTTTTAATACCCTGGAGGTTTTTGTCACTCATTTCTCAAATTTAGGCTTTTGTAAAGTTTTACAAAAAATCTTTGACAGACAACAAAACACATGCAGTTTGCTGGCATTCTTTTCAGTTTCAAAACCACATAATAAATTTTTCCACATGTTGATAAACTAGATTTTTAAAGTGCATTTTCTGGATATTGAGATAATCAACAACACAATGAATATAAACATTTTCTATAAATAGTTCACCATATGGCTATCATCTCAACAGATGGTGTCTGTGTATTCACTAGAATATACAAGAGCTATGCAAATTTTGCCCTGCAATCATTCAAAATTCTAAAGACTTTCTTAGTTCAGTTTTATTAAGCTTAATCAAAGTCAAAACACATAATTTTATCACCTAGCTCTAATATGGGGAACAAATGCCACAACTATATCAACAAATGAATTTGCAAAAGGCAGTACAGTTGAAAGGATTTTAATAAAGAGACACTAGGTCTCTTTATTAAGAGGTACAAGATTTTCTCAATCATAGGACAGCACTCTGCTTCTAATGATAGTTTTTACCTATCCAAAAAGCAGACCCACGTGTCAACAGCCCAGCAGATCATCAGACAGAATGAAGTCTGGACTATGTTATGAAAAAATCTGTAGTCCAATGGATCTGAGAGTTTCTATATATTTTGCAGCAAATGTTCTCTCATATGCATTATAAGGGCATCAGTTATAGTAACACCAAGCAGGTGATGATTACTGCAGTACTAATGGCACCCTAGCTCTTCATCGACCATCATTAATAGTTGACTTGTAGGTGTAGCAACAAAGCCTACTAGAAAGCCTACAGATTTTATCCAGTTTTAGTAAAAAACAAACTTACCCATTTTTTACAGTTTCCTTAAAGCCAATATATAAACATCTCCATGTTTTCTACTTTCAGAAGCTGCTGGGCAGTTCAGAATATCTATCAAAACAATACACAACCAAAAGCTGACTAGATACTTGTTCTATCCTGTTCCAACTTAAAACTATTCAAGCTCATATCACTATATAAACATTTTCTGTGAAGTTCTTCTTGAGCTACACTGGCTTATCTGCTGGAAATCATATTCTAATTTTCAGTCTAGACATTTTTATAGCATTTCTTATTCATTTGAACAAATACTAGTTTTAATTTCTATATTTCAAACTTGTTACTGTTTCTCACCTGATGGTAAAAAAAAAGAAAAACCACAATACTTTCCCATTCCCCTCTCAGTTATTAAGTTGTTTAGATTTCTGTTCTGAAGGTCCTGACTGTTGTTGGCTTTGCCAGTCATGAGTTCTTCTCTCTCTGTTCCTATAGCTCCCAGTGTGCCCCTGTAGCAGGATCTACATCACTCCAACTAAATCACTACTTGTCCCTGAACAGACACCAGTGCTTTGCAAAACTTCCCTAAGAGCAGAGGAGGGAATCACAGTCATTCCTCCTCAGAACTGCAAATTACTGGATAATGGCTTCACATGTTACAAAGATGTCTCTTTTTTTCCTTCTCTTTTTTTCCTCCTCTTTATAATGATAGGAATATCTTTACATTATCATAATGTATTCAGTGCACCTGAAAGTCCTGTACAACTGCAGAAGGCAGGTCACGTCTCAAAGCCCAGCAAAATAATATCTTCTAACCATGTACTAGTTGCCAAGATATTCCTCGGAAAACAAATGGTCATAAATTTAACTGGTATAAAGAAGAGTATATAAACAAGAAGGACAATGCATGGTACTGTGCTCTGGAATTGTGCCTCAGTGTTGACAACACACCAAATTTTTGCCTACTACTAAGTACTTCTTGCAGATTTTCAACACACTGATTTGGCCAGACAATAACAATAGTAGCTTTATGAACAGGACACTAATTCAAAGCTGAGATATGAGTAATTAAATAACAATTGCTCTTCTTGCTTTAGTACATGTATTAAAAGAACAAAGGAACCGCCATTTGCTATTGGAGTAGCTAGGGATGATCAAGTGAGTCTAACACTTGAAAAAGCAACACATATCTGTGTAAGTATGCAAGATATTTTTTAAAATTCATGTAAATCAAGTTCATAAGTTAGTTGAATATTGATGGTCTTATTATTAAAAGATACTGTTTCAAGTATAATTGAGAAATACATTTTAACTTTTATTCTTGCAGCTTGAACTATATATATAATATATACACATACATATTTATTTTTGAGTCAATTAAAATCAGATGGGTTGAAGTTTGCTAAATTGAATGGGCTTAGATCTTGCTAAATAAATGTTTTGTCAAATGCTTTATATTGATTCAATATTGCTTTAAATTTTTTCTAAAGCTCCCTGATTTTCTCAAGTTTGCCAGTTAAGTTTTTGTTGTTTTGACTCTTGAGAAATATCTTGTCAGTATTCCTCGCTTGCATCTAACTCAGGGTACATATATAAACCCCTGTAAGCCCCTTTGAGGGACCCAGTGAGAGGATTCTGGGGCCTTACAACCACCACCTCTTTAATTTGAAAAATTTCCTGGACACTTACTTTGAGGATCATAGGAATGTATGGATTACATTCCCATCATTGTGTGAAGCCAGCAATGAGTAGCAGACAACAATTCAATCCCTTTTTAACCAGTCCTAAAAGTCTTTTACTTTCCCCTAACCACCAACCAATTAATTTGCCTAACACCTGCTGGCTCTGGGACAATGCTCTCATAACACCCTCTCACTTAACTCAGTCATTAACTAGGTTAGGGGAGCATTTGCCTTGTTAATGAGTCCCCTAAGCATTTTCATTTTTTTTTCCTCAAAAGAAAGACCATGGTTTTTAAATCTCATATGCAACTGACAGTATTTTTTCTTGAAATATGAAAAGAAGGAAATCAGTATCATTCCAACATCACTGTGAAAAAATATTTTTGCCTGCAAAGACATAACTATTTATGGAAAGCTTTAGCATGTGTCAAAGAAAGGAGTAATTAAAATATTATGGTGCTCCATTTTATAAACTGATGGTTCTGACATAGTTCAAGTACTGCCTGAGGTTTTGTTTGACTCATCTCAGGAGGGGAACAGTAGAAACAGACTAGGTCCACCATAAATGGGAGGTCAAAATGATCATGCACTTATTCAGCTTGAACATTAAGTCTTGAGCACAAGTAATGCTGAAATTTATCCAGTTCTAGGAAGGATCATGAAGAATCACCTAAAGACAGTCCCCTGAGTCCTACTGCAAAGCTTGCTTGAGTAGCCACAAGAAAAGCTACACTTGTCCTAGTCAGCTGAAAATTATGAGCAGACAAACTTTAGCTATGATAAAAATAAAGTTACATAAAGACAAATTGTGTTGATGATATTGGTTACTACAGCAGATACTGGATCAGCTGTTCTACTTTATGACCACAGTGGATCTAAGTGATCTGTTGGTTTGTAGAGTGGTTGAAATAACAGAACCATGCTCTAATTATTAATTACTTGCATAACGTCACTTCTAGATGAGAATTTTCTTACCATGTAGAAGGGCAGTATATGAAGACATTTTCAAATTAGGAAAGATGACAACAATTAGGAAATTTTTTAAATTTAAAAAATAGATGATACAACAAGGGTGTGAAATACAGAAAAGGACAGAGGAGGAATACACATGATTTCTTTCGAACACCTATAAAGAGATCAAAAGAAAAATAAAATGTGTTTTAAGGGAACAGTAAATATGAAATGTCCACACAAAATGTTTCCTCTGCAAATCACAGCAGTCCTCTGCTCCCTTTGGCTTATATTGATGACAATAACATGAAGCGAAGTTCAAGAATCAGTTTTAGCCTAAGAGTTTCTATGACAGTCTCTTTTAAAACGACAATCTACTTCATTTCTAATGAAGGACATGAGAGCAATCAACAGGAGAACCATCAAAGAAAAAAAATAGTACTGTATTGCCTCTGACATTTAACATAAAAAGTTTGTGAAGTTTCACATTCTGTGTGGTACCAGGTAAAAAAGGACATTGAGAACTGAATATGAAATTTTTGCTGGCATGCTTTTTGTGCAATTAAACTTTTGGAAAAGAATAATTTGGGTAGAGAAAGAAGTAATCTTATCTGAATTAAGATGGAAGACTCAAAACAGACTGTACTAATATTTTATATATGAAATTAAGGAAGAATTAAATGTTTAAGACTAACTTCTAGTGATAAATGGAGAAAATGGGGCAAAACCCCAAAAACCGTAATGACAGGCAAATTTACACACTTCTGAAATTGTCACTCTAGTTTCTAGATAAAGGAACAGTCCTGTTGAAAAGATGACTGATAGGATCTTATTAGGTATCATCAGGAGAATTCAGAATTAAGAAGGGCCTGTCTTAGATTAGTCTGCAACACGTATGTTTTCCAGTTTTCACAAGTGGCAAATATTAACAACAACAACAACAAAAAAGAACAAAAAAAACCCCCATACTCCCCCAACCTAATTTTTTCTGAATTTAAGAAATGGTTATTTCTGAATTAAACAGTTACATTTTAGAAGTGAAAAGGCAATAAAACATGAGAATAAGTTTCAGTAATTAAAAACTATTACAGAAACACTTTCTATTTCTAGCTACACTTGTCAAGCCCCCAGTTGAATTTAAAATACTTTGCAACTTGAGTAAACATAGCCAAAATTCTGTGCCAAAATTTCCCTGAGGTTTGCAAAGTTTACAAATTTTTTTCCAAAGCATTACTTAAGTGCAATATTAACATATATTCATATACTTCTGTCTCAGACAGAAGGAACAAATTATACACCTCAAAACAGGAATGAAAGCCATCTGAGTAGGGATCAAATACTACACAAAAAATGTTGCTCCATTTTAAAACTCCATATTTAAAAAGAAATGCGGCATTTGTTTTCTAAATTTCAGCAGTTAAATCTTTGTGTATTCACTATCACAAAGTCAAAAATACAAAAGGAAGATCTGATTATTTGCTGAAATCCCGTTACCTGTGTGTCAGCAGCACCCTGAAGGCCGTCTGATTCTGTCCCAAATAACCTGGCAGCAAGCTTGACCAGTCCCAGTTCCATTCAGTAATGGCTGACTGTCAATACACAGCAAGGATACACAGTTTGTTATTAATCAGCATTAATATGATCAGTACATTAAAGCTCCAGCTGTGATATACTAACTGGGGGGGGGGGAGTGTCTAGAATGAAGACTCAGAAAGATGATATCAATCATGTCCACAGAAGGCTTTTATTCCAATAAAACAGCAATTAATTAATTAGGGACATAGCCACGATTCATAAAGAGATAAATCAGTTTTTTGAACCATATTCTTCCAACTGTTGACGGCATTCTGATCAACTACTTAATCTGAGAGTTTTACTCTTTGTCCGAAAACAAGATAGTTGCTAACTTTTTATGTAACAGCAGTTTGAATTTTCTGCTGTCAGCAAAAAGTTTTGTCATGAAAAATTTGGTACAGCTGGAATTCAGTAACCTGTATCATAATTAGAGTGATTTAATATGTTATAAACAGCATTAAAGCTAGAGAATATGAACAAATATAACTCAATACTGCTTATTTAATAAACAAAAGCATTCTACATCATCAGTGGGCAGACAAAAGACCATACACAACATTCTTACTTTTAAAAAACAGTAAATCCTGTTGCATAATATTCCTTTTCATTGCTAGCAATGGTCAAGTAGTGACAATTTCTTCTTGGGAAGAAATAAGTATAAAGTTATTGTCATAACACTAAAATAGCACTGACTAGTTAAAAAAAAATGTTTAAGTGGGTCAAAACAATAGAAATAAACCAAAATAACAATAAAGTATAACTTGGAGTGCATCTTTTTCTTCTTACAGGCAGCACTTGGTCTCTCTGGAAGAGCAGAATCACTGTAATCCCCTCTCTTCCTTCCATATTTATTTTATCCCTTTCCTTCTCCTTACTTTATTTACTCCCTAATCTTTGCCATGCAGATTAAAGTAAAGTAGAAGAGGAGAGGTGAAATACAGTACAAAAGGGAAATAAGGGTAACAAGAAAAAATAAAATACTTTATTTTTATACATTATATATAATACAGAGCACAGAAAGTGCTCTGGCATCTTCTACAGGCGCTGACAATAATTTTCATTGGAAACCAGACAGTCAGCTATACTGATCACTGTTTTATAAATGGACAGTCCCACACCACTAAATAAATGTGGAATTTTATGGTAAAGGAAACTAAACTATTCAATAACATCATTAAGCTTGGAAATAGAATCAGAGAAGAGAATTGACTGGGGTTTGAAGGGACTTGAAAGATCAACTTGTTCCAACCCCTGGCCATGAGTAAGGCACACCTTTCACTAGACCAGATTTCTCAGAGCTCTGCCCAGTCTGGCCTGGAATGCTTTAAATGGATGCGGCAAACACAACTTCTCTGGGCAATCTCTTCCAGTACCTTGCCGCCCTCACAGGAAATCATTTCTTTCTAATATCTAATCTAAATCTACTCTCTGTCAGTTTGAATCCATTCCATTTCGTCCTTTCACTACATGCTCATGTAAAATGTCCTACAACTTTCTTGTAAGCTTCCATCAAATACTGCAAGGCTGTAATCAGGTCACCTCAAAGCCATCTCTTTCCCGGCTGAACAATTGCAATTCTCATGGCTTTTTTTCATAGGAGATGTGCTCCAGCCCTTTAGTGATTTTGGTGTCTCTTCTCTGGCTCCATGTCCTTCCTGTGCTGGGGACCCCAGAGCTGGATGCAGCACTGCAGGCGAGGTCTCACCAGAATGGAGTAGAGGAGCAGAATCAGCTCCCTTGACTTGCTGGTCATGCTCCTTTTGAGGCAGCTCATGATACACTTGGCTTTCTGGGTTGAATATGAGGAAGAACTTCATTACTGCCTGGGTGACTGAACACCAGAACAGACTCCCNTCTCTGTCAGTTTGAATCCATTCCATTTCGTCCTTTCACTACATGCTCATGTAAAATGTCCTACAACTTTCTTGTAAGCTTCCATCAAATACTGCAAGGCTGTAATCAGGTCACCTCCCTTCCAATCTCATCCATTCTGTGGTTCTATGATTCTTGATAGAAGGTCCCTTCCAACTGAAGCTATTCTGTAATTCTATTGATTCAAAGATTCTACAAAGCATGTTTCTCTGGAGTGAGAAGCCTTGAGAAGCCATGTGGAATTGCCATTTGTCTTCTTTTTCAAGCTATTAACACTTTATTGCAACATGACAATGAATAAGCATTCATTAAACAAGTAAGAAAAAAAATTTATGTTTTACAGCAACGTAACTGATGAAATAGACCAAAATAGTCAAAACTGGGCTACAGTTTATACACAGATTTACTTTATACATAGATTACACTGTAAGTATAAGTAGGGCTGCACTGAAAAAGGATGCATTTACGCACAAGTCTGTAAAGTGAATTTCATGTCACTGTAATACCACTTTTTTCAAATATTTGAATGAATGCTGGAATCAAAAACATTGACAACATATCAAGAATATATGAGAAAGATTGGCATAAGAATTTTTAAGTATCAAAGTGGTATCAGAAACCATTTAGCATTTTGTGTAATTAATTGGTCATGGGATGCTCCAGCAGAGATTTCATATTACAAACATGATTTAAAGAAAACAGAGAAATGGATGCTTTTTTTTTGCTTTGCGTATTTTAGCACTGCTTAGTCTCACTGTTCTGTAAAATCTTTGTATTTCTAAAGCATTCTTTACTTAACTGCTCAACATATCTGTGAAAGACCCATGAGGAAGAGTCTAAATGTGAACTTAGAGTTCTGACGTGATTTTTCAAAGGACTAAGACTAATCCTATGTACTATTGCACAGATGTAATGAATGCCATTGCTATGCTGGGCTTTCCCTCAATATACTGAACACAGAAATTGTAAGTAAATGCAAACTGCTCTAACATAAAATAATTAAGATAAAATTATTGTAATGGCTCTTTGAACATCATGATATTGTAATAGGTACCCTTATTAGACTCCCAAGAAATTACATTCCTTTCTGCTTCAACAAATGTGAACACACATAAATAATCCCATTTTCATACATTCAGTCTTTGTCATTATCATGATCATAATAAGACCAACAAGTAAAAATTAAACTATAACCAAGGTTTCAGATTTTTACAAACCTGATTGAATATTTTTGCACAAGATTGTCTGTACACCTGGAAAGGGTTGAAGACAGGCTGCTCTTCTCTGCCCTTCAGCGTCAAAGGCAGGCATTGATTCGAGGTAACAGCATCTTCAGAATTCTCACAAGAGAGCTGCTCTTTCAAATATTCCTTTTGGAAGAAAAAGAAGCCACAGAATAGTACAGACCACCTAGCTTTCTAAGTGAAATTTGCCTAGATTTCAAGCATAAGTTTACAGAATGCTTGATAGAAGTTCCTTTTAATACAGTGGGGAATTCACAATCTCTTAGAAAATAGAAACCTTTTTAAGAATATCATCATTTTACAATGAACAAGAAATAACCTCGAAATGCACCCAACTTAGGCAAAATAGAAAGATCTAACCTATTGTTTTCAAATAGTTATCAAATTATGTGTATAAGTTCTCATTTAATATATATATATGCTAGGTATATGTAGAAGTGAACAACAAATGTTTTTCATGTCTTTTGCATTAAACTTTTTGGAAAACAGTCAACAATTACTACATGACATTAAATCAATTCTTTGATTAACATGTTCTACATGTTATTTAAACATAGGAAATAAATATTCGCCCACTCTTCAAAGCTATTTTTAGCTGCTTAAGCATTCAAGAACTAGAAGTAGTATGATTTGCATTGCAATTTTAGAAACTATACTGTAACAGATGCATGATTATTTTGGACACAACCTTTTCTGTTTTCACTTCTAGGACTACTGTGTAAATAAATCATCATTGCAGGCCAATAAAGTATTTTGATTAAATATAACCATTTTGTGAAGAACCAGATAATGAAACATTTACACATCCATTTGCTGGAAGGACTACGGTGATTAAACAGTTTATTATTATTAAAATGAAGTCCATAACATGGAGCAAGTACTCAAGGTGAGTCATTAGGATGGGTAGATGCAAATGCTCCTCTTATTCGCAATACTACTGAGATGAATAACATGCAAACTACCTACTAAGGCATCCTATGCCTCTCAGTAGGTCTTTCTAAAAGACGATTTTCATCATCTGTTTAAACTTACCCAACCTGACCTGAAAGGCACAAGTTCCCTTTCAGGCCATACAGACTGTAGCTGTTTCTCCCTTGTGCTCCCACTAGCATATGTTGTGAAATCAGCCAGGGGG
>VYXD01012041.1:12864-98731 GCA_013397195.1 Hylia prasina | reverse complement strand
GGGGGCTAGGAATGGCAAAGAACAAGGGCAAGAGAAAGAGAAGGGCTGTCTCTCTGCTGGTTGCAGTCAAATGTCATGTCTGACCAAGAGAATCACAAACTTGTTTTAGTGTATGGAACCAATCACGAAAAGAAGAAAATTAATTAAGCTTTTTTTGCTTAAAACAGCATCACAAAGCAACTGTGAAAACATACCCTCTTTTAGCTAGTTTTACTCAGCTTTTAAAAAATATCTGGATTTTTATTTCCCCATTCATTCATTCATTCATTAATTCATACTTTATTCCATAACAAAGATTTCAGAGCCACCATGAAGGAGGTTATTTAAAAGCTACTTCTGTATATCTACCAAATTTTCATAAATGTACTGCCTTCCATGTACGCATTTTTACAAAATCTGTAGACTAAAGCAACTTAGCCCTCTGGATGTAGCAGAGCCAGCAGAAGCAGAATGTGTTGCTTTTTCAGAAGCGATACTGGAAATAGCTGTCCATGTGTTGCCAGATGAAGAACTATTTGCTCAGCTGGTGGGAAAATACAATACTTATTTTGCAAAACCAATAGTCTACAGAAAGGCACAACACATATTCTGTAGGATCATGTTAAACATTAACAAAATAATGAACCAGCCTCGGTATGCCATCTCAGCTCCCTTTTTGGAAAGCAACACCAGTAGATCGAATGGGTAACTTTGGGGTCTGGGACCACCGGAGACCACCAGAGGGACCCCCGGGACAGTTGAACACGTGCAAAGGGAGGGAGGAACATGTTACGGGTCTCCAGGAAGTGATTATTATATGTATGTTCATTCTGAGGAAATCAATGAATATATATGTAAAACACAGTACATAAAGCAGGAGCTTTTCTGTACTTGACATGCACAATTTTGGTGGAGATATCCCTGTGGCGTCTGGCCCTGTAATAAAGAATGCCTGTTTCTTAGTTCTCCAGTGGAGTTAGGAAGGAGATTTTGACCAATTTTGGTAGTAACACCTGTTTGCCAGGGTTCAAAAACTTTAAGTGGTATACAGCTGCCCTCAGTAAAGGTATTTTTCTGTCTTTAATAAAATACTATGGATTTGGTTTTGATGGAGAGACTTATTCAACAATGGCAAATGGTAAACAATGGCAAACATTAAGACCTCCTTTAGCATAGTAAATATTGTAGACTCTGAAAGGGTCATGTTTCAATAATGTGAAAATATGAAATCACATCTGTATAGATGAGAACTATATCCTCACTACACTGACTGGGCATCAAACCAAGTATACAGAATATTATTGAGCCTGACAGCTCAGAAGAGTAATCTCTTTGGTTGTCATTACTAAAAAAAAATTTAAAAATTATTATTATTTTTGGCAAATACATGAAGGGCTTTAAGCTGTTTTAAGTACTACAGTATCTATTAAAAATCTTTATAAAATGATATCTCTGTTTTCAAATCTGGCTTCCAAGAATCCATTTCACCTGCTTTTGTGAGGAATATTACAGAGAACAACAATTTTCTGTCTCATTTTGTTTTTACATGATTACTAAGCAGTGTAGCATAAAGATCTCTAAACCAATTTTAAGAACACAATCGCTTGACGTTACAAGGAGTCTTTAAACAAAAGAATAGACCTTTGAATAGACAATCAAATCTATTTCTTGGTAAGCAGGAACATAAAATTTAGTTTAGGTTTTGAAAAATAATATTGAAAAATGCATTTTCATAATACCATGACAAGCATTAAAATGTTTTGTAATGGTTTCAAAGGCAATTGAAAGTAATACAATTAAATCCTTCTGAAACTCAAGCTGGTCAGGATCTCTCTTCTTCTTTTTTAAAACAATACAGTTTTTTCCACTGAGAAATGTTCTATTTTTAAAAAAGGTCTTACTAGCTGCAGAAATTCAAGGAGAGACACCTGGGATGTGGAAAGTCAGGCTGAAGTCTCTCTTCCACCTAATTCTCTTAGCCTCATACCTCCTATTGGAGCTGTTCCACTTTGTATAAATAACTGAATACTCACAGGAGTCAGATCTTAGAGCAGGGTCTCCAAAACCCAGCATGGGCAATCTATTCCTTCAGCTAGAGTATGATTCTATTTTTGACCCTAAAAATTTCAGAATGCATTTTTACTACTATTTCTACAAGGCAAAACAACTCCAACAGGGGAAGAAGGAGTTCCATGCTGATAGCTAATGGTATGGAGGTTTGGGGAATTAATTCAGATAGGGGAGATGCAAATTCAATTCCCTGATATAAACCAGGAAGTATAAAGATTTGAGCCTGCATATACTGTCCCCTAGGTAACTGTCCTCACTGCTGGACTATATGCTATTTTGGGTGGTCTTTTCCTCACTCCTTCATACCTAAGAGTAATCGTGGATGTGCTCCAGGTGAAAAGGTTTTGTTTATTACAGTAATAATTCTCTCTTCACTTCCTAAACCAGTTAATTGTTCAGGAAATTGAAACTTGAAAAGATTCTGTACTGTACTAATGTTAGGTTGCCATATATATATATATATAAGCCATATATGCTTACATAGCTTTTAATGCTTCCAAAGGCAGATTCATAAAGATTGGTTTTAAGCCTCTACTTAGGAACTAAACAGTTTGATCTGATTTTCAGAAGCAGTGTTAGGATTAAGGTCCTCTCTGTGGCCTTCCTACATATATAGCTGTCTAGTCAAGAGTTTTCTGCTACAAGATTTTTTAGAAGAAAAATCCTGGCCTCTGCCTATATTTGCATTATTTTGTATTTTATTATAAATACTTCTGTACACTTGCAAGGATCTTAACAGCACCTGCTTCTGCATTCAAGGAATTTAGTAATTAAAGCTAAAATCAGAACTTTCCAGATTAAGTAGTGTAGATCTGTGTAATTGTACAATTTAAATAAATCTATTTCAGTCAATAAAATCAGAATGCTTTTGGTAACTTGGGGCAATTTAGAACAGCCACAGAAATAATGCGGTAATTCTTTTACATTGCCAAAATTCCATATGCGGCAAATAAATCTGAATTAGTTTCTTGTAATTTTAAAAGCACTTTAGTTGAACAGTTGTCTAAACTGAGTGAGATTTCATGTGGATGCATTTACCTCCTCAGTACAGCCAAAAGGGCTGCTTGTTTGTTTAAATCAAGAGAGTTAATTAACCACGTATAATTTTACTTTTTGTAACAGACAATTCTTCAACAGCCTTTGTTGATATTTTTAAATTTTTTTTTTTTTTTACTGTGCTCAGACTCCTAAAACGTATCTATGGTCTACAACCTGAAACTGAAGGAAGTTTATGAGCCATACTACTAAGTACCTAAATAAAATCTACAGTGTTTCCTATAAAATAATCTTTTCTGTTGGAATGCACAAAACCCTAAACTGAATGCATTCTATTAAAATACAACATAGGATTCTAGATTGACTTTAAGAACTATTATCACCTCCTTGACTAACCCTTAGCTGCCAGCAGATGTTGCCCCAGGCCAGTACACGCTTAATTGCTCTGTGGAAAGGCCGTTTCCCTACCTCATTGAGCCGGATGATGTGATCAATTTGCCTCAGGTACTCACTACCACCTGGTTTGTGGCAGATATCCAGGACCATCATGTTTATATTATGCTCAGTGAATCCAGGTGCAATACCTCCTTCTTCTAACGTTGTACCTTTAGCTGTGATTGAGGAACTAGAATATAGAAAAGATACAGTCCTAAGTTAAATTTCTAAAAAGCAAAATATAAATACGAACTTAGCTAGAACTACATGTTCAAAAAAACCTGGAAGGTAACTTGACTTACACAAATGTTGTTGTATGTATATATCTCACACAATACATGTTAAATAACGTTATTATACTAATTTTAATCACCTTAATTGGAAAGATGAACACATAAAACATTCTTTACTCTAAGGATATAGAAGCAGCAAATATTTTCATTTCCCACAGAGAAGTATCTTAGCTCGTAGAAATGGCATTTACATTCGATCTCTTGTACATTTTTCTTTGCTTGTCACAGCACATATTAAAGCCTAATTAACATGTCAGAAAGGTAGCCATTACTCTAAGTATAGGTTAGAAGTTTTAAATTAAAGTTTTTTTCCTCTGGTATGTTGTTAACCATTTAAAAGGTACTCATTCGCCACTTGTTGCATTTTTAGCCCTATAACGTTCCTTGCTTTTTTTGTATTTTGTGAAGCATCTACCAACAAAAATCTGAAGGTGACATTCCCATATGCCTCCACAATTGTGCATTCAAATCTCTGATCTGTGTGAAACTGCACACAAACACAAGTTACTGTCTTAGTATTGCTACCGATAAAGTCTAAGAAAGAAAAAGTACAAAAATTTTCCTCAAATACTAGAGCTGCAACACAAGTATTTGACATGCATGTGTCAAGAACTCAAAAGATTAACAAGAATATATTGTGATTTCTACTGACACTTTTGGATTAATTGAAAATAAACCAAAGAAGCATTCTCAATTAATTTAAAAAATCAGTATTGTATTTGTTTAGAAGTAAAAAAATCCCAAAACATAAAAAAACCCCCAAAAATCTGAAAACAAAACTACTGTAGTTGCAGTTTACTGTTGAAAGTGTGCCATGGTTACAAAGTCAGTCCTTCTGAAAGTTGTTCTTTGACCTACAGGCTCTCTGAAATGCTGCACAGATGCTGGACGTTACTGATATTGCTTCCACATGCAGTTTCAGAATGTCCTACAGAGCAAATAGTTTCAAAATATAAACTATAATTTTGTTCTTTGCTGAATGTAAGTAAACGATACTACGTTATTATGGTGTACTTTACAGAAAAGCTTCAAAGAAATTGATCTTTAAATAAAAGCACACTTAAGACTGGTATTTGATGCCACATATGACACAACCTGAATTTCTTGTCAAAATTCTTAGCAACTAACATTGCAAAAGCTGAGGATCTCTGGCAAAGGAATGCATCAGTGCCAGCACCCAAATTGTATCCTTTACTGCAGTTACTTCCCAGGTGAAGCAGATGATTGGATTCAGGCAGCACTATGATTAATGACTTCCTTTCTGAATTTGGGACTGCCTATCAATCATGTCATTAGCAACGATGTGCCCTGAGAGAGGCAGACCTCAGCCAAGGAATAACTGCATTCATCTTAATCTGTATATTCACCCAGCCAGCAAGGTCAGGGTCACCATGATGAAAAACAATAATCTTCAATTCGACAAATTACTTTGCACAGACAGACATTTCTTCTCAGGATGTGTGTTTTTTAGAATCTGATGTGACTGTTTACAGCTCTGGTGCTACCATAAAGTGAAAGTTATTTTAATGAATAGTAATACTTTCAGGCAGTACACAAGACAGGCAATGAATGTAACTGCTGTTTTCTGAATCTTTCAATGAAGGCTATAATTTTTGAAATATTCTTTAAAATTAAGTTAATATATGCAATTTACACTTTTTATGTAAGTAGCAATCCTGATAATAATAACATAACACAAAATCAAGCAAGAATTTTAGTTACAAAGACCCACTGCACTTCAAAAATATTTTTATGGCTGTGTGAGTCCCAAATAAATTTTTGAAATTTATAGGGTTTTTTTCTTTCATATGTATCTACTAGAAGTCTATAAACATTCATAAATATGAATACATATATGCACAAGCATCCAGCTAAATCAGAAGATCATTTGATTTTTGAATGGTTACATAACACCAAGTCAGTGTGTAGTATATAATTACAATATAGTAATTTCATTCATGGAAATCCTAAGTCTCTTCTTTAAAGATTGCTTTTAGTTTAGTAATTATGTGGCCACTACTCATTCAATATTAATTGAATATTTGAATTTCAGCTCTAATATATTAGTTTTGTAATTTGCATTTATAATATCATTCATCTCTAGATTTTGTATCTTCAGGTATTTATAAACTGCAATTTTTTTCCCGACACTTATTGACTCATAATATTTGAATGAAAAGTGGAAAAACATTCATATTAGATTTCTGTGGCAGAAATTCAACTGAAGTCAGGGGAGTCAATTTCATAACTGCATCAAATGACTGCTCACTTGGAGAGCAGGTAATGTATGCTTCATTATCCTAAGGTTAAATTTACAAGGCCTAGTCACAAGCTAGTTCTGTCTTTGGTTGACACTGTGTACATACAGAAACATTTTCCCATGTTTACTTTCCAGAATCTGATACCTAACTTATATATAACACAGCATTTTTACAAAAGAAAATACAGTAGTATATTAACTTAAAATTCTCAGAAGATGTGCAAATTAACTAAAGTTTCACAATATTGTCTTCCTATATTTGTATTTTTAAGAACTACCTATTCTCTCAGCGAAATTAGAAACTGTGTTATGGAACCATTGTGTTAACTATCAATGTACAAATTACCACTATGCTTTTTTATTCTACAACTCCTTCAGTCACTGGCATCTGGATTCACGCTTTTAATCACTGGATTATATCTTGTAAATTAGAATTAAATGGAAGTGTAAAGATAACAAAGGTCCGTGTCAATGAGTGTTTATGTGACACTATCACTGCTTACTGCTACCCACATTAACTGACTACTCACAGAAATAGAACACTGCCCCTTAAAGCACTGCATGAAAACTCGTTCACTGGTATCACTGATTCCAACCTGCAATTACTGCATCCTTTGTTTATACGGACAAATACCAACATGATAGCAACAACTGCAACCTTAAAGAATACTCACTGAAAAAAACACAGCAATTTCAGCAGTTACAATTTAATTCCCTAAATCATGTAAATCCAATAAATCTAATATTGCAAAGTTGATGAATGGTATTTTTACAGAGTGATACATGACTGCAACATTAAAACAGACTGGACTACGAACACACTGACATGTACACAACTCCTTGAAAAATCACTGTAAAGATCTTAATGTCAAATCTGAAGGAAAAATTGGTATTTTCTCAGAAAGAAAGGCACAACAGGATATTATTCTTGTCCTGTTTTGATATACTCTATTTGCTTCAGGGTTTGATATGTTTTAGAATAAAGCATGCTTACTTTTTATTCACAGAACAATGAAAGCTTCTCACAGTTCCTCTTAATNATAATATTATATATATAGTATCTAGTACCTGTTCACATTTTGAAAGATATAATGACGGGCTTGTCCAAATTTCTGGCTCATCAAGAAAACATGAAATCTTGTAGTAGCAGGATCACACCATTATGCTGAAACAACCATGCTTTAGTGTTTCAGCAATGAACTTAAATTACAAACCCATGATACAAAGCCATCACTATCAAGGACTAATCTGTTTCATATAAGATCACTGCTCATCTCTTTTCCTTAAAACTGAGCAATAGCCATAAACATGCCAACAACCCAGTAAAATAAAGAGCAAATAATAGCATTTGAAAAATAGTATGTTCTTACCAGTCTATGCTCAATTTTCTTGCCTTCAGCAACTGGCTTTCAATCCAGTTAGGTCTTTGCTGTTCAATGCTTTGTATGATCTTCTGGGTCACTTGCTTAGGACCACTTTTCGGTTTTTCCATAATACTTTCTAAGCACACACGAACTAAACTGAGTTTTTCTTTGCTCCATCTGTCAAGTGTTGCACCTGTTAAAAATTCTGCAGTATTTCCATCTTCAAATATCCGACATATAATTACAATCAAGTTCCAGACAAGCAGACCAGCTTTCTTCAATTCAGCAAAGTTTCTTGACATTTTTCTCTCAGCCAGAAAAAAGAAGTATTTAATTGGGGGAGGCAAACATGCAATCACTGTAGGTAACTTGCTGATTACAATAGATACTGCTTGAGCTGCAAGCCTTGTGAAGCCTTAAAAATAGAAAGAAAAATTATATAATTAACATTAACAGTATAGTTCTAATTGCTTCTGAATGTTGTATGATAATTTCTAGCTTTCTTTTGTACTGAAAATGGGTAAAAAAAGCTTATGTACTCTACTGTAGTTTCACTTGTATTATGCTTTCTGCACATAAATCCCATAAAACCTAAACAATTACATGACTTAAAAGCAGAAAATTTAGAACTTAGACTGTGACTCTCTTAACAATTAGTCCTATGCACAGTCATTACAGGATTCATGACAGACAGTACTTGGGTATTCTGAATTGTAAAAACTTGTCTTCAAAATTGTAGCATTTTTTCAACTTCACAGTTGAAGCATTGCGCTGAGTGTATCAGAATATTACATACATTTATAATCTCTAGGTTTTTATCAATCCCTGTGTTCAAAATGACAAAACTTCAGTTTATCATCTTTCTTAGAAGCATCTATATTACATAGCAGTGCATTTTAAAGACTCTGGATAATAAAAGTAGCCATAAAAGTAACTACAGAGAAATTGTGCTGCTCAAAGCCCAAGACATATCTAAAATGAAAAATATAGCAAAAGGTGTCAAGATTTAAAAAAGCACCAATCTCCAAACAATTCAAGAAAACCCTGTGTCATTGTACCTGTATTTCAAATGTTTTTTCTTTTTTTTTCTTTAAAAGAAACCATATCTGTTCTATCACACATATAAATTTACATCGTCTTGAAGCCTAGAGTCTTACATCTCAGCTTGCATATCAGTTCACACATAGCAATTAGCCTAAAATAGCCATACAAAAGTTCTAGACTAAAATGAGAGTGCAGTGAAGATGTATGAAAAAAAACAATGGATTGATGCCCTGGCCTGGCCACAGTCTACATACTCAAAACACCATGTCACAATATACTACAGTATTGAAAATAATCAGGTAATATTTTGGTAGAAACAATTTACCATTAAATGTTTCCAAAAGTTAGCCTTCTGAACCATGACCTGAAGTGACAGATGCACTGTGGGCCATGAAAATGCATACCAGAAATCAGCTTTACATCTAATCACCTTCAAAACACCTTCTGTTCTATATGATTTCTTTCTTTCTTTACTAACTGTTTCAACAACCAAGCAGTTGCATATTCCACAACAGTTTCAGTGCTTTTTTTTTATTCAATCATAAATTGCTGTGTTGTAAATTTGGGATGAATGTCAGTCCTGAATGAAAAGATGATAATGAAAAGAAAACTGTTTACAGCTATTGAGGACAAAGTATAGGCATTACTCTTCACTTTGTTGTGAATCCCATCTGACTACTGCCAGATGCTGAAAATATTTTCAGTACTATTATTATCAATACTACAATACTGATTTTTTTCAAAACCTTGTTTGTATACGTATTGGTGTAAGCCTCAAGAAACAATAACTGAATTTTAATGCAAAGTACTTAAAAAAACCCAACCACCACAGGATGTTTGGAAATCGTTTGTTCGTTGTTAAGCTACACCACTCACAAAATTTACTGCCCAGTTTTGGAGTAAAAAAGTAAAGGATTATAAAGTTATTATGAGAAGCTTATAGGATGTATTGTATACATATAGAAATATTACATATAAATTTCACCTACATTTCCCAGATTCTTTTCTCTTCATTTCCCGAGGAGTGTAATTCCATTCCTTTGGAACAGTTTTCAGTAAACTTTCAGGAACTATTTGCTTGTGCTGGTATGTTCCATAATTTTCTGTTGCCTCCCATGAATGCATCAAAGAAATTATCTGTTTCACTATACCCTTGACTGAATTAATCAAGGTCAACTTCAAGCATCTGATAACTTCTGGCTCCGACTCACCACAACTGGAAACTTCAGAAAGAAGAATTATTAACTATTCAGTAAGTGTAGTCAATTGTGTAAATCTGTTTCAGAAAGTGTTTTCAGAATTCTTATGGAAAAAAAAATAACATTATGGTTCATAATAAATTAGACCTATTGGTCTGTTACAAATTAAGAAAGAGTATGCAAAACATATAGTATCTTAAATACAGTATGGACAAAAAAAATATTTCCTTCATTCTCATTTCTCCGCTGATACATTTATAAAAATTCTATTTAAGCTGATTGATGTCTTCCTTTTTATATGGAAAACACTTAAATAATTGTTAGGCATCAATGAGGCAAACAGATATACTATTATTTATATGTATTTTTGTTTCCAGATATACCTTTTTTCCTACATCCTTGTCTTGATAGTATTAATGAAGTTGCATTTATTAGATACCCAAACTGCTATACTACAGACAGTAAAGGAAAAAAAAAGGTGTTTTGGAAACAAAAATACATACAAATAATAGTCATCAACAGACACACAGCATGTCATCAGAGACTGCATGTTCAAAATACACCATCCTAAATACAGTTATTGACATTACAAGAAGTATCAATCTTCTCCACATTCTTAATACCCCAGCAAACTGCAGTTTCTCCATTGTCATAGAGCTGCAACTGTCAGGCAGAGTGTTGCAGAGCATATCAGAGGTGTGTTCTGACGTATTAGATCTTTTGCTCATACTTTTGCTTCCCTCTACTTTTTGCTGATTTCATCATGGCCTTTCTGTAAGCTTCCATGCAGCACTTACCTGTTTTTCGTCCTCTTACATGTTAAACTTCTACTTTTTCCAATCCCATTTTTCTCTGAGAACTACTGAGCACTTTTATAATTGTTTTCTATTTTGTTATACTCATAATTCTATTTCCCCTCCTGCATTCTCCCATTTTCATCCTCTTCTTTTGAGCCCTCCTACTTTTAATCCATAATTTGCAATATCACCCTTCTAAACCTCACTTCTCTTTTCTGGTTGATTACTGTTTTTCCTTGGGGATAGAATTAGTTGCTCTAATTGTGAGGGCAGCTCTCCCTCTCAACAGAAAATTAAGAGGCTGAGTGCCTGTTGACAGCAGAGACTATATGCTCCTCAGATTATTTCTCCCTTAGAAGGAGAAGTAGTCCTTACTTCTCTTTTTCCAGTCTTCTTTTTCAATCTTCTTATTTTTAAATTTTAAATTGTGGCAAAGGTCTGGAGCTGTTAAATTCATAGAGATGAAGAACCCCTACTGGTAGAGACCGACGTTCTGCAGCTAGTCTGCTGATAAGATAAACACTTATGGTCATCAGACTCCTGGTCAACAACACTGCTCTGGAACATCTGTATTCTTCACCGCTCCTACCATGGCCTGACTGCACAAAACCCTTCAATAATACTATCATTTTGAAGTAAGCTAACATACCTTCACCTGATTTATTATGGTAAAAATAATACTCACTGGATGTCTGAAAATTAACATTTAACATCAGATTTGAAATGTTTATTAATAAATTAAGTACCTGTCATATTGTATAAGCAGTTCCACAGCCGCTCTTTTTCCATGTAGGACTCAAAAGCAATGCCAAGAGATTTGGGTGATAAAGTGCAGTAAGACAATACTGTGAAGATTGTTTCAATCAGAGTAGACTCTTTGTTATTTTCCTGTTCCAAGAGAGAACTTTGTTCATCACAATTTAGCGCTTCATTTCCTTCAAAATAAACAAAAACATGGTTCCAATAATTTCCAAGTAATTCAAGCTTTCAGTAATGGCTAGTATTAATCAAAACAAACTGCAAAGTATATCTGAATAATATTTCAAATAATAACACAGATACTGAAATCTGATCTTTCTGTGGCTAATTAAAATTGACTGTCTTCCTGAATTATGTGTAGCCAATAAAAAAGACTCAAGTATGTTTTCAAATTATGGAATACGCCTATTTATTCAAAATAAAATTGAAATTGATTGTAATTGGAAATGGATTATTTACTGAAGATTAATCAGAACTGAACTGCAGAGTCACAGTCAAAAAGCTATTACTGCTTAACTCCTCTTCCTTATATAATAGTCATAGGAAATAATAAAATCCTATTTAGATATAAAAAATTAAGAAAAGTGGCAGCTCCATATTCCAAAATGTGCTGGCTTTGTTTTACAGTATAAGATGAAACTCAGAATACAACACTTCCACAAAACAAAATCTCAGCCCTGCTAAGGTACAGATTTTAAAGACAAGTAGTGATTATCATAGAGTGATAATTTCTTAAAAATATTTACAAATGTTTCTGATAATCATAATAACACAATCGCCTAGCTGAAAGATGTGTTTAAAACTCCAGGAATCAATGCAATTCAATTACTTTAACTTGTGCTAATGTTGAAGACCTGAGCTTTCCACCTGTTTGTGAAATATGCTTCCAATGTTAACAACCACAAGAAATGCCCAGAGAGAAATACTGTTAAATACTCTTAATTTAATTTTCTAGTTCTAAAAACAATGGTTTCTGTAAAAAGTATTTAGATAAAATTATAATATAAAATGTCATTGCTTTCTGCCAGTTTGGTTGTCTTTACATTTAGCAACCTGTGGAGGAGAAAGATGGGCACCTTCAAAATCTACTATAATGGAAAATCATTGTTTTCAATCCATCTTTGAATGACTTGAGAACTGTAAAAAAATCTCATTTTACTCTCTTCTGAATTCCTACAACCTAATTCATGCATTACTATAAATCACTCAGTCTAGGTAGTATGCAACCTTAGTAGAAACAGAGGATGTAGAAAGCTGAATAACATGATCAGTGATTTCATAACCAACAAGCTGTGGTATGTTTTCTTTCCCCAAGGTAGCAGACAGGTCAGCAATAAAACAGTTTTTCAATCAGCCTTCTTTTTTGTATGAGCTGAGAGAGCTGACTTATATTGTTTCCAATGCCAGATGCTTCTAAGTGAAGAATCAAATGGATTCCACTCATTCACTCAAACCAGGACAAAAAAATAATCATCAAAGCAGAAAAAGCAGTTCAAATGGTGAGATGAAAATCTGAAATGAACTTTGATTCTATTACTCCAAGTATTTATTTTCAAAATTAATTTAACCAAGTTCTAGGGCGAGGTTTGCTAAGATTTCAAGTACTATGTAAACTGTCTTTGCAGTACATAATGGGAAATCAGTTTGTTTAAAGGTGTTTATGACTTGAAATTAAGCCTAAATTTTCTTTATGACTATGCCACATGGAAAGTTTGAGTCACAACTCACTAATAACTTTTCTAATCAATTAGTGCTACCAAAAGATTTAGATAAGGAGAATGGAGCATAAAAGAATTTTGTAGAAAGGGCTACACATACATCTTGTTATAAGTACCGTATAATGCGGCTCTTGTGTTATTAAGCAAAGATTTTCATAAATCCACTACTAAATCATTCTGTAGCTAAATATAACAAGATATGTAATTATTCATCAGCTTTTTCTTACTTTATCCTGAAGTAAATGTTGTCCTTGTAGTAAGAACAACCCGAAAGCTCAGGTTAAAATGAGTTTTCTGATCAATAAGTGGGAATGGATCATACAATCCATGGGTCACAAGGGGCCTTAAAGGATAATATAATTTGAAAAGTTTAGCTAGCAGATCAGTATAGCTGGTTAAATATTATGAATTAGGAGTCTACAGAAAGATACGTAGATTTCTCTTGCCTTAGATTTTTTTCTTTTACATTTATTAGCTCACGTGTCATAACATTAAATATTCAATGCTGCCTTCTTGCTAATTATTACATAGAACAGAATTTATATGATAGGTATTATACTTACTGCCCTGTGATGCTTTCCTCTATACACTTCTCTTTTTTTCACTGACTGCAATTGTATAGCAAAAATAATTTGTGACGGGAACCTAAAGCTCCCATAGGTAGCTCAAAGGAGATGCTTATATTTGTTTTAGCAATACTTAGCATTCATACATAAATGTGCTATAAATTTATCTAGATATCTGCTGAAATAAAAAAATCAGCTGTCTGTTACTTCCATATAACATGATGTTCTGTATGCACAAAAGACACCAAAAGATATTAGACTACTATTGTTTTTAATAAATATCTCTATAAGAAAACTATGTTTGTATTGAATAACAGTAATGCCCTAACCATTCACAATGAATCATTCTTCCGTGACAAAATAATACACTAAACCTCTTGGGATATTACCATGTATTTTAAAAACATAACTTCAGAAAGGCAGACTTACAAGTGCAATTTACCCATATTTCTTTCTTACTGATAGAAATACCAGCCAGTAATTTGCCAACATAATCACTCATCCAGCACTTATCTGACTAGTCTAGCCATAAAATGAATCTTGCCACATTCAAAAAATCCTGTTACTGACTCTAAACTCCACTCTCACCAGTTAATCCATACACAACAGCCAAGATACAAACAGTTATGCTTTTCTGACCAAAAGGGGTAGTCAAAACTCAAATTTATACATGCTGTTTCATTTAGGAAGGGGAATTGAAGATGGAACAAATTATTTCTGATATTGGTCTTTAATTTCCAAAAAGAATGAAACTTTTGCTTTCTTTATTGAATTTAAAGGTTTCTGTAAATCACAGCAACTGATGAGGATATAAAGAATGCCAAAAGGATATGCTGTATTTGTTTATAGAATAAAATACTTCAGTAGGCACTCTGCAGTACACTACATCCTCAGTGCATCTTTTGTCAATGACATTTTTTCTGTTCCTTTACTGTATCTGACCCAGTAGATAATTTTACTTTTCTTTCAGAGTTGCTCCCCTCCAATGACAGCTAAAATTTATTGTAACTTTGAACATGACTTCATTTTGGCAGAAAGTGCATTATTTTAGTTTTAAATTAGAAGGAGAAATTTTACATCATAGATATATGGAAAAGTCACAGAGTACTCTGAGTTGGAAGGGACCTACAAAGGGTCATCAAGTCCAGCTCTTAAGTAAATGGCCCATATCGGAGCTGAATCCATAACCTTGTTGCTAATAGCACCATGTTCTAATCAGCTAAACTAATCTCAGGGTTATATTATTCCTATCCTGAATAAAACCCAGATCTTAAATTTACCTGTTTCAATTTAATACATTCCAAATATTATTATTTGGAACCTGTACCCCTGTATTATTATTTGTGACCCATGGATTGTATGATCCATTCCCACTTATTGATTATTACCTGTAACCCCTGTATTAGCTGCTACCTGCGAATCAAACAAATCCTAAATTTATGACAACTAAAAAGCTCAACATGGCAAAAAAAGCTTTAACAACACGTATATCATCTGCCCATAAATTATTAGCATATCAGCAAGTACTTCTGTAGCTATATATTAATATGTCATCACTGCCACAGCATTTTAATTTCATTCAACTCTATTTAGATTTCTTTCTCCCTAAAAAATTTCTTTTCAACTGAGAAGAAGCTTCAATTAATGAATTTCTGAGTTAGTGACTTCTGTAGAATCTGTCTTATCTATGGCCAATAGAAAAAAACCCAAACATTACTGTCAGAATACCTCCAGTACTCATTTCATAGGGTAGTATGCAGAAAGTGTGACATTCTGACAGCCAAAATTTGATAAGGCAATACTACATGTAGTCCTATGGCCACATTAGCTCCCTTGTGTTCCTCCATGTATTGGATAGATACTAAACAGCTTAAAACTTACTCAGTCTAGAGCTCTACTCTAACAAGAAGTTTCTATCAGAAATTATTTGAAAAGCTATCCATATGACCATATATCACAGACACGGAGTCTATCACACGTGTATCAGACACTATCTTCTGTCAAGAAAAGGTAAGATTCACAGCAGGGGTCCACTATAGTACAAATAGGAAATCCTATTTAGGTTTTCAGAAACTCTGTAAAATCTGTTTACTGTTTTCTCTAGCTTATCACTAGAAAATCACCAAATGGAACAGGATATCTGCATTAAGGTCTCTTTTTTATTTATCTTCCAGCTAGAAGTATATCACTTCAGTACATCCTTCACTGGTTTTGCAGGTGCAGAATCCAATAAGCTTACTGGTCAGAGAGACCTTTTGAGGACGTGCCACTTTTAAAGTAATCTTCTAACCATTAGGCTACCATGACACAGACTGCTATCATGAAGAGGCTAAGAAAACTTTCAGATGTACCCACAAGCCTTATACTGGATGATCCACTGTTGTATGAACATATTATGAGTTTCCCCGCAGAAAAATATTCTCACGGGAAAACTCAAATTTGCAGAGCACAAAGTTCTGTAAACAATCTCTGTCCCGTGTCTCTGTCTCGGGAGATGTGGGTTTGTTTCTCTTTCTTAGCCAATGTGTGAAGTTATGTTATCTCTCTGATATGGTAAGCATTTTCAGGGATTCTTCGGTATGGAGCATGGAGAAGCAACAGCTCGCTCTGTACCTGGGCAGAAATAACCCAAGCTTTGCACAATGGAGTCAATTTTAATAAATCATATTAAGCCTTCTGATACGGAGCCAGTGAGTCCTGTTTCACCGCTCTCATTGCGACCATAAATGGTGACCCTGAGACCATAATCCACAAATATCTGGAAGAGAGATCTATCTCTACACAA
This sequence comes from Hylia prasina, assembly GCA_013397195.1. Lineage (NCBI taxonomy): Eukaryota > Metazoa > Chordata > Aves > Passeriformes > Sylviidae > Hylia > Hylia prasina. Next base: position 82,466 of record VYXD01012041.1, on the reverse strand, counting down.
AGATATAAATTACTCTAAGAGATTTACTTCTGCTCTCTAATGTTACAGTTTAACATTTGAGTTTTGTGTCCAAAACCTACAAGACTATTTTTCCCCAAAATGGTGTGTGGTTGAGCCATAGGACTAGAACAGTTGCTAGTTTTTTCACTTTTGTGATAAACCATGACATAGGATTATTTTATCCAAGGAGTCATTAGAAGAAAGTACAATGAAGTACAAGAAAATACAGTAAGAATGACCCTCAAGAACTTGAAATAAGAGCCATATTGTTACAGATTTTAACAATGCCAGAGTTTGGAGTTGGTAATTTATATAAGGCATGTACATGTAATGACTCACGACTGCCACTAATAATTCAGTCTCTGTCTTAGGTTAAAAATGTAAGATGTGCCCAAAGTATGTATTCTATCACCATCTTCATGAGGTGTTGGAATCAGGTGGGGCAGTGTCTCCCTTATCTTCTGCTAATGGCCCATCAATGCCTTGCCACATGACTCATAGATAACTCCCTCTGGGAGCTGTCTCTGTTTAATGGGCCATCAAGGACCTATTACATGACTCATAGAAAGATATCAGCCCGTTGTGAGATGCTCCACCCAGAGGGAGGAGCCAAGCATTTCCCACCTGCATATAATCCTGGGTTTGGGACAGCAGAGTCACCTTTTTCCCCACTGGATTCATAGAGCTACCAGACCTTTCTACAAGACCACTACTTCGACAAGACCATTTCATCTGGACTGCTACTAACACCCTAACTAACAGGGAGTCAGGTTGTATTCTGACTCTGTCAGTGGTATTTTATACTATTGAATTTATTTTATTTTACTTTATTTTACTGCTTTTCTTTTGCTCTTATTAAATTGTACTTCTGACTTGGAGTCTCTCACTGCTTTTGCTTTCAAACCAGCACAGTCTCCTAAATGAGGTCAATTGGTGAAGTTAACACTTTTCATTGTTCTTTTAGGGTAACTCACAAAAAACCAGGGCTATTTACGCTTATGTGTCTAAAATGTAATTAATTAAGTTTGATTAAAAATTAATTAGCACTTAAAATTTACCTTTAAATGATACATTATACATTGTGGCAGTTAGAGAACTGTTTCAAAGAGGGCAAAGAATTGGAGTGGGGAAAAAAAATCTTCCAGTTCTACAAATACATTTCCAAGTTTTCTTTCCAGAAAATGGTTAATAAAAGAATGGTCTTAGAAAACTCTTCATATCTATTAGTGTCTAGAAAGTTGTCTAATGGTGCACCACACAATTATATTTTCTTGGCAGAAATCTTCCTTTCCCCAGCCTTCTTACATGTACAAAGTAACTGATCTCTTTTTAAAGCAAATCATATTTATTTAGGTCCAGTTTCAGATTTGCAGACTTAGACTTATTACAGAATATTTGTAAATGTTAGTATCAATTCTTATTTCAAAATTTTAGGCCCAGAATACCATTTATGTTGAGATGTACAGACTAAACAATATTGTCTTCTAGTAGCCTTTCAAACACATATTGTGCAAGCCAAAAAACTTTAGGTGAAACTACCAATGGCCTGGTCCTGCTGTGAATGCAGTTTTCTTACAGTTCATCTCCACATGCCAATACTCACTTTAAGGTTGTGTGTAGAAAGACAAATTAAATTTCTGTAATAACTGGAGTCTCAAGTATTTATGGTAATGAATAAAATTCTTTATAAATTATAAAGCAATATATTGCATTTTCTATAGTTTGTCATCAACTTGACACTACTATCTCTTCTTAAACAAATGTATAAGATTCAAGGACTGACTGAAGGTCTGCAATGTGCCCTGTTGACAATTTCTCAGTGACAATTTCTTAGAGACCACTGTCTTATCTGCTATTCATAAGTGGCCAGGCGTCTACTGTCTGATGGGTTACCCTCTAGTATTAATCCTGTGTTGGGCCAATGCAATCCGATAAAGCTATTGCTGTTTGCTTTATTATGCAAAGAAAAACTCCTGATTCCTGGAAATAAGGATTATCAAACTAGAAGTCACAGACTGTTCCACTGGCATGCTGTGTATTTAGTGCAAGTCTAGCAGAAATGCTCAGAAATCACTTTCATCCTTCACATTTTCATGTCAGCATCTGCTGGATTCAGCTACTTATTTTATACAAACACTATTTCATTTTTTCCTCTATTATTTGTTGCTTGTAAAAATAATCCATTTCTATTTTACATCCATGAATGATAAGGCAATACTGGTTAAAAAAAAAGGCTGCCAAGTAAATTGCAAAATAGTTTATTTTGTCAGAAAATTAACACAGTACCAGCTATCTTCATTAGTTCTCTCTGCAAAGCCACCGTAGAGACCTTTACTCACTCAAGAACATGTCTTGAAGAAAGTTGCTGGATATTGGACCTATAGAAAAAACCTATAGAATTATATGACACTGTGATTTAACACATCTAGGTTATTTAGACTTGTAGCTAGTTACAGAGGTCAAATATGCAAATCAAACTTTTCAACAATTTTTTCAAAGTTGCCTTTATGCAGTAGTCATATGTCACTTCACTCACCCGCTGAAGACAAATTCTGGGTAACCTTATTTATTACCTTTAGTATTTTTTGACGCAATAATTTCATATTTTCATGTTTTAATTTTTATACACAATTCTCATATCATATTGCACAAAAATGACTAAAGTGCACATTCTGTCATCTTCCTGTCCCAATAGTATATAGTTATATATATGGAGTTTCAATAGCTTCAACAAATGTGATATCCTTCTTGTAGTATTTAGCAACATGAATCATGCATACACAGCTTCTCTACAAATACTCTGTCTACTGAAAAAAATTTGGCAATCCCAGCAGTACACCCTACTATCATGGGGAATATACATTCCTTCTGAACCTCCCCATGGTACAACCATGAGAACAGGAGGACTACAATGAAATTTAATGTGTTTGAATGATGTCTACTTTGAGTATCGCAAAGTGTTGAAACAATACAGAAAAATTCATCAATACTTAGGATTTTTTGCCTTCTGGCCTGTTTTTAAAAAGAAAAGGAAAGACAATGTAAAAAATGTGAGGCTTTTACTTTTAAAAAAAATCTTATATAATTAAATACCATGGAGTTTTGCTATCACTTTGGGCAAATTGCTCAAAAACTATGGTATACTTAGCTGTATAGGAGAAGGAATAAAGAATACAAATGTTTTGTCATTAGACAATTAACCCCATTGAAATTAATTTAGATTATGCGGATCATCACAGATATCGACTTTATCTAAACTGAAAGTTTATTCATTCCAACACTGAAGTTACACGAATAAAGCGTGTGTGAATAACACGTTTTGTAATTCGAAGTAACATGGATTTCCCTAAAGCTTAAAAGATTGGCCACTCAATAGACTAATATATGCTGTCACTTATTACCTGTAATAATTTAAACAGATAGTAAAACTCAATACTGGATAACACTAGGGTAAGACTATGACCCTGATCAAACATTTGTCAGCCTTTGTAAAAGATGACATGCATTTGAGTAGGCAACTATGTACTGCAGCTCACAATAAGATGTGTGACAGCAGTGGAAGACATACTCCTGACAAATATTAGACTATTTCAAAATGACAGAATTAAATCATATTATAGATAGATAGATAGATAGATATAAACATAAATATAAATACATAAAATATTATGTGCACCTAACAGTTTTTTGATAAATAGGAAGAATTAATTTGCCAAAAAAATAAAGAAACCAAGACTCATATTCCTGTAAAATTAAGTCAAACAGGTGATTATACCATTAGCTGCTCAACAATATGATCATTTGATCTGCAAATCCCCAATGGAAAGATGCAATAAAGTTGGTTGCTTCAAAACAAAATACCATCAGAATGCAAATGAAATTTGTAGAAACATTCTTTTATTTTTTCTACTTTCAAAACAGCATTAATGAATTAACAAGGAAAAGCATATGAGAAGCATCTTTATGTAATTCTAGAATGCCTACAGTGACAAACATATAATAACTTCAACAAAACATCTAAGAAGCTTTCCGCTGTTCAAATGCAATTTTAAAGTGGTCTTTAAAGTCTACTGATCCACACTTTTAAAAACCTGTATGAAGTAGTTGTGGTATCAAAGCTCTGTTAAACTCAAATTCATTTTGACTCTATTTAATTTATGATAACAGTCTATTTTATCAAATTGCAGTTTGTTTTGAAATTATTAATACACCAGTTGAGTGCAAATTCTCATTAAAAAGTGATGATTTTTTCTATCTTTTTATGCATTCAAGAGGTGTCCTACTGGTAAGTAAATGGGTAAATAACCCTCAAAATGGTTGTCAGCCTTCCTCCAGCACTTAAGTAGTTAAAAATGAATTTTTGTTTCTCATTGATATTTTTATATGGATTGACAGTATCAATACTTACTTGAGCTTTTCAGCAATATTTTCACTAAGAGACAATCATGGTATAGCAACGTTTCCAAAAGCAAGGTCAGATTACAGTATGGCTGGGATAAGAGCAGCTTCAGCAGACCTTGGGTTGCCATTTCTCTGGCCGATGGAGTCCTTTTCAAATGTAAGAGAAAGACAGAAAGAAAGAGTTAATTTATCTATGAAATTAATATCCTTAAATTGCAGATGTAACACTAACTCCCTTAAGTGTCGATTCCTCCCAGGTTACTCTGAAAATGCTTTAATGCTTCCTGACTTTAAGGCAGCTCAGAGAAAGAATTACACTTAATTTCAACTAGTTAAAATAAAATTAACATTTGTTAGTCTGGCACAGTTACATCTGATACAAAGCAACTGTGTTTATCTCTTTCATGGAACTGTATTTATCTTGTTCTACCAGGCAAAAAGGATTTTTTCCTGCAGCTGGATAAATGTAAGGGTACTATTTTGTGGTTTATTATTGCAGTAATTGTTGAGTAGGAGAGCTGAAGTGTCTATCCTTGATGAAGTATATAAAGCTCTTAAGTAAAAGGCCGTGAAAGTGCTCAAAGGGGTTGCAAAATTCCACTTTAGGTTGAGCAATTCTTACGTATCCTGAAAAATGCACAAGAAATATTAAACTGGTTGAGTTACTGCTTCGCCAGCAGGGAGAAGTGAGAAAATTCATTAGCTTTTAAAAAGATTGCAGTTTATTTTCTGTTTGCAGTTTATTTTCTGTTTCTGATTTCCATGTTCTGCAAAAACTGAGGTTTCCAAATACTGTTCCAAGGCATACTCTGAACACAGCCAGTGACCCAACTCCAATCACTGAACTCACATTACAGTTAAACAAAAAACAAGCAAACAAATCTGTACTGCCAAATGTTTATCACCTATTGTATTTAGTATTTTTTTCTCGAAACATTTTTAAAAACAAGTTTTCAAAACTGGATTGTGGATTTTTTTTTCTTTAATGTGTTTTTATTTATTTGAAGGTTCTTTTAAAATTAAATTTCAACTCATGTTTAGCCATTGTATTTACTTTTTTTGGCTACAAGTTTATACAATAGTTGGTTAACATTGAAACTTTATGTACCCCATATATAAACTTTTATGTGCATGAATTTTACATGCATGATTTTAAGGACTTCATATGGACTGATGCTTTGACTGGGCAGGTATAAAGATCATCTGCTAATATGCAAAAAATACCTTCAGCATCAATTAAAATCTTCTTCACAGGGAGGTTTTCAGTCCGACATTTTCCTGTCGGACCAGAGAACTATGTATATGCCTCTGCTCAAACACTTCATGTACCATTTACACATAACTTTTGGGACAGAACAAAAATAGGCTCATGTTGTTCTAACGGAGGGGTACCTTTCCATTAAGTTGCATACTTTCACAACCTCTGACTTAGCCAAGTGTGCCACCTCCCAACTATGCTTGAACGCACACATGAAAAAAATAATGACTGCACAAGTATTGTTGGGTCAAAGCTGCTATTTATACAATATACTCAATACAAACCTACAAGTCCTGGAAAAGAAAATGTCACCTGATACACTCCTCTAGTTTAGTCCCTCACATGTCTGTGTTTCCATTACAAAATGGAGTATGCCAAATATCTTGCAGGGCAGCCTGAAGTCACCTAAGGAAACCATAGCACCATCTTTCAGCAGGGCCCTTGCATCCCATTATTATGACAAAACTCCACTGTAATAGGCATTTTCGTAAACGAAGATTTTAGACACTTCAGCCTTTGCACTTTTAACACTAAAGCAAATACCTGTAACTTTATAAGCAAAGTTTGTGCCAGAAGACCTAATGTACAGCTTTTGTGGTTTTCATCTGGTACTTTATATATTTTGCTGACAGTGTAGCACTGACTCTACAATTATATTTGCATATTAGCACATACTGGATTCTAATAACGTTTATCAAAAATATATACACATACATATTTAAATCTTGATAGAACCTGCAGTTAAAGTAAATTCTCCATATTTAAAATACACACTGCATTGAAACATTAGGACTTTGGATTCTTAAAATAATAATTGTAATTTCTGTATGTTCAAGATTAGTTATATATAATCCAATGCATATATAATCTATAGAAAATCTTATCAGTAGTTAGTAATTAAAAGTTAAAATTCAAACAGTTACTATATTCACACTAGAATGAATGCTATGGCTGACACAAAACTCAACTCTTCACTAATTCTGTTAAAATATTCGGGCCAGTTTAATTTTTTTCTCTTCCTTTAATGTCACATTATCCTATCTAATAAGGTCACTCACTGCCTTCAAACTAGAAGGTAAGTGACAGGTTGGGTCAATTAGATTTATGAAGAATAATATTTTAAATTCCTATAGAAATAAATTACATTTTCAAAGTATCTGAATTGAAAAAAAAACCTGTCTGTCATTGACCAGATGGGAAGTTATCATGTTGTAATATACACCAGTTCTTGGCTCTTTAAGCATCTTGCACATTGAAATGTACAATGGTGTGACTCATTTGGAGGAAAAATAAAATATAGCAGACATTTCCTACAGCCATGAAGCTAGCACCAATAAATGCACTGAGAAGTTTTGTAACGTGCATATGGAGAGACATATGTTCCCTCATCCTCATAGCTCAGTACTAGTGAAAATAAGACTAGCCTCATAAAAAGTGACAAAAGGTGAAGTACATATAAATATCACACATATAAATGTCCTATTTTGCACAGTAGAAGAAAAAAACCCCAACTTTGATTTGCAAATGGTATGATTATAAAACCCAAATGAGCAAAGAATGAATCACAGTTACCACTGAAGGAATCACAACTACCAATAAAAGGAATTTTAATATAAATTATCAATAATTATTTAGCTTGATAACCAACTATATTATTTTGATTGTATTCAAGATAGAAAGAAAAGCTCATGTGCTAACTTCAAGATATTATACGGCAAGTAGATATGCTAATTCATGGTAACAACCTCGACACTGATATTGGAGTCAAATTGATAAAATTAAACAGACTGTAGCCATTTTCAGCAATGAAAAATAATGTAGGAAATCAGGTTACACAGTAAACAAATTGATTTCAGGAACTAGCAAAACTTTTTTTTTTTTTTAAATAGCAAGGTTAGGAAGACTAAATACTTAATAGCTGAATGTATGACAGGTTAGAGTAATCAGTTAAAAATTAGGTGGCCACAGTTGAGAGGTATATAATGACCTGTGCTTCCAATTTTGTTACAGAGAGTGAACATATATTTTAATTAAATATAAGAGGTAAAATCAGAAAATAACCCATGAATAATTAGGATGCTCTGAAATACAGGTTTCTGCAATGCTTAAATATATTTCTTTATAATGTTCTAAAGGCAGCATTTGAAGGGGAAAAAAGTTTCATTCACATAGAGTGTAAAACCAATGAAAAAACCAGAACCTCTCGGAATTACTCATTAGATACAGAGACCTTAACTTTTTTTTTTCCTCGAGTAGCTGAAAGGTGTGTTGTTAAAAGAGAATTTTAAATAGTTTACCAATACAGTTCACTCATTAGCACCAGGACAGTATGTAAGGATCTCTCTATATATGGACTTTTCTCACAAAGGTACACTGACTGTATCTTCTCAGAGATGTACATTCTTTTGTACTTCACATTCTCCTATTTGGTGATCAAGAACTTGTGTATTTTAGTACCTTTCTTCCATGGAAAATAAGTGCATACTACATAGCTCTGGAATAGTTTTCTGCTATTTATTCAAATCTATCTTAATTCCACCTCAGAAAAGACAATTATGTCATACTGCAATGGTACCAGCATTTCCTTTACATACTGTTACACAGCATACACTTGTATGCATGCATACAAGTTTCACAAGTACTCACTTTGAAATCATCTTCCAAAACTCATACTTCACACTATAATTTAAATTTTGAGATCTGACCTTGCATGAGGGCATCAAAAAACTTTTTGTCTTTTCTACAATTAAAACTTAATGGAGCATAAATTTTCCAGAAATGGATTATTAGATTCCATTCTAATGGAAATGACTCCTAGAGTCATTCCCTCTACTGTATCCCTCCTCTTCTCCATTCTCTACAACCAAGCATAACTTAAAAAGTCTCTGACAAAGTTCCTTGAAGCTTGATCTTTCATGCTTTATAAGAACTTAAATTACTATTTCAAGCAGGACACATTCTGAATTCACCAGTTATTCAACTCTGTTTGGCATGTAGTTAGTGAACCACATTATTTTGATGCAGTCACAACATATATTGTCTCTGGATCAGCAGCTATCAGAGGCATCAGAGAAGGAGAGAACAGGATTGATGCCCTGTAGTTAGGAGTGGAGCCAAAAGAGAGAAATCAGCATGTTTTGTGTAGTATTGGCAAAATTGTAAAACATACTGTGTGTACAAGGAAAGAGGTAATAAATCCAAAGCACATGGATCATTCATAGGTTACCACTCATTTGATAATGTACTCCTCCAAAATATAAAAATACTTACTCAGAAAACACAGTAACATCTTACAAAATCAGCTTTTCATGAAAATGATGAGTGAAAACCTCTCAGGAAATAATCTTGAAGAGGAGGAGGGGTAGGTGAAGGGGGCATTAGGAGAGGATCTTCACTGGTGTGGGAGTACTTCAGGTTCAAAATTAGAAAGCAAACAACACCACTGGTAGCATGTATCTTCTATATTACTTGTCATTATATGCAGTGATATAGAAAAGTTATGCTTTTGCTTCTAACACTCAATATCTCCAAAAAATTCAACTATGATCAAGCAGCATATTGTTCACTGAGTTATTTATTTACCAAATATTTTTTTGAACAGCAATCCTAAACAGAAAGGATAAACATTCTTTATCTCCCCTTTAACTATAAGCCCGTCAGAACAGCAACTGTGCTGAACTGTGTTGTCAAGAACTATATACTCTTTAATTAAAGCCAGAAAACCTTATGGATAATTCGAATATCAAAAATAATTAATAGACTAGCAAAATACAGCAGTCTCAGTGCAACTTTTCTTCAGACTCTAAAAGATTAGAGAAATCTGTAATGAAAAAATGCTTCTACGGCTTTTAAAAATCAGAATAATAATTAGACATTTATTCAGATATACTCTTCAAAATGTAACAACATGTGACTAATACTGACTATCTGGTGATCCATTTACAACAATCAACTTTTGATACTCACTTCAGAAAGAAAAAGCAGGATGATGGTATGCAAAATAACCAGTGTAAAGGATGATAAAAGACTTCCGAAAGATCTTGAGGAAGACGTTCACCAGAATTATCCAGAAATGTCCTGGAAGGAACCAAATACTTCTGAATTACATGGGAGACTGAAAATCCCCTTGGATTGCTACTACTAAGTATACACATATGAATAGAAGACATAAAATACCTTATGAAAAATACTATTAATATATGTATGCAAACACATAAATGCAAGTTTATCTATGTACTGTAAAATTATAATTCTATATTTTATTTACTTTCATTCTTTGAAACTCAGTATCTAATAACTGTTACCAAGTTTTCTTTGTATTTTTATTCCTAAATAACACAATTTCAAACTAGTTTGAAAATGCATTCAATAAGCAAATTTCCCTTCACTTATTTCTATAGCTCTTTTCTTCCTGCATAACAAAAATGCACAGTATTTTCAATGCTTTTATAATAATGATATGTAAAGTATCTTATGAAATTATACTGACTGACATGCAAGCATACATAGACTTTGCATTGAACTGGACAAAAATTTGAACCAGAAGCTTTGGACCTTCACTGGCTTGAAAGAAATGGAATACAGGTTGTTTTCAAATATAAAGGACTAGAGAAGAACTAGATTGTGGCTAGATGTCACTTTTGCAATATTTCACTTATTCAAATCACGTGAGAGGCAAAATCTACAGATACCAGAAATGAAGTATTTTATTAATTAATTATATGACAGAATTATATGTGTAAAACCAGGACTATATAATTTATTATTTGCCTTTAATTGTTGTTTATTACTAAATTATTAGCATTTGTACAATTTTCTAGCAGCCACTAGGATAATGTGTGATAGTAATGGATGCCACTTGGCCTCTTCCCTTTTAATTCTCATTTACACTGTACACAATTCCAGCAGAGAGGAACTCCAGCCTGTTACATCCATCCTTCATTAAATATAAACAATTATCACTTCANCCACATCTCCCGAGACAGAGACACAGGACAGAGCGATTGTTTACAGAACTCTGTGCTCTGCAAATCTGAGCTTTCCCATGAGAATATTCTTCTGCGGGGAAACTCATAATATGTTCATACAATACACAAGCACCTTAGTTTTCATCTTACTTGGCTGTGAATTTTTTGTCTTTCATCTAAAGTAATTCAGAACTATAGCTACATGTCTATTAGGCCCAGATGAAAGAAGAGAGAGAATTATACTTTTTCAACAAGAAAGGTAGGTGTATAGTTTCTGAATGTCTCCAACAGATAGGCTGTTTTATTTGGAAACTACTCTTACTAATAAAAAAATAGTAGAAAGAATTTACTACAGATATCTAAATGATCTTAAGTAAGCAAAATCTGAGCAGAAGGACTAGCACAGTAAATTTGTGCTCTTTGTGAATTCATGAAAACCTGAAGATTAAAAATAATGCTGACATTCTACTGTAGCCAAAAGAACACAAACTCTAAAATAATTATTTTAAGGACAGTAATTTCAATATTATGAAAGTAAAAAAGAAATCTTATTTTCTCTCATCCACTGAAATATTTTTTTCTGAATATAGCAAAGTATAGAGCAAACATCGTACACAAAAGTGTGATAAATATATTTTGGTTAGCAATTTAGTAAAAAAAGGACCACATCTTGTCTATTGCAGTGTAGGAACTGTTTGACAGAATTCTGGACTAAAGCAGCTTGTTAAGTATGAATTCTTAGCTGTATCCTAAGGAGAAGCATGGGGCAGATTTTTGTATTCTGACTTGTTTACTTATACTGAAATCTCTACAGAATTTTTTAAAGTGAGACAGAGATAATTTAAGGATTTTAAAGATTGTTTAAATTTTAGAATAGCTTCAAATACTATTAAAAATCAAGTGTCTAATGATCATACAGTAATTCTCATTACAGCATTACTTAACGTCCACCACTGGCTAGGTAATTCTTGCCAGGAAAACCCAACCCTGTGCCAGACTGTTGAACTCAACTACTCCTTTGACAGAAGTGTAATGGTAGCTAGTAGGACATTCATTTGTTTTTGCTTCAAGTTATGCTAAACCAGCTGCCTATTATCTCAAAGCAGCGAACAGCAGATTTAATACCAAAGCAAGATTTCAAGTTATAGTGGTTCTATTCTTCAGTAGAGCATGACAAGGTGAGAATTGATCCTCTAAGCCTGAGTGCAGGTGTGAAGAAATGACATGCCAGCAAGATGCATCCTAACAGTATTTCCTTGTAGTGTTTGTACAATTTCTCTCTGTATAAGGAATAAACATTACTAAAAAGCAACTTCATGAGTTGTAACTCATATATTAAAGAAAAAAAAAATTCAGTCTTTAATACTGAATGACATTGAATTTATGACAATAGAGAGCAATTTTGCCAATAGACTCTCTAAATGCTTCTATCAACATTTAAATATATCTGACTTCTACCTATCTTGAGAAAATGAGATATAACAATTCACAGTATGAAATAACAAGAAGGTATATCCACCTTACTCTTTATGTTCTTTCTTTATAGACTATCATCTCCTACTTCGTACAAAAGACGAAGGAATATCAGAACACACAAAAGAATAGATCTGCTCCAAACTGAGCAACCCTCAAGGCAGACTGCTTCTGAGGCAGAAGACAATCTCTACTTTGAGACCCAGATCATTTACTTCTCTATAAACTAATGAGTAAAAAATGGCATTGGACTCTCCTGAATATTTACAGGCAGCACCGAAACTGTGCGATCCACTACATGAAACCCCAGCTACTAGAACTGAGTAACCAACAACAATCTTGTCAGTGAGTAAGACAATGATGATTGGAAATTCAGAAGTATGAAAATCCTCCTACTTCAGAGGTTTGAATAAGCAGCAAGAAACTAGCAACACTCAGTAGATTTGGGGAGCACATTCTAGAGACTCATTGTTCAACAGATCCTTGACAATATGGACAAGAGCTGACAGAGATCAGCTCTTAGGACATTTTCAGGTGACACTAAAATGGGGGAAGCAGACACAGTAGTTAACACAATAGCTGAGTGCCTACTCATGGACAACTGGGTCAACAGAAATTAATAAAGCTGACTGAGGTAAAAAGCAACTGTTTACTCCAGCTACAGAATTACAATAATCTAGGTTAACAATAACCTCACTTGTCTGAGTGCCACCCTACCCAACCAGAAACCTGGGGTTTATGGGCAGCAGGGTGTTGAAGACAAGGTAACACCATATTATCACTAGAAAAAATGCAAACCACACACTGGGCTGCATTAGGAAGAAGACAGCAACTAAAACAAAGATAGTGATTTACTTCATCTACTTGTCAGCAGTTTAAACCTTACCTAGAATATTTCATCCAGCTGTTAGGCCTACAGTTCAAGGAGGGTGTGAGGAAACTGAAGGAGACTAAACTGAATCATCTGTAAGAAATGTTTGAGGGACCCAGACTCCTTTACTCTGGTGAAGAGGAGGCTAAAGTGTCAATTAATCTAATGGCAGCCTACAACCACGCAAAGAGTAATTACAAAGAAAACACTGATCAATTTTTCTCAGCAGGGGCTGATGTGATACAGCAAATTATAGCCAGCAGCTTCGAGGGTTCACACTAGATATGAGGCAATATTTTGCACTAAGCCATCACAGCTGCAGAGCAGGCTTCACAAATAGTGTAAAACTTCAGTTCCTGGAGGTTGGCATGTGTCAGTTGAGTCAGTAAAACACAAACATGTTTGACTGCTCCTGGTGATTGTTCTTCTTTGAGGAGGAGGCTAGACTAGACAACCTCCAGCAATCCTTTCCAACCTGATACTTCCTGAAGTATCTTTAGCAACACTGCCATTAAGCTAAAGATACTTCAGGAAGGCCAGAGAGAAAAATGAAACACAGAAAAACAAATATTAAACCCTGATGATCCAAGAGTCATGGGTGAATTTCAGACCAGATCTAAGTAGCCTTGTGATACAGAACAGAAACTCTAGATCAAAAAATTAGGAATGAGAAAACATAATCACTTTATTTGAAGTTAAGGATATTACTAATTTTTCACCATCATTACAATTTTGTTCAATTTCCACAAAATACTTTAAAAATTGGAATAATTTTATTTCCCTTAAGCAATAAAGAATGCAGCCTCTCTGGTAAGTTGGAAATGAGTCAGTCATATTATTACACAACTCCTGGAAAACAATGTTTCATCATTTCCACTTTTACGATTACACAGAACTTTTCTGAAAAGTCTAAAGATTAATTGACTTCTAGTCACTTAAGGGAAAATTTCCAGTACCAAAAGACAGCATTATAGATTTAAAATAAAAAAAGATTTCACTTCCAGGTAATTTTACCAAAGGTTTGAAAGATAGCAGATGGAAATTGTGACTATACAATATAATTGCAGAGAGAATTGATGAAAGATTAGTATTCCTTTAAAATCAGGCTTCACTTTTAAATTTATTATTGACAGATTATTAATGTGATGAACTAGATGTACCCCAGTAAACAACAGACCTAGGTACTATACCTAGAATTCACCATATCAAGGTGTTTCCAATTGAATATAGTCATTTAAGAAGCTGATTGGCTAAACCACTTCTTTCTTTGTACTCTGGACATTAGGTTAGGTTACCTGACAAACAGTGACTGCAATTAAATATACAATATAAAAATTGTTTTGATAATGGGGCCTCACAGATTATGAAAACACAAGTTCTGAATAAAATTTCATTAAAAAAATACAATTTTACCTACTCTAAAACATGCATCGTCTATATGGAAATGTCAATTCAGTGTTAATATTATTTTTGTAACTATTTAACAAAATATGACAATTTTTTGTATTCTTTTTAAACAAAGCTGCCATATTTTGGTGGTGATTTGCACAACACTTTGTAGTAAATTAAACGAGCTGCTATATTCCGCACATGTCAAGTGTTTGATCTCCAGATAAGCAAATTCAGGTAATGAAATTCACATCCCTAACTGTGAAAGCTATATGACCAAGTTGTTTACCTGCAGCATTTTGCATAAAATAAAAACCAAGCTTTTTATTGGCACTTTGTTCTTAAAGTCCATGAGTTCTCCAGTAAGCACACTTTTTTGTCATGCTATGCATACATAAATATGTAAACAACATTGATCATTGGAGGAGACTAGAATCACTAAAAGGAACAAATTATACTGCATATTTATTTTGGTCTACCATTTTAAGGGCTTTCATAAAAGAAAGATGAAATGGCAAAAGGGACAGTACAGCTACTGCAATGTCCTTTCTGGCCTCTGCTTCTACTGCCACATCAGGACTACCTAATCTGTTCCTGTGTCACCTAAATTGCTATCTATTCATAAGCCTTGTTATATAAGATCAAACATCCAGTTACAATCCACTTTTGCATGTTCTTTAGAGTTCACAAATATTAAAATGAGCCCACACATGACAAAAAAAAAAAAAGTTAAAGAAGCTTATATGTAGGAGATCTCCAAGTACCATCTAGGATTTTCTTATATTGAATAATGAAGTAAAAGCCAGTTGAATAAGATGCAGCTTCATTACTTCGGGGTTTTGTTGTTCCTCTTTTTTTAATTTGTGATCTCCCTTTGTATTGTCTCTTACACCAGATTTATAGAAGGATTTTATCAACAAAAGACTCAGACCCAATTTCAGTGCAAGTTACATGTCCATTTTTTACAGCTTGACTTGCAAAGACATGATTTTATAAAGATGGGCATTCTATATTCTTACTCTCTTTTAACTGTATTTGTTGAAGCATACTGGTCATCTAACCAGATGATCATTTTAGTAAATTACCTTTGCATTCCAATATTTCTTGAAACATTACCAGATGACAATAGAACATTCTGATTTAGCTGGAAGCCTAAAGCAGATAAATCTGAACTAGTAAGATGATTTTTTTTTCAACTGATGAATGACTAAGTCCTTGAAAACCTTGCCAAAGCATTTGGTACCATAGTAGTAAATGTTTTCACATCAGTAAGACCGTATTTAAAAAGAAATATGTCCGAACTGGAAAAAGAAATTGCAAATTTGGGGCAGTAATAAATAATGAAATTCTACTGGTTTTGTCACAGACATCCAGACATTCACTATGTCTATGTTATTAACAGAAAAAAAAATTTACAGCACAGGAATTTGATCCAAAGCTAATAAAGTCTTGGCAGACATAACTGGGCTTTAGGTAAGATCACAAAAATAAGTATGGGATCAAATTCAGAAATAGTCGAAGACTATTAAAATGTGTCAATACTACACACTGCATGTGATTTCAACACAAAAATTCACCTTGTAGATCTCCCCATGTAAGCTCAAGAACCAATTTTATCTCAAATTGAATGTTTATTTCATACTCACTCATACAAATTCTTCAGTGGTGAAGTTAAAATAGCCAGCACAGAGATCAGACTATTGCAGTGGCTATGTATTTTATAGATCTTGAGATCTCTGTCTTTGTGTGGATTCAGAAACTCCTGCACAGAACTACAAATTGACCAGAGCATATCTTCAGTGGACATCAAAATTGCTGCAATATCAATTCTGTAGGCAAAAAAAGCCCAAGAATAACATTACTTAAGACATCTTGATAATGGTAAATTCCAATTAAACAGATATTTTTCCTGACAGGATAAAACACAATAGCATTGACTTTAAATTTCCTCTGCAGTGATGCAGGAAGTCTCCATCCACTACTCTGTAAAAAATCAACATTTTCACAGAGTTGTGTTACAAAAACTAGTAAAAAGAAGACTTAAAAATTTGGAAACGTCCTTTTTCAAAGGACAGCGTCACTAGGCACGAACAAATTAATTTCTAAACTACAAGTAAATAAATATAAATTTTGTTTTCTTATAATTAAAATGTACATACTATTTTCAAATCCTGATGGGGCAAAAAAATAGGAACAAAGGAACTTAATCTTCAATTTGCAGAACTAACTCCATGCAACATTATACAGTGTGGAACATTTCTGAGCCAGTAATCTGTTGCCTGTTAATACAAGTTGGCAGAGCATCACTCGTCATTGGCCTGAACAATAGCAAGAACCCAAACTACAACAACATAATCTCACAAGACTATGCTGACATACAACACACAGGAAACATGTGAATAACACACACACAAAAAAAAAGTGGAGGTATGAGGTTGGTCTTTAAGAGGTACTTAAACACCTAAAAGCCATGGATGCACATGTGATCATATGCATTTTTAAGGATCATGTTATTTTTGAAAAATCTAGGCAAACACATATAAACAGACATATGTGTCCATATTACACATCAGCTCTCTACCATCTGAAGAACCATTCGGAGAGAAGATACCCTCACAAACTACAACATTATTAAAAATATATGTAAAGATTCTGTGATAAAAATATATTGAATTATACTGAGTAATTTTTTTCATCTATTCATGACTGGATAGTTCAATTTGCTTAGTGAAAAATTCAAGAATCATCTTAACAAATATACAACTTTTCTAGAAAATGACAATGTAAAATGTTCTTTCTTATTCAGTGGTTTGAAGTAAATTCATATAGAATTGACTAACATGACGTTTAAGTAATACTGTATTTTTCATATTTCAGGGAATTTTTTTCTCCCAAAAAACTTCCAGGAAAGTTTTCAGGAAACTTCTCTGTACCAAAAGATCTAGAAGAGCCTCATTACAGTAAGTTACTGCAGGAACAGAGCATTCAGCTAGGGTCCCACCCATTTCAAGAATGGAATCTTGTGCAAGTTACTTGAGCTTTCATGACAATACTCCTTTCCATAATAAAATTTGAGCTGACAGCACGTAACTCTTAGCTCACACAAGACATGTACCTGCTTAGTGTCTCCAACCCTCTAAAACCACAAACTTTAATTCTTCTCAGTGGTGCTGTGCAATAGGACAAAAGGCAATGGTAAGGAAGTCCCACCGAATATGAGAAAGAACTTCCTTACAGTGTGGGTGACCAAGCACTGTAACACAGTGCCCAGGGAGGTTGTGGACTCTCCCTTACTGGAGGCATCTAAGAGCTGTCTGGACTTGGCCTTTTGCTATGTACTCTGGGATGACCCTCCTTAAGCAGGGAGGTTGGACCAGATGACCCAGTGTGGTCCCTTCCAACCTCACCCATTCTGTAATTGTGTGCTTCTGTTAGGAGAGATACACCTATTTATTGAGTAAAACAAGACATTGGATAGAAAGGATAAAGGTAGGGTAAATTTCCACTTGAAGACACCTGCTTTAGTATTCCTCAAAAAGACCCTTCTCTCTGGCAAAACATAAGAATTGCAACAAGAAAAACTTCAAATTTCTTACTTCCTAAAATGACAGAAAAAGGAATAGACTCTTTCTCCTCTCTCCTTTTACATCACTGGCATACTTCTGACAAATCTTTTGATGTGACCTTGTAGGTCTTTCACTTGAAAAGCACAAATTCTACTGGAACACATTATATTTCCTTAAGGAATCAACAGCTTGATTTCTAACCCTGATATTGCCAATTCTGTCCACATTTTAGGCTGCATCACCAGTACTCAATGCACTTTCATTGTGAGGCTTTCAAACCAATCAAGCAGTTTATGGAACAATTTCAGAGAGTTGAAAGAGGTCTTTGATTCTGCCCAGTTTGCAATATAACTACTAAATATACTTAAATATACAAAATATCTTTTATTAAAACAAACATCAAAATGCATAGATTTGGTCTATCCCCCTGCCATGTTCATTAACATAGAAATTTGAATCAAAGCAGTGAATAACAGAAAAATAACATTTACTTCTTTTATCCATCAAAACCATATTTAATGTATTAAATATACAAACATTACCTGATCTGTGGTGTTCTTTTGTAACTGGGACACACCTGACAATATCTGGAGGACAGAATATCCAAAGATCGCTCTAGTACATCTGTAAGAATCTCCTGGGCTATCTTTGGAGGTAGAATAGTCCATAGATCATGATGAAGAGCACAGCAGAAGTAATGCCACATCTGGACAGAGAATGAGCATCTTTCCCCCTATCAAAACCACCACACATTAGATAACAAAAAAACACCTTCCAAAATGTCAATTTAACTCCTACAGGTCTAATTAATTCAATCTGAAAGAAAATAACTAAAGACTTCCAGGAATATGATGGCCAAAAATGGTCCTTGAAGAGATATGAGACATCTTTATTTGCAAGGAAACACATGTTGCATTTCAGTCACAAAATTAGTTCTGCCACAAAATAAAACCATGGTATTTGAACTCTTATATCCTCAATTAACCTATTCTTAAAACCCATAGTGTTGTAAGTTTAGTTTAAAAACATAAACAGTATTCTGTATGCAGTAGAATAGTCAGGTAAACTTAACACAGCAGTTTCTTTGTCTGCAAAGAAAATAACTATTTAAATTACATACACATATGTATTTCCCCAGATTCAGAAATGCTATGCATAACCATGATGATAAAAACTTGGTTATATATAATAGATATGCAAGAAGAGAAGAGAAGAGAAAAGAACAACTAAAATATTAAACCGATAATACAAGATACCTAGATTTTTTAACTAAGATTTTTTTCCTCTTGTAATTTGAATGTATTGAAACCAAACATTTTCTGGCAAGGAATCAGCATTGGCATTAATATTTCATTAATATTTCTAAACAGATCTATCCCATTAAGACACAGAAATAAATACACAGGAGTCAAAATCACAGCAGTTAATCTATATAATATTTCTAAAAAGCACACAGGAGAACTCATGTTCAAATATTTCAACCAAAAGCTATAAGCAAATAGCATTATCATGAAGCTTTGTGAGAACAGAGACTTCAATCTTCAGTTCCCACATCCCAAAGGAACTGAGAAATATTTTAAGAATTTGTTGATATTTTAGCATTATTAGAAATATAAAATAACCCCACTTTTTTAAAAACACTTTTGAGTTTGATAGGCATTCTTTAATAATAAAAATCAAAAAATAATCTGGCTTCTTTTTAAATATATTAGCATGACCATTAGCAGATTATTGGAAATTGTCACTATTCGGTTTTTCTCTGACATAGTATTTGAAGTGCATTTTATACAAAAAAGAGGCAAAAATTATGACAAAGAATAAAATAAACAAGCTTGTTCACAAGTTTTACTTTTTAACTTTGTAATTATAAACACAAATTGTTTCACTTTCTCTGCTTTAGTTTATTTAAGTAATAGCTCTTTTTCCCTTTTTTAGTATTGTACCTCCGTTGCAAAACATCACTGAAGATTTAAATGAGATTCACTCCTCTTTTCTGACCTGTGTTTCTATTTGTTGCCATTTCTAGACAATTCCACTGATAAACATCTGCTATTTTTATAGGCTTCATATAATAAAAACAGATGTGAGCTTTTATTTAGCTTATATATGAGGAAACAAGCAGCTGTGTTTTATTACATAAGCCACTCAGTATTATCTCTGAACAGACAATTCTTTATTCTTTGACTGTTAGAAAATATAAGTTCCCACAGCTACAGCAGATGTCTGCTACACTAAGAGCTTCATTCAAAAACATAATCTGGAGAGCTGGCCCAGTGGCACACTCCTCCTGCTGAGCTTATACGTTGGAAGGAGACACCTCTCACTGCTGGAAGTTTTGGCAGGGAACTGTCTCTGTAACAAGCAATAGATCTTAATCCAATCTCTTCCATTTAGGATGCCTACAAGAGGTCAATTGAAGTAACATCTGCTCAGCAGCATGCCTCCTGAAGGAACTCACAGCAGATCATGGTTCACCCTTGGGCCATCTCCCATGGCCCATTGAAAAAGGAGTAATGATGTAAAATTACATACTTTTCACCTCAAACCCTGCAAACATACAGAGCTCAGACACCAGTTTTCCTCATTCCTTCCTACACGCATCAGTTCTGTTCAATAATGATAAAACTGTTTAGCTACTCCATATTCTTGCTCATCAGACAACTATTTCTCCATGGTGAAGTTACTGGGTCACCAATAAACCGGACACAGAACCATAGGCACTACAGACAATGAAGATCATTGTGATTCAGCAGTTGCCAAAAGCCACTGCACTTCTTACCTTATCATCTATCATTCAAACAAAACTGAAATGTTTATTTACTTGTCTTTGAGGTAGGAACATTTTGATAAATAACTGTTATGTGCATGCCCCATCCAGCACAGATTTTGTCATGGACTGAGCAGCTCCTTATATTACATCTGTAGATTACATATACCAGACGGAATTTTTTCTCATGTAAGCGTTCTAGAAAATGTTTAACAGAACACACTAATTGTCTCACACAGAAAATTATACAAGGAAGGACAAGACTTTGTCTCCAAGAGATCTCAGTTATTACTGATTAAAAATCCATATAGTACTTCACCCTGAAATTAAGTGAAAATAGTTTCAGTGTTTGTATTTAACTAGGATGAAGGAAAAAAAATACAATAAATGAAAACAATTCTCTTAATTTTTTTTCATAGAATCTTTAGGACTATAGCTATAGATCAGACCTGTGACTTCAAGATGCAGGTGAAATGGCATTGGTTATTTCAGAAATACATTGTTGAATGCTTCAGGTAACTATGTTGACCATCTTTCTTTTTTACACCCTTTAGTCACAAAAAGTAAAAAGGGGAACCGATTGAAAATAAAATTCAAAGAATCGGATAAAAAATTTCCCAAAAGAAGACTTTCATATGTCACACTTTCTAAAAGAAGTGTGAAGTTTTTAGAGATAAAGATGATGATGTCCCCTTTACTGAGTTCTACAAAAATGCCTTGACACACAATAAATATTTTATGAAGTAAATGACACAAACACTTCATGGTAACACTATCTCATCTTTAAATGACTATGTTTTCCTACATCATTTCTAGAGAGGCATTTGCCTGCAGTAGTAGATATTTCAAAATAGTAAATTCCAACAATCGTTATGTAAAAACAATGCTGATCTCATGCTTCTGATTTGTCAGAAAGCTGGCAACCACTAAAACATATTTTGTAAAAGGAAGCCATAGTAAACTTAACTTCACACCTCGTAAAAAGCTTTGCAATCATCCCAGTAGTGACTCTCAGCATCCTGTAAAATGCTTGTAGCACAAACTCTGATGCAGTAGTTCGTAACTTGAAACTGGAGAATGTTGATGAATTCCTGATATTTTTGGACAGGCACTAGGAACAGGGGTCTGTTCAGAGAGAATGATTAAAGAGACAATGATTGAAAGGCTGTGCACTAGGGGGTAACAATCCTAGCACTGCAAATAGTTTTGATTAGTAGGTATCAATCATTCATTTCCTCTTGGTCCTGAACCTAGCATTCAGTTTTGAAACTTTTTGTTTCAGAAGTTCTTAAAATATGTCTGCTTTTCTATATATTCTCATTTAACTAGTCACTGAGAAATAAATTACTTCATCCTATTCTCTGAGACAAGTGCACTAGTCATTCACTTATTTCTGTGTTGCAGCATTCTTGCATCAGCAATTATTACATCAGCACTGAGTGTGACAAAGAAAACATAAGCACAGAGTACAGAGATTGCTTTTGGTATGTACTAAAACTTTTTTGATAATACACCTAAGTAGAATTATTTAGCAGTATTTTGGCTTGGACTTCCTACTCACAAAGATACATTTCATGCAGGAAACAGTAAAACATCAGAGGGAAAGTGGCTCAACAATGCCTATACTCACTTAGAAATCATACATTCCGTAGAAATTGTGCTACTTCAGGGTGCCTCCCCAAAAATGCTGTTTCTACTTTTAAATTGCACATGGCTAGAAACATGTGGACCAATAGACTCCTAGTACCTTCAGACAAAATCTCCTAAAAGCAAGTACAATTGTATTTCTCCCCAGGTTAAACACTGCCTTTGGCTTTACACTCCTGCTTCACATCTTCTCTTATTTTTATTCTGCATGTAATAATAAACTATATTCCAAAACTACAATGTATGTATTTCTTTACCTGTTTGAAAACACATGGTGTTAGGAAAAAGCACAGAAATGTGTTTTTATATTGACCTCTACGATTGTTATGTGCTGTATCAGATCTTACGAAAATTAGGCATTGCAAAGGTCAGAAAAGGAAATCAAGGCCTTAGCACTTTATTTATATGACAGCAGAGTAGTACACTCAGTTCCCTGGACAATCCTATTTTCTCACATTTAATAATTAAAAAAATTGATCTGCGAATCAAATGCAGAGCTTACACATAAATAATTTGTTTTGTAATTGCTGCTCTAGACTTCCAGGTTGATTCAGATGTTTCCATAAATAGTACATATTACTGCATGCGCTAAAAAATATGATGCAATTTGGAAAACTACCATCATACTGTATTACCAAAATGGAATGAAGTCTTATATTATTTATGTTTGAATTAAATATTTCAAGTAAAAGGGACATACTTTTTGCTTGTTTCTCTCATTAAATTGCTGTACATTGTAAAATGCTGGAAGACATATATCGCTGTGGAAAGGGCAGCATACAGGTCTTGCAGGGGAGCCTTCAAGGGAACGTCTTTGCTCTTCTCCTCTAGTCTTGCCAGAACAGCTGTTGCCACTTTGCTGCAGGCCTCTACAAAGTTTGCTCTAATTTCCTGAAGAGAATCATCTCTGCAGGCCAGAGCCAATGGAAGCAATGTGTCGAGTTCTTCCATGATGTCAAAACAAAACTGAGAAAAATAAATGTGACACCAAGTTATTTGTATTCTGACAACACTGCTTAATTTATACACGCTAGGGTCAGTTTCTTGAAAAATGAAATTGGCATGAAATACAAATATATTGAATCAGCTTTACAAACATTTTAATCTCTTAAACAGAGGAGTAGCATTTTTTTAAAGTAAATTAAATATTCTTCCATTCTTTCTTGCTTTCAAGCTGCATATTCGGTACTAGGGGAAAAAATAAAACCATCTTATGCTAGTAATGCCTTCATTTGGTTTTGATGTCACTAAACATACATTCAAAGCACAAGGTCAATTCCTTGTAAATAATTTTCTAAACTAATTAATTTTGAAAAATACACAAGCACATTTCTCAACACTGGATTTGGAAACAAATGTGTCATCTCTTCATACATTCATACATTAATCTCCCTGAAATTATCTCCCCAAAACTCCTGTGTTATTTCAAGCAATCATTCATTAACAGCATTCCAAATCTGCCAGAATACTTGAAAATCTTACTAAAAAAAGTCTTTCAAACATACCTTTCCTCACAAAAGGAATTTAATTAATAAATGACCTTTCAGCCAAATCAACTAACTCTAAATTTGCTTTATTACTGGTTATGCCAATTAGTTGAATGGCATGTCTAAATGATATGAATACAGGAAATCCCTTTATTGCCATATTTCAAAGCTTTCAACATTTTCCCATCGAACCACTTGGTAACAGAGCAGATACTAATCAGAATGCTTTAGAACTTTCTGCTGAAAAAAAGAATGCCAGTGAAGTTTAAAAGTGAATTCTTTCAAGTACAAACTACGGGCTATTGTATAAAGCTCTGTTCAGCTTCACACTGAAATGCCTCTCACTTTCTTCTTAATTCCATTTATATAAGATATAGAATATTAATAGTACTGTAAGTACTTCAAAGTGTAGATGGCAAGCAGCTTTGACATTCTGTCTCCCTTCAAACTTCAGATCTTTTGATACCTGCCTTAGCAATTCGTTTTGGTTGCTCCTCCTGTTGGACCGCTCTGCAGGACTCCCTCATTTGCTGGTTGTTTACAAGACTCATTGCACAGCCTGCAGCTGAAAACTCTTCTTTCTGCTCATGTTGAAGAATTTTAGATGAAAAATCCTCAATTGCTATTGTTATACAGTGAGCCACAGAAGAAGACAGGTCTTCGAATGCATTTCTCCAGCCAAAACTCAGTAAAATAGGCTGAAATGCATATTAAAATTATATTAATCCAAAGTCATTACTGAGTGTTAATATTGTCTGAAAATGAATTGCACATCCATAATTAAATTACAGGACACCATCATATTTTGAAATTAATTTAAAGAATTTAAAATATAATCCACTAGTGTTGAAATCTTATTAAAAGAGTTTGCACTCAACAAAATGAACATGCATAACAACATTAAATTTATCATCAGTTTTTCCAGAAAAAAAAAATCCTGTTTAAACAAGACAGCTTTAAAAAAAAATGCTTCATCTTTACTTAATTTGTAATCTTGAACAGAATCTACTTAACAAAGTCAAAGAATGTGTATATATTTTCAATAAATAGTACAACAAATAATCTAGCAATGCATACCCTGTAATAATTTTCACTGCAAGGTAACAAATGGAAGTTATTAACCATGAATCTCAATGGGAAGCACTTAAAGAGGAGCTGGTTTTAACACAGCCACACTGTATTTCACTTCTCTAGAACTAGATTTAGAAAAGATTAAAATGTTTAAATAGAGATTCGTAGGTTTTAGCCAATGTTGGCTTTAACTGTGCCTTACATCAGTTCCTCGCCTCCTTTAAACAGACTTCTGAAATAATCTGAAGTGTAACAGTTGACAGAAATAGAAACAGTAGGACATCATTACTTTTTGACTTATCTGACTTTTCATTGCTTTGATGACTTGCATCAGACTTAACCTTTCCAGAAGTGGCAATTTGAGAATTGCACCACTCTAAGAGACATATTTTAATGACATAAGATGATGTTCAGTAAGTTTCTCCACCATGAGGACATAGTAAGAGAATAGAAAAGACAGATTCCTAACTTTTTCTGCAGCTATGATACTAAATTGGAAGAAAATGAAGGGCTACCAAGTGAAGCCCTTTCATTTTACTTCAGTTTAAAAATTGTATCCTCCTTCCTTTCCTGTTCCCCACTAGCATCATTCAGCTCTTGTAAGCATAGAGACAGCCCCCATGGACACACACTTTTGTACTCCCTATTTTGAAGGGGATCAAGTACATCTCAATGTACCTAAAATATTCTTCTTTGTATTACATATTAGTATTACTCTCAAACACCAGTCCAAAGCACATTTTAAAAGAATTTCATCATTAAAATCAAGCCATTAAGAAATTAAATTTCACTATCATAAAGTATCAGACTTGTTGAAGCATTTAGGTGCCATCAAATCAACAATAAAAATGTATTTTGGAGAAAATATGAGCCAGATATAAACAATCTTGTATGTACATTCTACAAAGCACAAGTGCTTATTACACAGTACTTTGTTGGCATCAAAGAAACTAGACATTGTATGAGTACCTACATCTCTAGGAAGAATCATTATGATCATAAATCTAGATCACAAATCCAGATCATAAATCTATGTTCATAAATCTTCTCCAAGATTCTTTGAGATTATATGTATAATATCAAAAAAGCTACCATATTTTAGTATTTTTCTTCCATTTCGTTATGAAGTATCTTATAACTATGTTTTTTTCTGTTATTAACTACTAAATACCAACCACTTCTTTGAACACCGTACAATTTTATTGCATCTAAATTGAAACTTTGCACATAAAAGTAATCACAGTAGCTGAAGTAATGAAACTACAGCAATAGGTGTTTATAATGAACATGGAGAAAGTCTGCACTGGAGACACACACAAAAGAAAACCCCATACAAAGTGTAAGACTCTTTTCATACTCACCTCTTCTACCTGAAGTAACTGTTCAGGAAGCACGCTGGTTTCATTTGCTCTAGTTTCTCCTATTAAAAGCTCCCCACTAGCTCTCTTCAGAACTCCTGCACAGTATGATAAAAGAGATCAAAGTTAAGATTAATTCTGTAGTAAAGTCAGCAGCCTACAACATCTTCTGATATATCAATATGAAGCATTAAAAAACCCCTCAAGAACATGTGGGGAATACTAATGTTATAATAAAGTAAAATTCAAGTTATACACAGTCTCTTTTATATAACACGATGAAATCCATATCTGGTTGTACTTGAATTTTATACAAATGCACATATAATGTCTAAAATATGGGTTCATGTAAAATAAATGTTTTTATACTGATTGTGAAGTCACCTCTTCTGAGGAAGAACCAATAGCACTATCAGCTGTATAGAAATTAATTTCTCCTCTTTGTTCAAAGAAGTATATCAATTGAACACTAATATATTTTTACAGCTTTTACTTATTTGGAAACACCAATAAAATAAGTATAAAAAGACAGTTAATTACTACAGTTATTATAAGCAACATGATGGCTTATAGAAATATAAAGAACAAGAAAAGCTCCTTAAGAAGGGCTGGTACAAAGCTCACTCATAAACCTTATGATTATGTAGTAATCAGTAATGGGATATTGCCCCAGTTTTGTCAAGGACAAACCAATATCTGGGATTGATATCACTTTTATCAGTGTTTCACGAAATCTGGGTTCCTGAAGTGCATTGATGATTCCTCTTCCAATTGATACAAGCACAAATGGAGGTGCTTGTTGGGGATTTGAAATTTCAAGGCAGCGTACAGTGACCATGAGATAGTGGAGACCCAGATCCTGAGAGCACAAAGGAGGATGAAAAGCAAGCTCACTGCCCCAGGTTTCAGAAGAGCAGACTGTGGCATCTTCAAATATCTGCTTGGAAGAGTCCCATGGGATAAGGCCGTAACTAATGGGACACAAGAAATTTGATTAATATTCAAAGATCACCTCTCAAAGCTCAAGAGTGTTGAAAACAAAAATGGCAGAAGGCCTGCATGAATGAACAAGAAGATCCTAGCCAAACTCAAACACAAAATGTAGCATACAGGGCATGGAAGTAAGAATGGGTAACCTGGGAGGAACACTTAAACTTCTGAGCATGGAAAAAGTTAAGGACGCTAAAGCTCAAATGCAACTAATTTGGCCAAGAATGTCAGAGACAACAAGAAGGGCTTCTGTCAGCACACAGATGACAAATGGAAGACCAGGGAAAACATGAACCCATTGCTCAACAAGATGGGGGACCTGGTAACACAGATATGGAAAAGGTTGAGATTGTGAATGTCTTTTTCAACTTATTACTATCAAGGCCAACCTTCAGGAATCCCAGGCCACAGAGACCAGGAGGTAAGGTTGCAGCAAGGAGGATGCACTCCTGGTAGAAGAGGATCGGGTCTGACAATAACTAATCAAACTCGACATATCAAAATCGTTGGGCCCTCATGGGATGCACCTGCAAGTGTGGAGGGAACTGGCAGATGTCATTGCAAGATCTCGACTCTCAGTAATCTTTGATCAATCACAGCAACTGGGAGAAGAGTCCAAAGGCTAGAAGAAAGCAAATGTCACTCCTATTTTCAAAAAGGGCAAGAAGGAGAACTCAGGGAATCAGAGTCTTGTCAACCTCACTTCAACCCCAGGGAAGATAATGGAGGCATTTCCAGATGCATTATAAAGAATTCATCAGGAGCATTCAGCATGGCTTCAGTAACAGGAAGTCATGCTTGACTAACCTGATAAACCATGAAGAAATCATTGGCCTGGCAGATGAGGGGATAGCAGCGGACATTGTCTACACAGACTTTAATAAAGCCCATGGCATTGTCTCCCATAAGATCTCGCTATAGAACAAGATGTAGAAAAGTTCTTGATGTGTGGAGACTGGACAAACAGTCAGTAAGGTGAGCTGAACAGTGGCAGAATAGCCAAGCCCCAAATGCAGTGATCTGTGGCACAAAGTTTGAGGCCAGTAATTAGCAATCAATCTCAGGGGTCAATCTAGGTCTAATCCTATTTAACATCTTTATTAATGATCTGGATGATGGGGTACAGTGCACCCTCAGCAAGTCTGCAGCTGACATCAAACTGGATGGCAGATAGTCATGACGCCAATCCAGAAGGACCTCAACAGGCTGGAGAAACGGGCACACTAGAACACCATAAAGTCTGAGAAGCGAAGTTGTATGCCTGGGGAAGAACAAACCCAGGCATCAATCCATGTTGGAGTGCTTCCAGCTAAAAAGAAGCTTTGCATAAAAGGACCTGGGAGTCCACAAGTACACAAAGTTTAACATAATCCAGCAAAGAAGGCTGACGGTGTCTGGCATCAGGCAAAGCATTGTAAGCAGGTCAAAGGAAATTATTCTTCCTGTCTGCTCAGCAGTGATGAGCCACACCTGGAGTGGTGTGTACAGTTCTGGGTTACTCAGTACAAGACAGACATGAACACACTGGAGAGTGTCTAACAAAGGGCCACAGAAGATGACAAAAGGAATGGAGGACAGGCTGGGAGCACTGGAACTGTTAGCCAACAGAAGAGAAAGCTAAGGGCAGGATATATCACTTATGTATATAAACATCGGAAAGGAGTGTCCAAAGAGGCCAGGATCAGTCTTCCACAATGACATGGCCAATGGTCACAGGCACAAACAGACACAACACCAAGAGGTTTCCTCTGAATATCAGGAAACGCCTTTTGTACTGTGAAGGTGACCATGCACTGTAAGGTTGTCAAGAGAGGTTATGAAATCTCCATCCCTGGAGATACTCAAAAGCTATCTGGACATAATTGTGGGCAATTGGCTCTAGAGGCCTTGCATGAGCAGGGATTTTTGGACAATATGAACTCTAAAGGTCCCTCCCAACCTTAACCATTTTGTGATTCTGTGAGTCACAAGATACAAGAATAACACCAAATGATATGGTATTTTAAAGATCTGTCTTGTAGCATAAAGCTGTAAAACAACACTGGTGCAGATATTCCTAATGTAACATACTTCATATGAAATTAAAAGAGGTTTTAAATGACCAGGAGCTGCCAAAGCATTGTTAAAGATTATCTTCCAGGCATAACCTTAGAGGTCTTCAGTGATCAGAAGCTACTAGTAGTACACAGTCAAGGTTTAAAGAGCTTTTATCTTTCCATGAAATTTCCAGAATTGGATTTAATTTATCCAAAGTAGATTTTACCTTTCCCCTAATCAATTTGCATTCTGAAAATAAATACTGTTTTTCATACACTTACAAAACATTGTAGAGCTTTGAAGTTTTTGTGGGTTTTTTGTTTGTTTTGGAGGTCTTTTTTACATTTTGGGGTTGTTTTCTCAAATACCTTTTTAGTTTTCATTTTCAAAAGACATTGAGACATTTGAGCTGGGAAAAATGAAAGATAAAATGCTTGAACATAAAACCAAAAGATATTAACCAGGCTATCCAACTCCATGATCATTCAACACATTACAGACAGTACCAGAAACCTACTGGGTTTTTTTCAGCAAGTTTGATTGTATTTTATGATGAAGTTTCTAACAGTTTTCTTTAGAAATTAATCCAGAATTTAAAAAACCCAGACAATGCTAACTGACTGGATATTCTCCCTATTTTCTCTTCAGTGCTTTCTACCTTAAATGCACTTTTTCTCCTTGTAATTCTCCTTTTTTATAGATACAACATCACATTCTTACAATAAGCACAAGTAAGCTTCTATATATTCACATTTTCGTATTACTATCTCTACTTAGATCTGCTATTTATAACTTTTTATATCAAGACTTTAAAGAAAACCTTAAACATTTAACCTAAAATCCTTGTGTATTCACAGCACTGCTGCCTTACCTGTTAAGAACTCACAGCTGAGATAAATAGGTATCTAGCTGATGATAGATTTGTGACTTCAGGATCACAGGCAAAGAGCCAAACGATGCTTACACCTACACCAGTTATTTTACAGGTTCCTTCATTATGAAATTAACATGTTCTACTAGATTATCCTACCTCCTTTTCTAATTAACAGTCTGGGCACTCCTGCATTATACTCATCTGTATCTACGTAATGTGTGTGCATGTAGGCTTACAAACATTAAAAACTTCACTGGTCTTCTCAAAGAAGACCCATGTTCAAGTCTCCCATATTTTACTGACTTCCTTTTGTTTCTCAAAATTTTTGCTTTCCCCAAATCTCATCTGGGTATGGCTGGCCTCAATCTTCTTTGATTTAACCTCCAGCCACCAAGGGTTGTCTTCACACTTTGTATTGAACATTGTACATTTAGCCACAGCCCCCATAAAGCCTCTGCTCTTCAGATGCTACTACAACCTTCTTCTCAAATACTATTTCCACAGAGACAGATAACATATTATACCCTTTCTGTCCTGCAACTTCTTCACTTGTGTGAGAAACTGGAAGGACTGCTTGCTCAAAATGCTTTGGGGGTGTGTGTGAGGGAAAGAGGCAAGTCAGGCCCTGGTGAAGCAGTGCATTGCTCCATACACTCCACCCCTCAAGGGTCTGTATCCCAGCTCCACAGTGGCTGCCAATCCCTGGCACATTGCAGGCAATGCTCCACACCCTGCTCCTGGAGCCTTAGTTGAGCTCCAGAGTGACCAGATGACTGGCACTCCCTCCCGGAGAAGGACCCAGGAAAGCCAAAGGGTATTTAACCTGAGACAAAAGGTGAGCACGTCTTGACCCTACCTCCTCTTGGAAATTCTATGAGCTGAACACAACTGGAACCAGGAGTGGTAGTTATGTTTGTGCTTTTCTAGATCTTTTCTGTCTTTCTGTCTTTCTTCTTCTAATTCCCTTGTCTTGGAATTTTTGACTAAGTTAAAATTAAATGGGCTTAGAGTTTGGTAAGTCGAATGAGCTAAGTAAATGATTTGAAAAGTGTTTTATGTTGATTTGAATGCTGGCCTAAACCTTTTGACAAAGTTCTTTGATATCCTGAAGTTGCCAGTAAAGTTTTTTGTTGTTTTGACCTCCTGAGAATATCCTGTTGGTATTTGTACTGTGTGTCTAACCCAGAATATATGAAAAACTGCAAGGCCTTTTAAGTGTCTCATCAAGCTGGGATTTCAGGGCCTTACAACTTGTCTTCTGATTGTCCTGTTCTAATTAGCAAACCCTCCTGGGAAAGAGAAGCACAGCCTCACTCAAGGTACAGCTGCCCAAATTAGTTTGCCACTGCAGACAGGAAGGCAGGCATGGGTCAGAGGAAGCCTACCTATCTAGAAAGCTGATTTTCTACAAAAATTCTCTGACTCTTCTCTTTAAATAGCACATATCAAACTGCATTTGTACGGATACAAAGAAATGCATGTGATCTTTCTCACATGGTTGTTTAAAGAGAATTTGCAGAAGGAGAGCAGAAAAAAGTTAATGTGAAAGAAGATGGAGGCTGAAAGAAAACATGCAATTTTCTCATATTTGCTCCTTTTCCAGAGCATATTCTACACCTTCACCATTCTTGATTATTAGGGAAGATTGGATTAACCACAAATCCTTGCTTTATCTTTCTTGAAACTGATGTTCTACAAACATCTAGTCTTGATGGACTGCTTGTAATTTGTGTACTTCCTTTAGTTTACCAGCCAGGCAGCTTTAATAATTTTGATTGTAAATAATGAGAACGAGATTATATCCAGTGCTACACTAAATCAGAACTCTTCAGCTACCTTTCCTTGTGTGTATTAAAATTTGTCTGGAATTATTCTTCTCTTCAAAACAATTGTTTGCCTAGGCCCCCTTTATCTACAATTTATTTAATTCTTTCTCCAATTCAGTATTTTTCTGGTTTTGTAATGATGACTACAAAGACCGAAGAATAACAGTGACACCTCTTGCAATCTAAATATAATTATTTTTTTCTTATAAGAAGTTCTACTAATTATTTTTCTCTATCAAATTCAACAGCTTTCCTATTTTTATAGCATTTAGGGCCATAAGAACAGTCATTGTGACATCATCTTGCATGCAGCATAGAATAGCAAACTATCAAGGAAAGCTTTTGTATGACTACTCAGTATCTGCGTATAAGCTAAGTATCAGTGCTATCAAAGTAGCTTACAAATTCGATTCAGCCAACTCAGTCAGAGCTTTTATTGAAACCATACTGGAAATAATAAATCTTGCAGAAGCAGGAAGAAACATTCCTCTAGAAATATAAACAACAATTAAAAAAAAAATCCCTAACTATGGTTCAAAAAATCTTTGCTTTCCATCTTCAATAATGGACCTTTTACTTGTTGTACTACATGAGCAAACTATACTAATCCAGATGCAGATAATGTACCTCTGACATCATATTCCCCTCCTAGTGTAAATTCATCTTCATTTTGGATTGATCCACTAAAGCTGTGTATTTGCAAAAGAATATGCTTGAACATCTTACGTTGAGACCAAAGCAAAAATCGCAACTTTTTTTAATCTTCAATTGCAACTTTCGCAATATTGCAACTTTGCAATAAAAGTCTGTTAGGAGCATTCTGCACTCCTTTTATTACACTTTCCAGAAATGGATGTAGAGTTAAGGATTGCTCTTTAAGGTGTGAAGGAAAGACCTCTGCAAACCTCCCCAGTCCCATGAGCCAGAGCTTGTAAATCTAAGGACTTGACAACTTTGCCCACAGTGTTTTCAAGCATTCCATTGGAAAAAGCCTTTCTTGGTTTTCATTATCTGATCTGTCCAAAGTTCATCTCTCAGTGAAATGGGAAAAAAAGGCAGATGAAAGAACATTAGATATTTTTGATTTTTGAGAAGTCTCAACGAGAGGCTTCTCAAAACCCAAGAGGAAAGAAAACCTGAACTTAAAGATGGAAAGAGAATGCAATTTGACAGAGTTCTAAACCCCAATCTCCTGCTTAACCCTTGATCGTAGATGAGCATCTTCCTGATTGCTTCAAAGACAACAATCCATGTGATGCCAGAAGAACTAGGTATGTCAGAACACCTCACAAATTTCAACTGAATGTAAATAGAGAAGTAGACTATCTCATTACAGTAGGCATGACAAGATACCTGCAGATAAAAGGGTTAAATAGTCAAGAAAAAACTGGGGATCGTTACTCCTCTAATTTTATGACATCCAGTGCCCGAAGTGGAATGAAGTGAGGTTATGTACCACTGTGAATAAAGGCCCTGTAAATGACAGAAAAATACAGATACCTTTTCTCTGAAAGGCAGAGTAGCAGACTTATCTAGATGTCACACTAACATTCAGGGGTGGAACAAAACCACACCATCACTTGTTTGTCGAAGAACTTTGCATGATTTCCTTATACTTGATTTAAAGGATAACTTGAAGAACACATTGGTAGTAGATAAAATGTATATTTATACTATCTTTTTTAAAAAAACTGTGCTTAGATAACACAAATACAGTTTTAAATCAAGCTCAAATCCTGGCATTGAGGAACACTAAGTTACTGCTGTTAAAGTCAAAAAATAAAATCAGGAAGAATTGGATGTAGAACAGTGAAAAGAAGTTAGAGTGGAAAATGCAATTCAGATAATTCTTTTCTCCAATCTATGTAAGTAATTTGTGAAAATGAGAATTTTGAATATATTCCAGAAGGTGCCAGATAAAGAACTCTCAAACTGAACTCAGAGACCTATCTGTATCACCTAAAAAACTCTCTACATCCATCTCCCTACAGAGTTCACTCTGGTTCACTGTTTCCTTTGGTGCTATTGTCTGCCATGGGGTTACCATCAGAGAACACTGGTAGGCAGTACTTCCCTCTAACATCTATTTTCAACGGCCTAAATTGGTCTTCATAGGATTCCATTGTGCACGCTGCAAAGAAACTTGTCTTGTTGCCAGCTAGAACTCTGAACTACATGTCTTTCTTTTCTTCACTGTTCTTTTTTTTGGTTCACAAGCAACCTCCTACCAAAAGCTGAATCTGCAGAAGAGACTACATCCAAGCAATAATGCAATGAAAAAGTATGAAGAGAAGCCCAGGTGGCCACCTTGCAAATTTCCAATGTGGAAGCCTTCGACCTCTCCGCCCAAGAAGCAGCTATAGTCCTAGTGTAATGAGCTTTACAAACCCTGGGAGCCTCTTTACCCTTAACTACATACGCCTCTCTAATACAATCCCTTAACCATCTAGCTAAGCAACTCTTAGAAGCCATCTGACCCCTCTTAAGACCCCCTAAGAGTACAAACAATCTGTTAGAAGATATGAAATCTTTGATTCTTCTGTGATAAGCCCTAAGTGTTCTTCTTACATCCAATTTATGCAGCCGTTGCTCTTTGTCATTGCTGGGTTTAGGGAAAAATGAGGGCCAAGAAACCGTCTGGTTTAGATAAAACTCGGATGTCATCTTTGGGACAAAAAAAAAAAATTAAAAAGAGGAACCATCCAAAGAACTACTTTGTTTTGGATGGAACTTTATACGTGTTCTAAATATCAAAATTGAAGTACTATGGAATATAAAACAAAAAATCAATTGACATTGAAACAGCCATACACATAAACATACCACTTGACACAAGCACATGAAAAAACCCATTATTTTTGTTGCATCTCTGTGTGAGTTACATAGATTAAAAGTCTCCCATGAACACTAAAAGCAACCAAAAAATAAAGGAAACAAGTACAAGGCTTCTGTCTACACAATGCCTGTGGAAACTTTAGGTGACTTGGACATTCATCTACCTTTTATGAATTGGCCATCTTTCCCTAATTTGACAGCAGCAGTAGTTGCAGAGCACTGACCCTACAGATATCCCTCGCAGAGACTGAGGGGTATGCTGGACATACCCAGCCTAGCTTTAACCCACTGAAAGTATGGGTAACTGTCTAGCACTATCAGCACACACTTCAGCCTGGGCTAGTTTGCTCTGCTTCTTAGGCTGGTTCTGCAGCCTGTGCTGCACAATAGACTTGACCTTTGTACCACAGTTAATTTAAAGCGGCTTCAGACATATCTACACTCTTGACTCTGTCAAATTAAACAAGATTTCTAGTAACAAGGCTTCTAAATAAGTACAGAAGATGCCTGTTATATTGTCTGGTCACATATTATAATGTGTTCTGATGAAAATAAAGCAAGGATTCCAGCCAATCCTTCTTATCAAAAAACTCAGCCATCAGTGAAAAAAATTAGATTATCAACCCAATATTAACAGACAAAATCTTAAATCCCTTTTGGTACTTAACACAACCTGGAACTACTGGGAACATAGCTTTCATTCTCCCACATCAAATCATCCTTCACTTCACTACAATTGAGATTTCCAGCAACACAAAATTAAAGTAATACCAATATACCTTTCTTCTAGCCAGACTTCTTGCTAAAAATTTCTCTGGACATGTCTTCTCACAAACTATCTGTAAATATATCACTGAGCAAAGTTTTGTGAATAGAACCACCTGATCAGAACAGCAACTCTAAAACCAAAAGTATGTCTGAAGACTTCACTAAAAGCACCTGAAAAATATTTACCCTCACTTGTTTTCCAGGGTAAAAGGAATTCTATGATTTTTTTAGAATGAACCTTCTACCCACAACACTGCCTCCTACAAGATCTAACAATATTTCCCATTCAGATTTGATTAAGTAGAGGTACCAATTAAGAACTGACTTGCTATAGACATGATTACTCTGAAAGAATAGTTCTCAAAGAAGGCAGCATAACACTCTTTGGAGAAACAGTTCTGGATGTAATTAAGTTTAGGAAAATGCCTGCAGGATAATTTTTACTTCCTGAAGAGTAAAATATTTCTTGCTAATGTTGCAATCTTTAAGTTCTCTGAATTACTGGAGACCATATGCCTTAGAATATAGTCACATAAATATCAAGTACATTTCCCATTAATGGCTTTTTGAAATTTTTTACACTTTCTTACATAATACAGTTATAAAAAGTACATTTACTATTGCCCTTACTGAATGTATACCCTGTCCAACACATGAGGAAAACTCCACAAGTTTATTCTAACACCTCTTTGTAGAATCAAGGCCATAAAACACAAATCATAATGTATAGTAGCTTAACATTTCTTGAGAATTAATAAAACCTAATGACTAAAGGAGGCAGAAATACATTGAAGTGAGTAGCAAAAATGGAATTCGAATGCACATTTTACTAGAGCTTTGATGTATATTCTAAAAATATATAGGTTAACCTGTATTTCTTTATTTTGGAGTGTCAATATTACAGGTTGATTAATATCAACAAAATGTGTGTCTTGGAAGTCTTCTTATTTAATATTTTTATTTTCATCAATGTAGTATTCTGAGACTACATCATTCCCAAAACACCCTTCCCCACAGCCTGCAGCTTGACTGTTGAGATGATCATTTAACTTCACCTATCCTCTCTCTCTGAGCAGCCTGGCCTTATTTCTGGTCTGATCTTTTCCTGCAATAGAATCAAAGCTCTTGAAACCCCTTCTCTCCCATGACTTGGAGTTTCTACTGGCAGAAGCAGCAGAGTAGAAGAACATTTATGAACATACTCCTGGAAGGTGTTATTTAGCTGAATTTTCACAATACCAGATTCTCCTGAACACAATTAGATGAAAAAAGAGTGAGCTTGGAACCCATAGCACATGCAAACCTGAGGCTTGATCATTTTACTGATGTAGAGCCTCCTTCTGTAACACAACCACTGAAGCCAGTGGGATAAGCATGCTAGTAAACATAGTACATATGAGTAAGTGTGAGAAATGCAGGTTAAACAAGGACTATATCCTTAAGCAGGTAGTTTCATGTACACTAAGATCAACTAAATTGATATTGAAGTCAGTGCTTTTCCCTCTTGAAAAAGGCAGCTTTCAAGAACAAGTTCAGAAAAAGTCAGTTTCAAAGAATTCAGACTCCAAGTATTGTTGGGTCCTATGTGAGACACAGAATTTTATAGAGAATCCAGCAGGAGATATCTTGTTACAGCATTTGACAGTTTTTCATCATGGCTCTCCATCTATATCTACAGTTAGTACATCACATCTTTTATACACAGTGATCAGTTCTCTTCTGCAAGTCATTGTGCTCAAATGTAAATACACACGTTTCAAAAGCTTTTTCAGTGGATATGGTAACACATGCATTTCAAAAATATGATGACATAAATTAGGTAATTAATGTTGAAAATAGTATAAAATTATTCTTTTGCACAAAGTAAACCAATAAATCAAGACAATCAATCATTACCTTGAACACTCTTATTCCTCTCTGTAAATGAAGGCAGCAGCAGAATTTCTGTAGAGAGTTCTTCAACTTTTTCTTCCATTAATAAAAAGAGTTTGATAAGTTGAGAAAGACATTTGAGCTGATACAAGGTTAAGCAGAAGTTCCGTCCTTTCCTGTGGTATTCCTGGGAGGCTATTCAAGTAAAATTATAAACCAGCTTTTATTAGAGCTGAAAAAATATATCAAGTATATTATATAGTATAATATAATATATCAACTTAATATGACAGTACGTCAAGCAATTTAATTTTTCTTACAACATAATGTATGTTTTTCTAATTATAAAGTACTGTTACATTATTTTTTCCTAAGTCTTCAGCACTTCTCAATTATCTGTGAGGTTCCAATTGAATTCCAGGTTTTGTCATTCATTAACCAGGATTTTTTTCCACGCAATGGATCTACTCAGAAATGTTCTCACCTGTGTTTTACAGAAAACCCACTGTGTTGCAAAAGCCAAAAGGGAAAAAAACCACATCATTACTGTATTTTAATGGTTTGGGACATCACATCACTTGTCATGCTGCAAGTCACCTTGTCTGTTTAACAATCTGCTAGCACAATACAGTTGATGAATATGACATTTGAGTGAAAGAAACATCAATCTAACACTCCGTAACTTTCAATACGTGGGGTTTGAAAACAAGTGAGACTGTCACTGAGCAAATATCAGCAAGTATTATAACTATAAGCATTTGGTATTTAAAAGAAGAAACTGAACATTTTATTTTGAAAGGTTAACACTTGCACTCATAACATATAATCATGTCACATCAAGCAGGGAACTCTGATTTCAGCACAGTCAGACTATAAACGACTGTGAGACGTTTCCAATTCAGTATTACCAAGCCACATGGGTTGAAGTAATTTAATTTTATAATGACTTTAAATGTAACAAATTTGCACTTCTATGCAAGTTGTGGTGAGCTGATACTATGTTCCTATGCAATTCTTTTGCAGATGTAGCATCAGCAGAACAGTTAATCTAGAAAGTGTCGGAGAGCTAGCCTAGTTTGACAGGGAACCTCTGAAAGACTAAAACAAAAAGAAATTGATTGGAATTTACTTCTATGTGTCAAATCTTTCTTACCTTTGCAAATTTTAAGTGTTTTGTACCTTCCTTTTCCTTCAAAGTCTCTAAATATTTTTTTTGGCATTTACAAATCACTTTTAAACAGACATAGATCTAAGTAGCAGGGCTGAACTCTGAATACAATTCCATAATTTGCTGTTCCAGTTTTGCAGCCTTAGAGACTGGACAGCAGGTATCCACATCTTAATTTCCTCAAAGTTCCAAACAGATGTATTCATGTTAGTCCCTTGCATTTCTAAGAATGTCAAAAGAGTTGTGCATAATTGCCTCTGTTAGTGTCTTTCCTCTCTGAATAATGAATAAATAACAAATGTATCACTGGAATTCTAAATTTAAGTCTTAAACCTACCAAAAACCCCACATTCTGCTATTCAGAGGATTTTACTCCTTACTTGAAAATTAGAGAATATAATCTGAGTTTAACTGACAAGAAAAGACTGCCTGAGTCTGCAGTGCAAGAACCAACAACACACATCATAAAAATGAACAGAACATAAATTCTATCTCCTATAATTTGAAAACCTAGTGAAGCTTCTGCCCCATCTATTGCAGAACTAGGAAACCATCCACTTATTTGACTGCCTCAAATGATATTGTCCTTATTAGACTGAAAGAAAGTGGATGTAGAATAAGGTATACCACAGTAATGCCATTTTTAGAATACATTACCGAACTCAGAAAAAGTAAAAACTTTTACTTTTAATGATCATTAAGAATATATTTCAGTTTTATTGTTTCTCAGAAATGACAACTCATTTATTTGTGCTTGATGTTCAAGTAGTGTGCACACACCTGAGTATCCAAAGCTTGACTAAAAGGCCTTTTATACATCATTAGGTTTAAAATACAGATGGCAGCATTTAATTTTGTACACCACTGACCAACCTGCTTGAACAAGCACATCACTGTCCATTTTTTAGCAGAGTAGAATTAAAATGCACCTCTTTTCTGACACTGTTCTCATCAGACAACCACAGGACAGAAACCTTTAAGAATTGTGTAACAGCCAAGAGCTAAGTAGCCAATGTGATGACATAGAGAATGTCACCAAACAGGTTTATAAGTCTCATAGAAGACTGTCATGAAGAGAACATGTCTTGGTGTGGACACATGTGAAATAGACATGAGGACTGTGATATATGTTCAACCAAACCTCAGTGACATCAACCTGCTTGGAGGAAAATCGGCCATATTCACAGAGTGGAGTATGCTTACTCTGAAAGCATTACTGAATGGATCATGAGTTAGAGTGTTAGGCCAGAAAACTAACATAACTCATTTACCCAGGTGACACTGTACAGCAAGAGAAGCACCCCTCCATGACGAAAATGGTCTGAAATTGTTATTAGCTTCCTATCCAATCCGCAGAGGACCATACACAGGGTGGCTGAAAGCCCATGAAGGTACTCTCAGCCAACAACAAATCAGTTAAGCAATGGCATTCCAGTCTAACTGCAAGATAGAAAGGAAATGGAGAAAGTTACATGATATAAACCAACTTCCTTCCTGAACCACCTGCAATTTACTACTATCATTCTTCTAATCTGATTTTTTTTCTGCATGGCTGACTTTAATTCATGTAGTCCTTGTACAAGGAAATAACTGCCGCAGGATCTTTGGATACAGACAAACATCAGCGGGACCTCTATAGCACCTCCTAACAACAGGACATGTTGGCTTCCTGCAATACCTGGAGAGAAGAATTTCTGAAAAGGGACAGAAAGGCTGGTACAGAGGCCATAGAGAGGCAAAATGCATTCTACAGTCTTTGTCAATGTGTGTCAATGAGCTGATTTTGCAAATATTGCACAAAAAATTTTAGATCAGGACCTGAACAAACACAGAGAAGTAAGAAAAGGTTCTGAGCTCCTGAACATAGCTCCAGGCTTCTGTCTGTGGAAAACAAGAATCACACTAATACTGCTGTACAAAACCAATGTCTCATGGTTCCTAAACTGCTCCGGAGGCCGAATCTGCTAGCAAAAATATTGCAAGTCAGGAAAATGAGCTATCATTAGCTACAACAGAAAAGATTCAAAGCAAGTACAGTGTCAGGGACCACTGAAGTCTGGCTGCTACTTGAGGAACAGGGAGTCAAGCATGATAACATGGCCAGCAGGACAGGGCAGGCCATGTTATCATATTATCCTTGTCAGCCAGGGCACCATCCTGCAGCTCCTAAGCAAGGCAGACCCTGAGATGATAGGTTTCAACCAAGATCCAGATCATCAGCCAAGTTCACAGTGATGACATAAATCTGAGGTCAAGTCAGGAAGCTAATTCACCCTTTGGAGTCTGGATCTGGTCTGGTGAAGGTAACCACTAAGTCAGGCACAGTTCAGTGACCACTCAGTGGAACCACGGTGATAAGGCAGGTTCAAGCTCAAGGCAGGAAAATTGAATCAATGGGACCCACAGCCCTGGGGTAGATGAACAGTGATGTAGTTCAAGCAGGGACTGAGGACCCAGGTGTAGCTGAAATATATCTCCTGGACAGGCTGTGGTGTAGGTCCCTGAAAGTCTGGTCAGGGTTTTCAGGCTCACAAATGCAGAGAAGGCTTTGTTGCATAGCTCTTAAGGAACTTGAGTTTTCTGGCAAAAACTTCAGAAAAACTGGAAAATTCTCTTTCTGCCTCATGGAAGACAGCACAACTATTTTCCTAAGAGGCAAAAAGAGAGTGCTTGAGGTTTCTGCTATCTAGACTGCAGTCATTTCTAGGGAATAGGAGGGAGAAGACAAAAAAATTATTTGAATTAACTTGAAGCTGCACTGCATTTATTTGTAGCAAGTAAATAAATCTTGGTGTTGCATTACACAGAACTGGAATGAAGCAAAGGAATAAGCTCAAAACTTTCACGCTATAAACATCTCTACATTTAGTTCATCTGTACTCTTGAGTTTCTACCACAGAAGCAGAGGGGACCTAAAGGATACTTATTTCTTCAGGTATGCTGACTTACCACCCCAACTATAGAAAAAACCAGAAGTTTGTCAACCCAAACAAGGTTACTCTTAGAGAGCTTTTCTTATAGAAAAAACTAATAAGTAAAACTAATAAGTAAAACTAATACTGGATGTCTATCAATTTGTGCAATTTGCACTGGTGCTAAGGCAGCTGATGCAGTTATGCAACACTGGAGAAACTAGGGGTACTACTACCAGAATGTACTGAAGCTGAAAAAATTTTCCTGAGATCTGAAGGACATGCCACCCTTGTCAAAGAATAAAGCTGTCCATTTCACCAGAGACCATTTGGCTGGATGTTGCTGGACAGATGGTATCATAGAATTTAACTTCACCAGTTGAGATGAAGTTGAGAGATGCCGATATGAATTCTAAGACAGCTAATAAGTTAATTAAAGTACCTATTTCTAAGTACCTAAAATCAGTAACAAGGTATCTGCCTTAGCACTTTTAAAGGTTTTCCCTCATCTCTGAAAAGGAAGATGCATGAGAAATAAGGGCTGAGCTAGACCTAGATGTGATCTAGATGACCTGTGTATATCTGCTAACTTGTGATTTTATAGCAAGTTTAAAAAATGAAACTTTCTTCAAAACTGTAGCTCTTGAAATCATTAAAAAAAGTGTTCCAACTCCCTTGGTTATAGCCTGGAGGAACTTAAAATCTCAAAAGGCATAAGAAAACATGTATGAATGAAACCCATAAGCTAACTGTAACTTCTGTACTGTTTTCTCTTTCTATTTTTTTAATGACCATGGCACCTCAAATGTTTTAAAGAATTTTGGATTCACAACATCTCAAAAACAGAGTGTCTAATTCTGATAACTTCAATTCATCCAGGCATGTAACATAGTAAAGTGTGGCACAGAAATACCTGCATCTGAGGTGAGCTGGCTCTAAATGTTAAAGAATAACTACATTATCACAGTGTTGCTCTCAGATTAATTAGCCTTTACTATTCACTCTACAGAGCCACATAGCTAAACCGCTTCTGAGACTCTTGGTGGAATCCTTGGAAAGCAACCTGACAACTGTTTTCTTTAGTGATTAGACTGGGGATTTCTCCCTCAGCAGGAACCAAGAGTCTAAAACCCTCTTAAACAATTATAGTAAAAAAGACCTTCCCAATACACAATACATTCAATATCATTCATCTGTCCCCACTTCTAAGGCATGGTTTCATGTAAGATAGATCTATAATATTGTTCTACTACAGACACAAGTATTTAATGTTAGGGATTTCATTCAATAAAGCTATGTAAGGAAGAAAATTTTTAAAAAATAAGAAGTGCAATATTAAATTTACAATCTAACTACAACCTGCATGTATAATAAATGGAATTATCATTATTCTAAATCTAAAAAAGAAATAGCTTTATAAAGCAAAACAAACTCAGCTGCTGACAGTCACTGTGTATAGGGGTATTCCAAGAGGTAAATTTTCAAAGCCATGCACAGCGAGTTACATACATAAATTCCATTAACAATAATGTGTTCCTCAGGTCTCAGTCATATTAACTTTTAAGTGATGATATAACTATTACAACAATCTTGTATTTATGACAGCATTCATCTGCACACTATCTCCTGAACAGAGCTTGTATGTAAGTTGTATTATTTTTTCATTTGCATTTAGTAAAGATGTATTCCATTTTTGTGGACATCTGCTCACAGTTTACTCAAATGATGTGTTGGTATACAATTTTTAATGCAACTGCTAGGTTTAAATAATTGGTATTGCTGGGTATAACTGCTAATTTGCTTATACTGTAAAAAGCAACTTAGTATTTCTGCATAGCAGATGTAATACACGGTATTACACAGAACTAAATTATTATAAACAGTGCCAGCAGTTTTCTATACACAGTACTTATGATAATTATAAAAAATCATCTTCATTACTGCAAGCTAGCATTTTTTTAACTGTTTAATTTGTATATGTTACAAGATACATTCAAGTCACATGGATACAATTACTGCAAACCCAAGAAG
This sequence comes from Hylia prasina, assembly GCA_013397195.1. Classification (NCBI taxonomy): domain Eukaryota; kingdom Metazoa; phylum Chordata; class Aves; order Passeriformes; family Sylviidae; genus Hylia; species Hylia prasina. The sequence continues at coordinate 38,898 of VYXD01012041.1, read as the reverse complement.
CTATAAAATGTTCCTAAACAAATCCCTTTGACCCTGTTAATGTCTGTTTCTTATTAATCTAAGACTACATTGTTTGTAGTGTGAATTTGTTATGGAATATAAAAAAAAAAGGAAATCCCTTAACAGTTGTTATTGATTCCACCATTTACTCACTCAAAGATAAGTGCCATTTACAAAGCAGAACAGATGCAGATGCTGACAGATATGTAAACAATTGTTGCATGGCTTACTGCCAGATTCTAAGCCAATACATTAAATTCCAAGTGAAGCACATTTCCCCTATAGATTGCATTTATTGCCACTTCATTTCCTATGTGCTCTGTCTCTCTATTGCTGCGCCTGGCACTAAGCTATTTTCAGTTCTTTGGTGACCCCTGAGGCCTAGTCCTACCTCACATAGCCATTAGAGAAGGGAATTGCATGTGTCTGACATGGTCTGAAACCAATTATTTGATATTTTCTTCAGAATGATGCCCAACTCTGTTGGGAATGAGCAATCATGAAATAATTTACCTCCTGATTTAATTTTTTTCTGCACAAATTAGTTGTAGCCTGAACTAGCTACACACAGATGCTTGTATCTCTGTCTTATCAGGATCCTACTTGAAATGGTGAAAAAGGAAAGGAGAGAGTAGAGTTGAATAGAATAGATTGGGGAATCCTGCTTTAAAACGGCATTGACAAGTTTATCAGATATACTGATCACATGTGCTATCTGCTGATTGAAACTGACAGACCTAGAAATAACTATTAGAGATGTAAACTGTTATCTGAATGGTTAAGGTTTTTTAAACACTTGTCTTGCTTTGCAGCTCCCTGTTAAGTGCAGTGAGACCCAGGAGTTCCAGGATAATCTGGTAAAGCAGTCTTCACAAAGAAACTATACATTGGCAATTTTTGTCCCTTTTTAAAAAAAAAAAAAGTCACTGATCTAAAAATGGTAAACACTTTCTTATTAGACATCTCCATTACCACGTAACTTTCATAAATGCTTATACTATACATCCATACTGTGCATGTGGCAGAAAAAATGCAGTAAGGGATCTCAACTTATGTATAAACATGATAAGCATGCATAAATTTGCATATATTTAATTGTGTCTGTCACAGAGATGTCACTGCCAGCTATTAAACAATCTCAGTGAAAACTACACTAATTTTTGAGAGATTCACTACACATAAAACTGATTAAAATTTAAATTGATTAATTTTTTAAAAAAATGTATTTTAACTTTTATTGATTAAAATTTATTAAAATCCTCTCCATATTATTTACTTAAATCTTCTCCATTAAAATCCTCTCATTTTACTGGGAAGACATTCTCCAATGTCTTCCCAGTAAAATGAGATCAGTTTTGACCTCATAGTGAAGGTTGATTACATGTCAGGTTGCTAAATGTTTGCTACCAAATCCTAAAGTCCTTTGTCAACATTGCCTGGGTAGGTCCACCAATATGAAACCTTTAAATCTAAATCATGTTTACTGACCCACTGATGAACAGAAGGATGGACCAGGGCAGGAAACACAGGATGGAGAAGCAGAACATCAAATCACACTCTGACTTCAAATTTATGTTGTCATCTTAAACAAATGATCTCACATATCTGACTCCTTGACAGCATACAGCTCCTTTACAACCCTGAGGAACAAACTACAGAGACTTTCTGAAGCACTCTGAAGATGAAGTGCCTTGTAATCACGTTCAAGAAAATTATTTTATACACAGATAACTATCTCAGTTTGCTCTGAAACCAGAGACTCAACCTCCTCCTTAATTCTCAAAAGCATGCATAACCTCTAATAAATTACAAGATATTAAGACATTCCTATCATACACTTCAATTCCTGGTAGACAGTGACACTTTAAACAATTCAAATGTAAATGATCTATTTAGTTTCTAATAACAACTAATTAACTGACTGGTCCATTTAAGGAATTTAGCATCTGACATCCAATAATTTTTTGATAATTATCAAAATACTGAAATAGCAGACATTTTTCAAACATCCATTCAACTAAAATTACTTTAAAACTTGTAGACAGACAATAATTACAGTTGCTTCTAGCAGTTAAGAGTGGGGGTCTAGGTGCTATTCTACAATTAATAATTTCTTCTGAAATAGTAACTATTACCAAAAAGTTATTTTCAAAAACTGCAAGAACTATCCTATGACAAAATTATGCTCATAGTAATATTTCTCAGAGATCTGAAACAATATTTTGGCCTTGCCAATGACATAAACTGATTCCACATACATTTTTGATTTTTCTTGCCTACACTGTGGGCTGACAGAATTATCACATTCTCTGAAGTCTTCACTCTCACACATAGAAAACACCAAAGCAGAATGTTTTAAGAGAGCATAAAAACTAAGAAAGCCTTATGAAAATAACTGAAAATAGCACCTACACTGAAACTGGAGTCCTTGAAGAACTCGAAAAGTTGATCTCCTCAGTCTTTGCTGAAAGAGAAATTAAAGACTGCCAGGTCTGTCAAACCTCATGAATTCTAACTTTGATAGGACTTGCATGTGTTTCCCTGCATCCCATTTTATAACACTTGGCTGATAAAAGACTATTCTAATGTATATTTGAAAACACAGTAATCAACATATTTATTTTAATCTGGCTTACATTTCTTTAATGCCTGCAAATGTAAAAATGTCTGCGAGCTGAATTTCAATGCTTCTTCAATGCATCTACACTCACAGAGGTTGGGTCCCTCACAGAGTAGTTTGTTACACTGGAACTACTCTACTCAGATGAGATTGTTAGGAACCTTCAACCAATCAGTAATTTCTATCACGTGTTGATCATTCCTTTCTGTAAGAAGGAACATGCATGATATTAGATACTACATATTTCCTTTAAAAATAGATTTAAATGCCTGTATCACTTCTCTTTCTCTTACTCCAAGATATAACAGAGCCATTTTTAATTTGCTCAAATAAGATTAAAAAATACAGCTGAAGCAAATATTCTTATTTTTGCTTCCTGTGCCTTTGCATTTCAAAACCCTAGTTAAGCAAAGCCACAAAGTTCTCGTGATTACTTTTCCAAGGAATATCAACATCAAAAATAAATCTAGGCAGACAAAAAAGAGAGCAGGCAATGCCATTTAAAAACTTCTGGAGAAATTTTTCAAAATGCATAATTTTTAAACAAGTATTTTGTAGAAAGACTAATATACAAAAGAAGTTTAATCACATGTCAGTAAAGACACAAATTCCCATTCACTGAGCTGAGATAACACAATTAAAACACTTCTTTACACGAGCTGATAGCATGGTGCATAAGAGAACATGTAATTTCTGTGTTACAGAAATTGTTGGAATTTCCCAGGACACGAACAGAAAATCATTGCACTGTCCCTTGTGCTAAAGTAGGGTGATCAGTGTGTGAATCTACTGAGGCAAAGTAAACTCTTGTAGAAAATCTGAGACCAGTAACTGATCTAATTTCAGACAGTCCACAATATTTATGGGCACTATGTGCTAGATTTCTAATTAAGAAGTTGGACTGCGTTTTAACTACCCTTATTCTCTCTAGGTCAGATAGACCAGAATATATCCATTGCCTTGCTCTGTTCAGTAAATGTAGTGAAAAGTACTATAAAATGACTTTTGTTTTTCAAAAAGCTTTGTTTTTCAAAAACAGTGTGTCAACACAGTGGCCCCTTGATTGACAATATAGGGGTTTTTAAAAATTGCAAGACTAAGCCTGAGTGAAAAAGACATTAATATTCTAATTCAGCATGTTATAACCATCTTGTGGGCATAACACTTCCCCCTAATTTAACCACCTATATTAATTTTCAAAACAAACTGTTGTGACTAAAATAATTTTGACTTTTTACTGCACAATTTTAATGACAGAAGAGGTTCTCTGTCTTGACAAAATCAGTCAAGACCATCTTGTTAACTTGTGATTAATGATGGTAGATGCACATATTGAAAAGACTCCTGTAACAACTGCCTTTGAATCAATTCTGCAGGACCATATTTCAAAGACATTTTTTAAGTGTTCTCTTATCTGCCATGGTCTTACACAATCTTCTTCATCCATATTCTGAAATAAAAGAGAGAGTTTCATCATAATTGTCCCTCACATTTTGTCACTTTTTATTATTAAAGAGAAAACTTCAGTATATAAATCAAATTGACTTCTGAACATTCACAAAATATCTGACTACAGAGTAAATCAGTTTTAATCTTTTACACTTGGGAGGAGAATGCAATGATTAGAGAGCGCAGTGAGTTAAAAGTTCTCTTCATTCTGAGGAAGAAAATGCAGGTATGCTGGGAAAAGACAAAGGAAGGTAATTAGTTAGTGTTCACTAATTTGGAAAAAAAAAAAAACTACCAAGAAGGAAACCATGTGCTTTTCAATCTCCGCAGAATTCTGGAAATAGATTTGAATTTCTGTTTAAAAAGATGAAATGGAAGAACTTCATTAGGACACAACAGTCTAAAAAATATAAACCAAAATATCATAAAGATTTTCATATTTAAATAAATTGAAAAGCAAAGCTTAATAAGTAAATAACAAGATGGCAGATAAGATAATAAAATCCTCACATAGGCATATTCAAAGATAACAAAGAGTAAGTAAAGAGATTTCACTGCCCATCTTCATAGTTTGGGCTTAATAAGCATTTCAACCAACTACTCTAAAAAGATGGAAGGTCTTCAGGCACACTACCCACTTTGCAATTATGTCAGTTCACCTGACATTTCAGTAACTTAGATACTGTTATCTTTCAGCCTACTATACACTTAAAAAGTAACAAACTTAATGCTTTTGTAATCTTTATGAAAATGTCATTCTCGTAATAGAATCACTTTTGTGGTCCTAGGGATATTATGTTCATATGGCCTTTAAGAGTGTACTTCCATTTTATTAAAACTTCAACTCGGCATGTTCAAACAGATGGTTTTATTTTCTCCTCAGTATTACTCATATTTTTATTTAATATAGTTGTGCAGAAGAAATCAAACACAATACTTGCAAGGATAAGAAATAAGTAATATGTGACAAAGAAGCTATAAAACACATTATTTCCTATATTAAATTTAAGGATATTTTGCTTCTCCTGAATAATGGATCTTGTTATGCCTGTCAAAATTTTATAGGCTTCCCAAGGAAGACAGAAAATTGCATAAATCTGTATCATATCTGTATGTCCACTGGTTTTCAATTTCAGCTTTGTATTTTAAATTCCCACCAACACTATTTGTTCCACTATTTTAAATAGGTGAAAAACCTATTGAATAGCTCAATGCTTTATTATTAGTTCATAATAAAAAATTAGCTATCACTGGTATATAGAAAGCAAAATAACTAATGATTGTCTCTTTTACTCAATCTCTATGTAGTAACATTTTTGCTGTTGTCATCCTGTATTCTGTGATGGTTGTGTATGTGTAAGAGAGAAGTGCTATAGTTTTATTACTTGATACCTGTTAATTCCCCGTCTCCCATTGATGGAAACCATATGGGTTTTTACTCCACCTGTGTAAGTATGGGGAAGATGGTGCCATACCTTACCATATTTGAATACAGGCTGAGAGAGTTGAGAGTGTTCAGCATGGAGAAGACTCGAGAGAGACAGAGCCCTCTCTAGTAACTCAAGGGGCTACAGGAGAACTGGAGACTAGGGCAGAGAGTGACAGGACAAGAGGAAATGGCTTCAAATTGAAAGCGGGTAGCTTTAGATTGTATGCTAGGATGAAATTCTTGATTTTGAGGGTGATGACGCAATGGAACAGGTTGGCCAGAGAAGCTGAAGATGCCCCATCCCTGGCCAGGCTGGACGGGACTTTGAGCAACCTGGTATAGTGGAAGGTGTTCGTGCCCATGACTGGGGAGTTGGAAATAAACGATCTTTCAGGTCCCTTCCAACTCTGACAATTCTGTGAATACACATGCAGAGCAGCTCGAGGGGTCAGTAGTCGCAATGGTGTCTTGCACAGTCACCATTTTTTCTGTATGTTGTTTTATATAGGTCCCTAATGCTCTGTTCCTACAAGTTATGTCGCCAGACACTCTGCCATGGGACAGAAAGATCAGAAATAAAAGACAGAAGGAGATTCCAAGCAGGCAGCAATATAATGGAAACACATAAAGAAACTGCTGGTCATGCACAAACAGAAAGAAAACTAGCATGTTCTAAGGAGGAGAGGAGCAGGTTATTGTGGGTCTCCTGAAGTAAGAAATAAACAAGAACAGGGACATGCAAGGAAGCAAGGAGGTTGAAGTTCCAGGTTTTATTATAACTTCCTTCTTTTTGCCTTTATAATGTCTAAGGATCACTACAGTAATTATGTGGGTCTGCAAATATCCTGAAGTCTAAATTTATGAAAAAAGCCAACTTCAAATAACTGACAAATAAATTCTAAAACCTTGTAATTATAAACACTTGGCCCTTAGGAACACATTACATATGTAACTGAAAGCTTGCATGTACCATTTCAAGGATTTGGACAATAGAATTAATTTGATCTGCAGAAGCAGGACATCATACTGGATATTATCATCTGTAATCCATATGGACTACTTTGTACTACATGCCTTCCCAGCACTTAAGAAAGATGCAACAGGACTTTCAGGACTGAACACTAGCAAGTGAAGTGACTAAAACACTTTCCCCTTTCACGCTCATACTTGTAAAATAACAGATAGTGGACTATGGGCAAGAAAACATGGTGGAAAACCAACTGTAATTACAGCACAAATATTGCAAATTATCTGCAATAAATTCTTATCTGTACAGAAATATCAAAAAAGTTGAAAAGATATAAATATTAATCACATTAATCCAAGTTTGGAATTCTTTAATTTCCAGATATAAATGGGGCTAATAACTAAAGTTATTGAGTCATAATTATTCCCAGATGTGAATAGTTGCAGCATTTTTAATCATGCAGTTGTTAAACCAGCAAGTATTAATACTATTTTACGTATACTTTTGATAGAAAAGACAAAAATTATAGAAGATTGATTGTAGGCCGTAACGGTGGCTATTGATATTTCAAACCAAGTGAACTAAATTACACAGGAGGATGAAAGCAAGTCTGAAAATAAAGCTCTCAATTTCAAAAAGAGGAAATTATAAACTAGGGGGAATAAAACCATATGCACACAAACATAGTAGAGAAATCAAATGTAATGTGCAAAACTGTTCAAGTTAGCTCTTCAGCAAATTGCTGGGAATATGTAAGTATAAGCGAGCTCAAAATAGATTTTTCTTACCAAGTACTTTAATTTAACATCCTAAACGTGTCTTCTCTTCAACAAGTTACTCCATAGCCTGTTTCTCTTCTTGCTCCAACTCCACTGCACAAATGCAGCTCCTATAAATAGTACTGAGTCCTTCTATTCAAGACTAGCTATATGCCATATTCATTTTAGGTGTTTCACAAACACAATATATTCTGTAGGAACTCAAGAACATTTAAAGATAATAGCTAGAAAATATAATAATTTAAATCACAATTTGCGTTTGAATATATCTTTATAATAGAATGGACATTGGTTATATTCTGGAGAATGAAAAGAGAAAGGAAGCCTGCTGGACATCTAACTTAAAGGCTATATACTGGGGCAAGAGTGTAATACATTAATGTTGAAATATATCTCTGAAGGTATTTGAACAATTTTTTAGCTAAAAATGTGCTTAGTCAAATCTGCATCACTTTAGTTTACCTCAACATGGAAATAATATTTTTCTTAAAAATAATGAACTACTTATATTTAGGAACACAATACCTATTGCCTCAGATTTTAAAAACAGAGTTCAGTTATGATTTTAAATGTTTAAGGGTCTCTGGAAAGTTCATGACATTTAAAATTATTAAGCCAATCAATCTGAATATGTTAGAAAAAAAAAAACTTAAAGCTCTGATCTCTGTTTCATTTTAACCACAGCAAACTAAAAAAAAATTAAGGGTCTAATATTCATGAAATAGAGAAATTATATTTTAATTATTTGCAGAAAATATTTTAAAGTGGCAAGCAAGTCCTAATATTTATTTTGTTTGTTTTCACCTTCCTCTGTGTGATTGACTATACAAAAGAAATGTGCACTGGAAATCTGTACTGATAGATGTACTGGCACAAAAACATGCAGTCACATCCTGTGGCAAAAAAAATTAAGCAGAGGAAATACTGTATTAATAGACTGAATTACTGTTTTCTTCCATCTTGTAATACAGAGTTAAAGCACAATTTTTCAGAGAGACATATTTGTGATCACTTTAAACTCCATGTTTTACATGTAAAATGGAGATAACTGAACCTCCCCATCTTTGTGAGCTGTTTTGAGACTGAAAGAAAAATTAAGTTAAACTTCTGTTCGTTACAGGTAATTTTTTTTTGTCAGTGAATCCTTCACTGTCTCACATCTCACTATGTAATTCAAAAACACATTACCTGTTATTTCGTATCTCAACAGTACTCTGACACCACTTCTTTTCATTGTTTCCCACCAACACTACATTCCACTAGTATACACACTGAACTTCTCATCCTTTCAACTTATTTGTCTGCAATGCCTTTTTCCTTGTCTTTCACACGTTCCAGTATTCCTCCATATTTCAGCTCCTGTTAAAAAATTATCTTTGCATTTCTTCCACTGGAATTTTTAATTGACTTACACTAACACATATGCTGACTTTAAAACTCAGAAGTGTGTAATTTTATTCTGTATAGACCTGACAAATCATTACCTCACTCATCCTTTCTCTATGCCGCACAATTCAAAGATCTTCTGTTTCTGTATTTTTCACGTGCTTCTAAATTTTTAATATTTTCTGTCTGCAAATCACTTTATGGAAAGCTATGGTTTAAACAAACAGCTCCTGCACAAAGGTGTGCTCAAAACACTGTATTGAAAAAGCAATTACATACAATTGTCCAATTATGTTATACAAGTTTCTACTCTGTATTATTTTTTCCAAAGCACTCTTTCTTCCTTTTGGAAATTAGCATGCCAGACTTAAAAACTGCAAAAAGAAAATATGGAAGATAGTACATCAATAACAGATTCCTGTCCCACTTGACATTTCTTGAAACAAGAAAAAATGACCAGGGAGTATTAACTCTAACTTACTGTACTTTCACAAGACTACAAAGTGTAAATGGGTTCTTTGTTTGTATCTTAGTTTGAGAATTAGAATCTGCATAGTTATCTTTTGGGACAGCTCTGACATGTGAATCAGTATCTGTTTCATGGACCCATCACTGTAGAGTCTTTCCTATTATCTCCTTTAAATANGGTAGAAGACAGAATAGTTTGTGTTTATTTAAACCTGGATTAAATAGATCTTACTCTAGTACATATTTCAGTAGCTGGGATATGGGATAAAACAGGCTGAAAAAAATTACTATGACATGACAGTGTTATCCAATGGATTATAATAGAGTTCTGTTAAATTACACGAGCTACTCTCTCTTACTTTTGCACCACAATTCTGACACAGTCTGGAATTCAACTGCAGTAATATGTTTAACACAAAAAGTTGTAATTACTAATTTTGGGTCTCTCTCTTCACAGAAAATAATCAATTATATATATAAAAAAGGCATAATTAAAATAATATCTAACTACAAAGAACATAAAATAAGACTACTAACCCACAGCATGAACTGTTCCTCTATGCTTCTTTGAAATCTTGTTTGCTTTAACTATGTGTAGAGCATTTTCTTTGAACTGCAGCTCACAAAGTCTTTCAAGAAGAACTGTCATTTCATCCGTGATGGTGTCCAGGTAAGTTTCATTAATAAACTTTAATGATGAAGATGGACCAATAGTTCCACTTAGTATATACAAGTCCTCTTTTATCATTGTACACAATTTGGGTATGGAACTTTGGTAACCATTAACGACCTTATCAAAATTTGTTTCACCACTACTAGACAAAATACAGTTCTGTAGAATGTCACTAACCAGTTTATTCTGCATATTTTGGTACTTCATTAAGACTTCCGATTTGGGATAAAGAAATAAAAGCTGCTGTACACACTGAGTTTTAAACTCCATTCGTTGTTGCAAAGCATTAGTGTTTGTTTCTTCTTGACTTTGAAGTCTATTTACTAAAAATTGTCGAAGATGCAACCTCACATCATCCCAAAGAGATTTCACATCCACAGCTGAATCATCCTGAATGGTGTGAAGGGAAGATGTTAACTCAAAAGACGTCCCGCTTGCAGTAGAGGGAAATGAGACACCACACTGACTAGAAAGATCCAGAAGGAAGTGAAGTACCATTTCTTCTTGATTTTTCTCATTCTTCAGCAAGCTTTGCTAATGAAGGTAAAACAGACAATATTTTAGAAATTTTTGTTAATTCCAGTTCATTAAATGAATAGCTTCATACTAGAGTAAAAACTGTTTCCAGTACTAATTATCTTAAGAGCAAATAAGATATGTAAGCAACAGAAATTATAAAACCCATGGAAAACAGGATTTATATGCGAATTAATTTTCTTGTCTACTTCTGCCAACAACTCACATTCATCTTCTCATCTTTCTTACATCCCCAACCTCTTTTCTCAATCAATTCTAGACCGCAGCTCAAAGAAAACAGCAGTTTTTGTTGTCACAGCATCTTTTAAAGAAAACTGTATGAAAAAAATTCTTAAGATTTACACAGATGACAGGTTTTTCTCATAAAACCAAGCAAAGAATTTGTAAAATGGTCACTTTCTATGGCTCAGCAGGCAATCATCAAAAAGACCATTCTAAGGATAAAAAAGTCCCAGGACTCCCTAAAGAGCTAAAATTGAAAACTTCTTAAATATTAAAGAGCTTTAGATCACACAGAAGAACAAAAAGATGTGTGTCCCATTAAACCAAGATGCAGACTGATAGATTAGTGACCTCCATATACCTCTATGCTGTATGGGTTGGAGAAGGCAGTCAGTCAACAAAGCAAATGAAACCACATGGCTGCTGTCCCTTCTTCATTCAAGTCTGAAGAGCTCTTTCTCAGTCCAGGGTTAGGATCTCCCTGACCTTAGAGCTGCTTCAGCTTCAAGAGGTCATGCAGCAAATGGCAGCTTCTCTTGTCACAGCTCAATACTACCATCACAAGAAAATTGAGTGGAATTGTTGGTATTCTTGATTTTCTTAGTTTCAGTAGGAAAGTCTTAAGTGCGTGACAATCTAGAAGCCCTCTCACTTGCTCCTTCATCTCCCATTGCTTCTCTCCAACAGAGAAAAGCATTATGACAAACTATCTCAGGGGGGTTCATTCCAGTCATGTCCTTTATCTGGGTCTCTCTCATAATTTTACCCCAGCCAGCAACCAAACCCCCAGCAGTGACTTGCCCAATCCTGTACCAGAAGAACGGAGGAGAGAATTGGAAGGGTAAAAGCATAAAACTCATGGGTTGAGAGAGACAGTTTTAACAGTGAAAGCAAAAGCCACACACACAAACAAAGCAAAACAAGGAATTAATCCACTTCTTCCAGTGGCAAGCAGGTGTTCAGCCATCTCCAGGACAGCAGGGCCCCATCACCCATTACTATTACTTGGGAAAACAAAGGTCATCACTCGACAAACCTGTTTTCTTTCTTGCCCATGCTTTACATACTGAGCCTGATGCCACATGGTCTGAAATACCCCTTTGGTTAGTTTGGGTCACCTGTCCTGCCTGTGTCTCCTCTCACCTTCTCATGCTCTCCCAGCTTCCTCATCAGTGTGGCAGTATGAACAGCAGAAAGACTCTGTGTAAGCACTGCTCAGCAATAACAGAAAAATCTCTATATTATCAACTCTGTGTTCAGCACAAATCCAAAACATTGACCCGTACTAGACACTTGAAACCACAACAGTCTCCAAGTCACACTCCATCCTATAAAGCAAGGCTGGTCAAGAAACCATTGCTACTTTCCACCTTCAGCATTGTTAATTTATTTAACTTACAGTATTTGAAGAAATTACTAGTTTTATTTCCATTCCCATTTTGAAAGAGAGGTAAAGTATTCAAGTTTGAGTCTGGTATTGGAAATTACCACTTCTGAATGCCAAATATTAATTTTTTCCCCTGTAGTAAGTTTTTATCAATAGATAATTATGCTTTAGAGTCACAAAAAAAATTAAATTCAGAACTCCTATTCTTTGTTCTGGATGTTCCTAAGCTGTCACATACCTTAGAGGGTTTACCCTTCTGTTGCCCTCTAGTCTGACCAGAGTTTCGTGACAAAAATTAAAAAAAAAAAAACCCACACTCTCACTACAGTACCTAATTCTGAATAACAGACTGGGAGCATGACTGCGTCTTACAAAAAAAGTCTAAAAAATAACAGATTACCTATTTTTCTTCCATTCAAGATCTTTATTTCAAAATAATCCTCATTAATTCATCTTACTTACAAACAGGAAACACAGAATAATATATTCTGTGGAAGACAGAATAATAAAGGAAATTATCAGTTGAATATCATCCTACAAAAGCATGTGTATGTAACAGCAATATCTGCAACTGGTTCAAATCTTTCATATCAAAATGCATATACATAATACTGATCCAATTTTCTTTTATTATCTGCTGAATTGTTCCATGAAGTTTAGTGGCCCCAAAGAAAAATGTGTTTCAAAGTGTAAACTGAAACCCTGATTACTAATTACTGTGTTGAAAGATTTTCTCTTGACAAGTGAACTTATGGACTTTAAATGCCGGGGTGGGGTGTTATGAATCATGCGCAAATACTACATTCTGAAATGTACAAAGCAAGAGGAGCTGCCAAAATAGCGCACACACCTGATGCCTTCAATGGTGAATCCAAATGATCTTCTAAGCAAATCCCTATTGCTTTATTTTTATATATCTAAGGATTGTTTCAAGCCCTTTCCAATTTAAACTACAGCATTAAAAATATGAGCTTGCAGATGCCATTTTAGACTTAGTGATTCTCAAAAAGAGTACCTGAAGTGAACTTTGAAGCTCTAAATAGTATCATCAAGTGTCTTCACACACTACCTATATTGATATAGGCGTTTTAATTTAAAAATTAATCTATAAAAATATTGCAAAAGGTGATGCCAACATCATTCAAGAGAAAATGATCCAAATTAATATCCAATGGTTTTGGAGAAGGATAAAAATTTCCCTTTTGAGCACAAAATGTCAGTGACAACAGTAACTTACAGAAAACCAGTTGCAGTTTACCAACTGGACTACTGCTTAGTATGGACAACTACCTACCACACCAATAAACAAGTAGAGTAAGATGAAGGCTTGGTTAAAAAAATAATCTGCCATTATTTTAGCCAGAACAGAATTTAATGACAATGTGTTTTTAAAGCTTTTAAATACTGAGTTACAAGATGGTACAGAGAATGACAAAATTTCATGTAATTAACATTTTCAGGCTTCATGAAGAAATTATCGACATTTTCATAAGAATTTACAAATGCATGATAATAACAATAAATATAAATAAAGCACCTCAGGCAAAGCCCAAAAAGAACTTTGTACTGTTTTTCAATTGTCTCAGCAGCTTAAAAGATAAACAAAATTCCTTACAAAATAAACACACATATTAAAGAATAACAGTGAACAGGGATATTGTCCTGAAGTAGAAAGAAGGTTCCTGTTACTGAGTATGAATTATATATACTTAATTTAAACCATGCAAGAAGAAATTATCTAATTACTTCAATGGATAGAGATAAATTTAAGAAAGGTCAGATCATAATAATCTTATTAATGCTGATTATTACTGAAAAAAGTTCACTGCGGACCTGTTTATGGAACGGAAGATTATCTGCTGTGAATGTAACTTCTTACAGAGAGACTGTAGTACAGTCTGTACCAGAGATACAGACAGACAGTACAGATAACATTTTCATCTGTAATCCCATCTACACAACAGGCTGGATTATCCAGGAAGCCATAAGCCTGGAAATAGTGATGTGAAAGTTGCTGAGCTCCAAAAATGTTTTTGTGATAAACTGGGCAGAAGTGAGACTTTGAGGCTTCTCACTTTGCTGTCTGTTTAGCAGCCTGCCACAGAGACATTCTCAAGGCTTAACTGGATACTTCAGCTCACAGCAAGACTCTCATGCAGTTAGTAAGATCCTGGGAAGCTGGGGAGCTAGAAAGCACATTTTGTGTAAGATGGGGACATTGTAGTGTTTTCCAAACAAATGCCGCCATCTGGTGTTCAGGCATATGGCTTGAAGAGATTTTGGAGAAGGAAGTAAGCAAGGAACAGACACAACTAAGTCATCAGTGCCATGCCACCTTCTGAGGGAATTCAGTAGGGATCTAAGTGGACTAAAAGGAATAACAAAAGACCCCTGAAAGCAAGAACTTCACAGTCAGCTTTTTCTGGGATTCTCTAATTTCAACTAGATCAAGCATGACATGTAGCAGTCTCTGACACCCTTGAGTGGGATGATTATTAACAGCAATATTCATATTGATCATCTTTGCCAGAAGAGAACAAAATCACTCTTCACTACATGAACATTAAAGACATGGTGTCTCTAAAAGTTACTTCCTCATTTGACACAGGTCAATATGCAGTGGAATTGATGGTGACTGAAAGAGCAACAAGAGTTCTAAGAGTTAGAAAAAAAAAGAGTTGATTTTATGAAGTTTGTGATCCAGCCAGAGAAAACACTCCACTTCTCTACAGTTTTCCTCTTCCAGTACAGCTAATCTCAGCCTAAAGTTGTTCATGGTCTAAAACTAAATCATGACATGGAAGCAACAAAGAATAATCACTGGATACTGTTTATTTGTTTTGACCTCACACACATGTATTATATCAAATGCACAAATATATAGTTTATACATAAACTTGAAAACCATCATTTACTGATGGATCAACCTTCACTTGTCTTGCCAATTCAATTCCATTTCCATACAGACATTCAAATGTAAACTTTAAATAAAAATTTTGGATAAAAATACTTTCTAGAATAATGGTACTTTTCACTGAAGTGAAATTTGATTTCATCTAGTTGTTTGATAGAACAAAGAATGTAGCTCCCATGTTTCTCATTGGGAAGTGCAGAATCATAGAATCATTTGGATTGGAAGACACTTTTTTAAAAGCTCGCTTAGTACAGTCCTACAATTAGCAGGGACATCTTCAACCAGATAAGGCTGCATAGAGCCCAGCACAACATGGCCTTGAACATTTGCAGGGATAGGGCATCTACCATTACTACCCCTCCGGCCACATAGGTATGCTTAAATAATGCAAGAAGGACAATAACATATGAGTTAAATTCATACTGATACAAGTCAAGAACATGCAGTAACACTAACAGCCTCAGTGTAGATAGTAAGTTCCAATTTTGTTTTTTTTTGCCAATGTGTTTTACAAAACAATCCAAGCAGTGGTGAACATATGGTAGCATCCATGAAAATATTTTGTTCCAACTTTGTTTATTTAAGGCATAATCAAAAGGAAACATAACACTCTGCTGGAGACATGAATTTATGAACTACCCTCACAACAGAAAAGAATGAAATGAGAAAACTAATTGAACTCACCACCCACTCTCCCACCTCCAATCGTACAACCAACCTTTCAACGTTAAAGTCTTTAATAAACAATTTTTACCAGGGTCTTAAGGAACTCCAGCAGCTCTCCATGGTCTGTAGAAGAAGGTCTGAGAGGACTAAAATTGCAGTTATTTAGCCACTGAATGCAGTCAGTTGTGCTTTGTAGTACTTCATCAGTACATATTTCATTTATATCTGATTGCAGGTCCTTAAGACACTTTTCTATGCTAAAAAAAAAAAAAAAAAAAAAAAATTACGGAATTTTTCTTCATTATTTGGAGACAAAAGTATTTTATATACTACATATTTTAAAAAGAAAAACTACTTAAAATTAAAGTAGTAGTCCTTCTTACTCATGGATTAAGCTACCTTCACAAAATGAGACCTGAATTTAAAGAATTAACAATTAAGTACTGTTGAGCTAGAGCTAAAAAATCTTCCCTTCAGTACCATCCGCAGCAAGAGTATGTATGGATTCAGTTTCAATCTCATTCTTTTTAATAAAGTAGTTAATGAATAAGACATTCCAACCTAACATTTGGAACTTGCTGCTTAATTAGCTAAAGCAGCGACTATAAACTGAATCAATTACTGTATTCAAAGGTGAATGTGTCATTTTGCTCCCTTAGCAATCAGCAGTTGTTTTATAAAACATAACATATATTAATAACTTCCTAAAGACCCATTGGCATCACAGAAAATGTTCAAAAGAATTTTAGAGCTGGTTGTGCCAGGAAAGCAGATCTTTTCTTTCTTGTTTTGTCATTAGAATATTTGAAAGAAAAGAGACTTTGTTTTCAAGGAGATGATCCACTCCTTAACATTCATCTAGAATCATAACTCCTTATCTGTTAGGTTATATTACAGTGATTTCTGTTGCAAGATCACAAGAACAACTGAACATCCAGAATTGTTTTATTTCTATTTGTGCGGACACCTAGGTGAAAACAAAACAATACAATCCAAAACAATCTAACTCCATTTATTTTCCTACAAAACCACCTTTTTGGTATCTCATTTCTACATATTTTTTCAAAAGCAATGCTTAATATTTTATACAGTTTCAGTCAGAAAAATAGAGTTTACATCTAGGCAAAACTAGGTTAAATAGCCTAGCCATGAATTCCAGTTCTAAACTTGACAAAAGATTGGTAAGTATCTCTTTTAGCTTGTGAAACCTGTTCTCAGGACTATGAAAGTAAATGCCTTCTTCATACCCTTTGGCTCCTGGGACACTATTGAAGGCTCTTATTATGGTGTGCTGATGTATCTCAACCACACCCAAATAGATTATAGCATTGTGCAATATAAAAGACACCACTGTTGTTAAATCTGTGCCAGTCAACTACTATTATGGGTAGTTATACTACTCAACTACTTATCTTTGACATATGAATCTGTGAGCAAGCTAATAAACGACAAGCTATAAAGAAGCTACAGCCTTCTCAAGATCACACATTTTGGTCCCAATACTGATAAGGGGATTAAATGAATAGATTTCAGTGCCACTCCCTTGCTCCTTATCTCCCCCACAAGTATAAATCATGATAACTATGTTCATTTTATATAATCCTTTTATCCTCCCAAAATAAACATTTAATTAGGACTAAAGCTTTTTTTGATTGAATAAACATATTTTCATCCTGTTTACTTACAGTATACAGAACACTGTAGGTAAACAGGGTCTCGCAACCACTGCTGCATCTTACTAATAATTTTGTCAACACTCAGTAACACAAGAATATGGTTAATTATAGTTACTTACTCCTTTACATGAATTACATGAATTAAATATTTAGGAATTTGGTCACATTAAAAAAAAAAAGGGTGTATTATCTGAGTTTAGAAAGCAAGCATTTTAAGTAAAAGACTTCTGCTAGATATGATTAAAATTATTCTCACCACCTGGGCTGGTATAAAAAACTTTGTAATTTCACATCAGCGTAGGTGGAATGAGATTTTGATTTCCTGGTTTAGAAAAAAAATTGCAAAAATTCCAGAAACTGCAAACAAAAATATAATTCTGATGTGAAAATATGCTTAATGTTTTTAATTAATTTCTTAAATGTACAATTTTTTAAAAGCCATATAAACTGCTAAATTCCTTTTTTCCCAATAATATTTTTTCATTAAGTGCAAATGCATTTTTTATTAAGTTAAGAGCAGAAAATTAGCTCCTTTTTTGAACATACTGAGGCATTAATCCACATAATGTCAACTGACATTATATACATACTATGGATGCACAAATTTAACAGTCTTCAATAAATTTTTTGTCCATGCATGACTCAACAATTTTTTGGAACCTGTGGAACTACTAGGACACAGAAAAAAAAACAGTCACCAAGCTACTAAGGAAGGCGTGGAATATAACATCTCAAAGAAAAAAAAATAACCTTTCTCTGTAGCAAAGAAACCTGATAGTTATGTTTGTATGGCTTGGGTTTTTTTTTACATTGACTGACTTTTCAAGAAACAAATCTTTAGTCCCACATAAGGCCCAGTATGAGCCTTTGTGGGCACATATTTTTTTGTGGGTAGCACTACTAGCATATCATTATGCAAGTGAAAATTATTTGATTGAAATACCTTCTCCTTCTTACAGGAGTTATAGTGTTTGCAGTTCTTTAACAAACCAAAGCAAAGTTGTGTTATATTATCTGTGTCCACACTGGAGTGCTTTTCTGGAGAAACACTTGGTAAGTACCCACTCTGCAGAGAGACAATCTCAACGTAAGAATCCTTTTAGGCTCTTATTTATTAAGTTAATAATAGTTTTTACAAATAATGCAATCATCTGGAGCAAATGCTTTTAAGTGGCTTCAATGGACAAACAGTTTAAAAAGTACTGTAATGGAACTGATAGTGTAAGCACTACCATACTATCATACAAAGTCACACAACATTATTTTGAAAAGTACCATATCAGAATAAGGGTTGCTGTCTCCATATATCATTTTCCATTGTCTAAGATTATTGTGGCTAAATTGAAGTATGATCTCCCAACTCCCTTCAATTTCTAACAAGCACATTTCAATTTATTTCATCTAGCATAGGGAGCAGCCATAAAATGTCAATGATATTGGTTAAATTAAACCGCTAAGCTATAAAGTGAAATTACCTTTCAACCTGATGTTCCTTATTCTTAAGATCCTCACATTCATGGAAACACAACTTTAGAATCAGTTTACATGTATTTTATTCGGAACACACTGTTTTAAAACAAATGAGATCATTATTTTCACTGCTGTTGAAGATGTAAGCAGTGTTATAAAATTACTGTCATTACTCACTAAAAAGCTTGGCTGCTAGAGGTATACGGTATTTGTACAAAAAAGAAGTCATATAATTTGGAAATCTGTATATCAGATCACCTACGATGAGTAGTAAAAAAATTTGGAGAAACTCTTCTAGCAGTATAATTCACATAGACATTTTCATTGTTAAACTTTTCCCTTTATCTTACACCCTAAGATGTAAACCAAAGACACAGCACCTGATTAAAGGACTTTGAAAACTATTGCATAGCTCTAATTTAGCCACTTACAAAACATATCCACTCTAACTGTAAAATAACTGTGTCAATTAAAACCAGAAGAAATAGAATGGTGATGACTTTGCTACCCTTTAGCAAGAGAAAGTTACTCATCAGCTTAACCATGTAAGAATAGTCAGTTCTAACCAAACCACTGCCTACCCACTTTTAATTTCCACTCTTGTTTTAAAGGCTTGAGATACTTCAGTCACAAGATGTAAGCTTTGTTTTGGTAAGTTATTTCAGAAGACAGGCGGTAGAACGTGAGTTTTTCAACTCCATTGACCAAAATATGACAGCGACAAATAAGGGTTCAAATCCCATCATCTCACATATGCTCATACGAAATGAAATAGGATACCTCTCAGGGCAGTCAAAGATCTGATTACAGCTTCTGTAGATGTAGATGACAGCTAATTAACCACCTAAGGTACTGACACAGTGATAATTTCTGAATATTTGGGTAATGAAATTGTGTGTCAATAGAACAGCCAATTTCTGAACAACTGTGTTGCCCAGCTAGCAAGTTGATATGGTACAACTAACCCAGACTCAGCGATTATGTGCAAAGACAACACAGTCTGCATTGGAAAGAAATTTTTTCTTTGGAAAGAAAATTTTTATTGGAAAGAAATATTTCTTTCTCAGTTTATTTACTTATTCCTAGCAATTGGTCAAGTAAAGTGATCACACAAATACTATTCTGATAAAGATTTTAATAATGTTTCTCAGGCATCAAATAACACTTGTCCTAGGTTAAAATGTAAGATGTGCCCAAAGTATGTATTCTATCACCATCTTCATGAGCTCTTGGAACCAGGTGGGGCAGTGTTTCCCTTATCTTCTGCTAATGGCCCATCAATGCCTTGCCCTATGACTCATAGGTAACTCCCTCTGGGAGCTGTCTCTGTTTAATGGGCCATCAAGGACCCATTACATGACTCATTGAATGGTATCAGCCCATTGTGAGATGCTCTGCCCAGGGGAAGGAGCCAAGCGTTCCCACCTGCATATAATCCGGGGTTTGGGACAGCATAGGCAGCCTTTTCCCTACTGGGTCCATGGAGGACAAGAGCTACCAGACCTTTCTACAAGATCACTGTTTCAACACGACCATTTCATCTGGACTGCTACTACCACCCTAACTAACAGGTGTCAGATTGTGTTCTGACTCTGTCATGGTATTTTGTCCTAATTGAATTCATTTTATTTTACTTCTTTTCCTCTTATTAAATTGTACTTCTGACTTGGAGTCTCTCACTGGTTTTGCTTTCAAACCAGCACAACACTAAAGTAATACATTTGTACAATGAGCCAGTTACATTCACCCAAAAGAGTCAAATTGTTTTTGAAAGCTGTTATAAATACTAGGTCCAAGTAAAACTGATAAAATCATAATATTTTTCCTCTACAATTAGCCCTCGTTTAGAAATTCTCACAAATACTCAACCACTCTTGGAATTTTGGCTGGAGGTGCCAAGATTTTGATAAATCTCTTGACTAACAGGAATATGAGGCATATTCCAGAGCAGAACAAGCCAAGATTTTCTTCAAAATAAAACAAAGTTAGCTCCCACAGCACATCTCAGTTTAAAAACCCATAAGCCCTTGCACATGCCAGTTCTGATACAGGAAAATGGAATGAGATAGTTTGACTTAATATTCTGTTTGAAATTCCTGCACTCCTTTGTTGTAAATTTTTGATATTGGTAAGCATTTCTTGGCAAATCAGCAAAGTTATGATCAACAGCTAGACCATATAGTAATATCCTTAATGATCTATGATTCACAAGGTAAAGATCTTGTTAGTTCTCAAATAATTATCATAATTTATATCAAACAGGGATGGAGAAACATGCAATGCTATAAGCACTTAATATCATTGACCTCATTGCAGCACTTCAAAATAGATGTTCAAAATCCTTATGATTAAACTACTGTTAATTAGGTCAGGTTGAAGTTTGTCATGGCTTGACACTGGTTAACACGCCAGGCACCCACGAAAACCAGAACAAAGGGCTCATGAGTTGAGATAAGGATCGGGAGGAAACACCCTAAGGGCAAAACAGGCTCAAACTTAAAAGGTATAAAGTAAATTTATGATTAACAGAGTCAGAAGAGGATAATGAGGAGTAAAATAAGCCTTCAAAAATACCTTTTCTCCCCCAGCCCCTCCCTCCTTCCCACCCACAGCGCAAGGAAGACAGGGCATGCGGGTGTTTGGTCAGTTCATCACTTGAAATTCTTCTTCAGTTTGCTTTGGGAGAGGAGTCTCTCTTCTGCTATGCCATGGGGTACTTACCATGGGAGACAGTTTTCCATGAACTTCTCCAGTGTGGCTCCAGTTTCACAGAGTAGCAGTCTCACCCAACCTGCTGTAACATGAGTCTCCCATGGACAAAACAGTTTTCCCAAAAATGCCATGGTGTGAGTCACTAGTTTACGAGGTGTAGTCCTTCAAGGACAGGCTGCTCTAGTTTGGAAGCAAGGACCCTCATTTCTCCATCTCTGGAAACAAGGGCCCTCTCTCTGTTCAGGTTTCCCACTGGATTTTTTAGCATCCACCCACTCCAGCATGAACACTTTTCCCACAGGCTGGGACTGGATCTCTGCATCCCCCCACTGACTTCATGGATTACAGGGAGGTATTTTGCCTCCCCACAGCTTAAAGAGAAATCTCAACTCCAATAGAGCACCTCCTCCTCCTCTTTCTTTCCAGTGACCTCGATGCCACCATGTTGTCTTTTTCCACATGTTCTCACTTCCTCCTCTTACTCTGACTATGAAAGAAGCTCACTGCCCTTAAGTACCACTGCCAACAAATTCCACCAGTTTAAAGACTTCTGCAGGATCTCAGAATGCTGAGACGCTGATTTCATCTACGTTCTGTGTGGGGGAATCGCTTGCCAAGTTTCCACTGCCAGCAACACAGCCCAGCCACCACCACGCAAGCAGTGCAGCCGCCACGGCGCCGGCACCATTCAATGCCTCTCTTCACCGGGGAGGAGAAGCTGCTGTCACTGCCCCTGCTCTTCCACCTGCTGGCTGGGGCAGCCAGGCAGGCAAAGCTCACTGCGGGCTGTGCCGAGATGATGGTGGCCGCATGGCTGTGCTGACATGGTCCCGGCAGTGGCGTCTCGCCACTCCTGAGAACAAACTGCTCTTGTGTGGATTTTCTTCTTAAATGTATCATCACAGAGGCATTACCAACTTCTCTAATGGGGCCAGCAGCATGTCCATCTTCAGAGCCATCAAAAATGGGCCCTGTCGGACATTGTGGAAGCTTCTAATAGCTTCTCACAGAAATCACCTCTGTGGTTCCCCGGCCACCCCCCCACCAAAAAAACAACCAGCCTGTGTTTNACTGCCCTTAAGTACCACTGCCAACAAATTCCACCAGTTTAAAGACTTCTGCAGGATCTCAGAATGCTGAGACGCTGATTTCATCTACGTTCTGTGTGGGGGAATCGCTTGCCAAGTTTCCACTGCCAGCAACACAGCCCAGCCACCACCACGCAAGCAGTGCAGCCGCCACGGCGCCGGCACCATTCAATGCCTCTCTTCACCGGGGAGGAGAGGCTGCTGTCACTGCCCCTGCTCTTCCACCTGCTGGCTGGGGCAGCCAGGCAGGCAAAGCTCACTGCGGGCTGTGCCGAGATGATGGTGGCCGCATGGCTGTGCTGACATGGTCCCGGCAGTGGCGTCTCGCCACTCCTGAGAACAAACTGCTCTTGTGTGGATTTTCTTCTTAAATGTATCATCACAGAGGCATTACCAACTTCTCTAATGGGGCCAGCAGCATGTCCATCTTCAGAGCCATCAAAAATGGGCCCTGTCGGACATTGTGGAAGCTTCTAATAGCTTCTCACAGAAATCACCTCTGTGGTTCCCCGGCCACCCCCCCACCAAAAAAACAACCAGCCTGTGTTTAACCAATACAAAGTTTATCAGATTGAAGTCAAATTAGGCAATTGTGAAAAGCCTCACAAATTTATAGTCTCCAGGGTACTATGGAGAGACAATAAATTAAATAATTGTGTTGAATTCTAAGCAATTGTTCTGTAGATGAAGACCCAGAATATCTCCTACTGTCCTGCAGCTTCATAAAATCTTGTTGCTTTATCGGAACTAAAAGGCAGCACTCACTGAAGAAAAAGCTGAAAACACAAATAAAAATCAACTGCTGAAGAGACCTCATGCTTACCAATCACTTCAAGTTATGAACTATAGGCTTGGTTTCAAGCTCTGAAGAATCTCTTCCTGCTTAGAAGAATTAAATATAAGCTGCAAGTTTAATTCCGGGTATTGCTCACAAATGAAATGTTACTAATTCTCTAAACCACAATTAGGAAAAATAATCCAAATACTTGGTTCTGATAAGCAGTAAAAGTCAAAGTAAATGTAAAAGGAAAGAATGAAGACAAAAGGCCAACCCAATGAATACAACTTCACACTTGAGAATAACTTTGAGACTACCCCTGTACCCAAAACTGGCCAGCAATGATGATAGTTTTAAGAGTTCATATTCACCTGCTTCTATAAACTGCTGTAAAAATAAAATTGACGTTCAAGTGTAGTAAGAGTTCTGTTACATAATAGTGAATGAATTAACCACTTACTACATTAAAATCTGCATATGAAACAATTGCACAGAGATGGCCTTTTTTGTTGTAGATAGAATAGAATCGGTACAGTACAAAACTACTGAAGGTAATTCAACAGCTGAAAACCATACCTGATTTGTCATGTCACACAATTTTATAAAACCTATTCAGTTAGAAGGCAATAAATGAGTAATCAAATGATTTATACACTCTTGCCTCATAATTTTTTACACAATATTTTATTTTTAAATATATATATATGATGTATACTATTATGTTCATTCTCTATGGTCTAATAAAAGCATAAATCTATCTGATGAAAAACGGATTGTATTTCAATTGTATCACTGTATCACATAGAGCTGCTCTTATCATACCATTTACAAAGATCAATGGCAACTTGAAAATAATTTCATTCTATGCTACCTCT
The DNA here is from genome assembly GCA_013397195.1 of Hylia prasina. Classification (NCBI taxonomy): domain Eukaryota; kingdom Metazoa; phylum Chordata; class Aves; order Passeriformes; family Sylviidae; genus Hylia; species Hylia prasina. The sequence continues at coordinate 14,802 of VYXD01012041.1, read as the reverse complement.
AATATATTAGCAATAAAAAGAGTCTTTTTAATTTAAAAGTCACATCAGCTGCGGTCCATCTTATTTCAAACTCTCTCAATTTCTGAAACTGACATACTACAGAAACAAAATGGCACCTGATAACTACAGACCTACTTCCTGTTTTTCCTTGTGAAAATAAAGTTAAAGGTAGCTTAAGTGTCGATTCAGCAGAAATACAAAACTTTTCCTGAACCTGCATCGCTGTGTATCACATGCTAATCCAGTCTCCTGCTGGACCTTACATCATTTGGACCTTACAAAACCTATACTGAAAGGTCCTTCTAATTTGTAAGACTAGATAGGTAAGAATGACAATCAGCCTCCTTCAAGACATACAAACACTTGCACTATGATGATAATGTAACATATAATGTTAAGTGGCTATAAAGTACCACTTAAAAGAATGAACAGCTGGCTTCCCCTCCCATAGTCAGATGTTTTCTCAACAAGCAGAATACATTTTTCACACATTAAAACAAAAAATAGCAGTGAAGCATTCATTCTAAAGGTTCACTTTGAGAATTATCTTCCTAACTCTCAGGATATCTCTGCACAATGACAACAGAATCACTTTTATTTGGTAGCTGAAGAGGTGACAACCGTTATGCTAAAAACGCTGATGCTGTTTTTTCCAGATATACAAGATCATAGACACTCAAAACTTAATTACCTGTGTAATTAACTATGTTATGACATCAACTAATCTCTAAGTAACTATCTACATTTCACTCATGTCAACAGCTGGAAAACTGTAACATGAAATTATATTATGCAGTGATCCATAACAGCATATTTGCCAGATCTTTACTAACATTGCCACCATGGGATTATTAATATTGCAAGTACTTTAGTAAACACTAAGTTTTTAAATGAAAATGTGAGGTAGAAGTAATAGAAATAACTGCCCTCAAAAACCTCTTAGCCCAACATAACCTATATGACAAAATTTGAGAAATTATTTAAGTCAGTTTTTAGCAAGATATGGTAATGGTTCATTTCCATCCTTTCAGAAGCTGCTTGGGAGCAAAGACCTCTGACAAATGTGGGCTACATTAAAATGATACAATCTTAAAAGAGACGTCATGAAGGACGTTCTTTGAAATCATACAACTCTCTATAAGGTGCACTGTTACCCAAAGGTAAGCATTTTCAAAATTTAATATAAAAGCCTACCATTTGTTACATCTCTTGACTGTACACTTACTCTTTTTAAAAGGACAAAAACTTTATTTGCTTAAGAGTATCTTTCACTGATGAAAGTATTACAAAGGTACTAAAGAGTTAAACTACAAATAAGGCAAAAAAACCCCTAAGCTGACTGTTTTGTATTCATGCAAAAAATCTGTATCAACAATTAACTTTTTTAGTACTCCTTTAAACACTAGTACTACACTAAACACTACACCACAGTGTTTCTATAACACTGATTTTTGGAAATCAGTATGTTACAATGAAGTGGACAAAGAAATATATAGTAAATTGTAGTACGAAAACGCGCAATTGCAGCACAAGAGTTTTAACTGAAATAGTAAAACAATGGATCATATAAGAAAAAATATATATTAACTTAATTAATTTTTCTACTTCCATTAGAAATGCTTAGAGAATACAGTGAGTTTAAATTTTGCTTTTTGTCAAATTCTGTAGTTCTTTCATTCAATAAAAATTTATCTTATCTCATAGTAGTAGAAAATATAACTGTGATGGGAATTCACATTTTCTTCCTTCATTATTGCAACAGAACCTAGGATTAAGATATAGATTAAGATACAACTGTTAAAAATAGCACAGAGAGAAAGACCATAGCACAATAATTATATGGCATTAAAATTTGTTAAATGCTCGAGTGGTTGAAATAAAATACTGCTGAAATATTTCTCAGAATTTTAATCTACTACTAGAAAATTAAGGTAAATT